>OW679196.1:103916289-104053612 GCA_940337035.1 Agriotes lineatus | reverse complement strand
CAACTTAATGCAACGTTAACATCAAAATTTCGCTTGAAGAAAGGGGGAGTCCCGACAAACAACGAGCAACTCTCCAGCGCCAAGAAGTAATTAAAAATGATGTAAGCCGACTTACGCAGTATACGCCAAAAATCCCCAAGCAAGACGTGCTTTGCGAAAGGAAACTAAAGACTGAGCCTCTCTACTAACGGTTCTTGTAATGATTCCGAGGGATCTACTTGGAACCAAATGGTCTAGTTGCTTGTAGCGATTGCCTCTGACTTCGCCCAGGATTTCTAAATGAACCTAGAAAACGCGGAAATTTGAAGGTATCGGTACGGGAAAGGACGAGACGTCACAACAAGTCCTAAAAACCACGGTTGTTCTAACAGAGAAAATTATCTAGCAATTATAAAGGCTGCGAGCGTTATCATAGCTAATTAAAGGTAATAACAAACATACAAAGTACATGCAAAGCGCAGTAATACCACCAATAAATGCACATTCATACACAAAGAACACACAACCTACAACATTCTCCCAACAAAAAAGCTACGCAGATATAACCAGACAAAACACAAAACAGGACGAAGTCACAGCTAACGCATTAACCACATTTTTGGAAGAATTCAAGAATTTATTTAATTTATTCAAACTACTACAACAAAACAGCATGGTACTGAACATGCTAACAATGTTATTCAATAAAATGAATTAAGAATTGTTAAATTTTTAAGAATCCCCCGATAGAATGCCAATGGTATTTCAAGCCAGAAAGAAGAAATAAAATTATTTCTAAATTAAAACTTTATCGATATTCTCTTCATTAGTAAAACACATTTTGCCAATAGAAGTTATTTTAATAAACTGAAATACAAATTATACTACACCAACCACCTATACGGCACAGCACAAGGAGGTTCTGCAATTCTAATAAAAGAAACAATTGAACGTTATGAACTACTACAATACGAAGAAGTCCATATTCAAGCAACATCAATAAAAGTCAAAAGCCTCCCATACGAGATCAGCTATCTATTATCCGCCTCGACACAACTTAAAGAAAGACCATTTTGATACTTCCTTTCATACTCTGGGAACAAAATTTCTAGCAACAGGCGATTTTAATGGCAAACAGATGCTTGACAGATGACATGACACAATTAGATTCCAGTGATGTGGGTCACTGGAATAATTGTCACAGTAAATAAGAGGTCTCAATTTCTCTTATTTATTCTCGGTATGTGAACGCAAACGTACATATTTTATAATGGGGTGACGTTTGAGCCTGTACAAATTGAATTTAAACATAATTAATGTGCTTGAAGTTGAGTGCCGCCAACTTAAGTCACAGTCAATGATTGGTCTCCAGTACGCGGTGCCCAATAAGGACAAAAACTCAGCGATGCGCGAGTCCACGAGCAAATAACCACGTCGCGCATCCCCACTTGGATCACCTCCAAGAGATGATACAGATAATGGTTATAAGAAGACGACATTCAGTCACGTCTAGACAGTTGAATACAACGATTTGTGGGCCAAGTTTTACTTGTAGAAGCCATCAGCCCTAAGCCCCAAGGAAGCACTTAGTCCAACCGCGTCTAGCCAGAGAAGGCCTTCAAGTCCAAAGTCGCTAAAGCCGACACCTAAACCAACCAGTACTCCGAAACCTCCATGAGAAACCAGAACCCTTCCTGAAAAGCGGACCCACCTCTTTCGTCTAGTCGATCTTGGCGGTGGCTAAATTTAGCTCGTTCAGGCATGCAAAACCTCCCCCTCGTCGAACTTATATTATTATCAGTGGCGAGATTCTTCCTCATCCAGACCTGTAGAATCTCCCTCCGCCGAGACGATTATATCGATGGCGAAAACTATCTCCTAAAACACCGCTCAAGATCCCACCCCCTCTAAAGCGGCACTGCCGACTCTGATACAGAGTAGACACCTGGCAGTCAGCCCTAGCGCCTACCAACCGGTGCAGACCGTTAGTCTAGGGCACTGTTTAAGCTTGCCATTGGCGACAAATATTCCCACCCCCTACTTGTTAGGGACTCGCACCCCGGCTCAAACTGGGGCAAGATTGGAACTGACCGTCTTCGCGACCAGAAGTGCCTGGCCGTTCATATTACTAAATAAAGTAGTTACTTTTCTACCAGTGTTTGTTTTTGTTTGTTTGTGGGAATTAACCTACAAGTGTTTGTTTGTGGATTTTTGGGTCACTCGACTAAGCCAGCGAGCGTAAGCTCATACATATTATATGGTCCTTCGATTTCGGATGTGCTACAATTAATCTGTGTCCAGAGGGAAGTGCCTCGCAGCCAGCAGCAATACCATCAATTCAGTGCCACAATCAATCTGGGTCAAGCGGGAAGTGCCTCGCAGCCAGCATCAACCTCCATCAATCGCATCGCTACAATCAATCTGGGTCAAGCGGGAAGTGCCTCGCAGCCAGTATCAACCTCCATTACTCGCATCGCTACAATTAATCTGGTAAGCTCACCAATTCCTAAGTTAAAATTTTCCTAAATTTCCTCATAATGGCTCCCCCATCTACATTAAGCTCGCAACGCGGGAGAGTTCTTGCTAAAATTACACGCCTTGAAACTTATCTCAATGGAGTTGACGAATCCAATCTAAACGAATTTCAATTACGCGTCCGTTTAGAGCAGCTTCCTACGATATGGCGGGAATTTGACGATATTCAATCTCAAATTGAAGAAACGCACGCAGATGACAATGAATTACATGATCGCGATCGCGTAAGCTTCGAAGAGAGATATTACGCAGTAGTTGCCACTATCAATAGCCATTTATCGCAGGTTACTACTGTCTCGAGGCAATTAAGCCCACAAATATCAAACGAATCTCAAATGTCACATCAAATTGAAGTTCGGTTACCGAATATCGAGTTGCCTTCTTTCTCTGGAACGTACGACCAATGGCTAACCTTTTTCGACACATTTAACTCGTTAATTAATAACAACGCACGATTGTCGGATATACAACGTTTCCATTATTTGAAAAGCTGCGTTAAGGGCGAACCGGCAAGAATGATCGAAACGCTATCGATTTCCAGCAGTAACTATGCCACTGCATGGGAACTTTTAAAATCGCGTTTTCAAAATCGAAAACTAATAATAAAAACGCACGTTAGCGCGATATTTAATGTGACCCCTGTAACGCGAGTCTCAGCGGTCGGATTGAGAACGTTTGTAGATAAAATTACTTTAAATCTTAGTGTACTAGCGAAATTAAATCTGCCTACAGATAAATGATGTTTTAATCAATCACATTGTTTTATCTAAATTAGATCCCAAGATTACGGCAGAATGGGAAGAGAAATCTCCCGACGAGCCAAGTTGGAAAGATTTGTGCGAATTTTTAACGAAAAAGTGCCAAACTCTGGAAGCAATTGACAACAATTTGCAAACCACAACTAATAAGTTCCAAAATATTCGTACAGGTCAATCGCAACAATTAAAAGCGCATATCGCAAATTCTAACCCTACTCAAGCTACCGCGTGTGTCCTTTGCAAACAAGCCCATTTTATAACCCAATGCGATCAATTCAAGGACTTGGATCCAACGGCTAAATTCGAGTTGAGTCGAAAACATCTTCTGTGTACAAATTGTCTTCGCTCAGGCCATAGAGTGGCCAATTGCCATTCTACTTCCTGTCGCAAATGTCATAAACGGCATCACACTGTGCTGCATTTTGAAAACACAAAGGAGCCGCTGGTAGCAACGGCCGAACAGGCAATAGTGACCTTAATAACAGCAGGAAATACACCAGCTCCACTTTACAACACCCTTTTGTCAACGGCGTTGGTTCATGTTTCTTCAAATGGTAAAACGAGGCTATTAAGGGCAATTTTGGATGCAGGGTCGGAGGCATGTTTCCTTTCGGCATCGGCCTTTAAGGATTTCAAAGTACAAGCTGAAATGCAAAACACCCAAATAGTTGGAATTGGGGGCGCAACGGTCTGCAGCAATCAGGCAGTAAACTTAATTGTTCACTCCCAATATACAGCTTTCAGGCAAAACCTTCGGTTTATAGTTTTGCCAAATTTAACACGTTCTGTACCAAATTCCTCATTCGACATCTCTTGTTTACATATACCGTCGAATATTCAACTCGCGGATCCACAATTTTACAAGTCGCGTCCTATTGATATCATTCTGGGCAATAACATATTTTACAAGTTGTTGTGTTTAGGTCAAGTATCACTTGGGCCAAATTTTCCTGTATTGCAAAATACGAAACTCGATTGGGTTCTTGGCGGCACCATGCCCATAACACCTAATTCTAATCAAGTCGCATGTAATCTAGCATCGAATCAGCAATTAAGTGATCAAATTGAATCATTTTGGAATATGGAAACCCTTCCGAAGAATAAAAGTATCAGCCTTTCACAAGACGAGCAATTTTGCGAAAGCATTTTCGATGAAACTCACCAGCGACTCGCAGATGGCAGATTTATGGTTCGCTTTCCCTTTCGTCAGAACCCCCCGCAGCTAGGGTCGTCCCAAGATACAGCTACGAAGCTCTTGTACTCAATGGAGCGAAAGTTTAAAAAATCCGAAATATTTGAACGAAATTACAAGGACTTCATGACAGAATACCGCGAACTTGGCCACATGACATTGAGCCCCAATCAAAACAACCATAGTAATCGCTATTTTTTACCCCATCACGCGGTTCTGAAAGAATCAAGCCTCACAACACGGTTACGTGTGGTGTACGATGCTGCGACCAGGTCGAGCTCAGGAATTAGTCTGAACGATATATTGTTAACTGGTCCACAATTACAAAACGAACTTTTCGACGTGATTTTGCGTTTTCGTTTGCCTAAATATGCAATAAGTGCGGACATTACTAAAATGTACCGGCAAATTTGGATTCATCCCGAGGATCGGAAATATCAGAAAATTTTATGGCGCGACAATTCTGATTCCCCAATTGAAATTTTCGAGTTGAATACAGTCACGTACGGAACGGTTTGTGCTCCATATCTAGCAATAAAATGCTTACAGCAATTAGCAATCGAACATCGCGACAGCTTACCCGAAGCCAGTAATGCGGTGTTAAATCATTTTTATGTAGACGACGCATTATGCGGTAGCGATTCATTAGAACAAACGAAACTGTTACGCGATCAATTAATCCATTTATTGAAGGCCGGCGGTTTTACACTTTCAAAATGGGCAGCGAATCATGCTGAACTAATTCCTGAAGCAGCTAATATTGCATCTTCGGGAATTATAAAAATAGGCGACCATGAAACCAAAACTTTAGGGCTCATTTGGAATTGGGAACAGGATATATTCAAATATGAAGTAGACAACATCTCACGTACCAACCACTTTACTAAACGGCAAATCCTTTCAAGTATTGCACGCATATTTGATCCTCTCGGACTAATTGGGCCAATAATAACTCGAGCCAAAATAATAATGCAAAAGGTTTGGGCTTCTGGTACAAACTGGGATCAAGCTATACCATTAGATTTGAATACCTTTTGGGTAAACTTTCTTGCTGATCTGCCAAACATAAATCAACTGCGAATTCCTCGTCATGTTAAATGTGACAACGCGTCCTATTTTGAAATCCACGGGTTCTCAGATGCTTGTCCGTTCGCGTTCGCGGCTAATGTCTATTTACGATCCTATTCGGCCAACGGTATTGTTCAAACTCATTTGTTAACATCTAAATCTCGGGTTGCACCCTTGAAGCAAATTTCCTTACCACGCTTGGAACTATGTGGTGCACTTATATTGTGCAAGCTAATGGCGAAGGTCAAAGGTAGCCTGAACATAAACTTCGCTTCAGAATTCTTTTGGTGTGACTCGACCATCACCCTGTGTTGGATTGGCACACCGCCGCATAAATTAAAAACATTTGTTTCCAATCGGGTCGCGGAAATACAAGCAGCGTCATCACCGAGTAATTGGGCCCATGTGCGATCCGCGGATAATCCAGCAGATCTAGTCTCAAGGGGCGTCAACCCTGCCCAATTACAAGATAATTCCTTATGGTGGCACGGTCCAGCTTGGCTACAAGCCGACAAAAGTACCTGGCCAGCGTCCACGTTTACAATGACGGCGGAATTACCTGAGCGAAAACAAGACAATGTGTTAATAACTACCGCCTCCTTAGAAAATGATGTTGTACACAATTTGTTGAATAAAGTTTCCCGACTCACAAAACTAAAAAAAATATTAGGGTATTGTTTCCGGTTTAAGTATAACATACGCCAACCTCGCGAATCGAGAATTTCCGGACCCTTGTCAAACGACGAAATCCAAAATGGGTTCATGCACCTCGTCCGGGAAATTCAAAGACAGCATTTTCCTAACGAAATAAATGCATTATCAAATGGAAAACCAATAGCAAACAATAGCAATATTTTAAGTTTTAATCCATTTCTGGACTCAGCTGGAATGTTGCGTGTCGGAGGTAGAATCAAAAATGCGAATATCCCATACGCTCGAAAGCACTCGATACTACTTCCGAACAAAGACAAATTAACCAATTTGATAATTCGCGACGTGCATTTGCGTCATTACCATTTCGGGCAACAAGCCTTATTACATACCATACGCAACGAATTTTGGCCAATTTCTGGTAACTCCTGCACGACCTTTTTCAATTTGCGCAGTGGATTTTGCAGGACCGTTTTTGATACGTGAAGGCCGCACGCGGGGTCGTAAAATTGTCAAGGCGTACCTATGCATCTTTGTTTGTTTCGCAACTAAAGCGGTCCACCTGGAAATCGTTAGTGATTTGTCAACTGAAGCCTTTTTAGCAGGGTTACGGCGTTTTATCTCTCGACGCGGCATATGTCAAGTAATTCATTCGGATAACGGTACAAATTTTATCGGTGCTCGAAATCAATTAGCTGAACTTGCCCGATTATTTAAATCTGAATTGCTCAAAAGTAAATTAAATGATTTTTTGACTCAGAACCGAATTGAATGGCGTTTTATTCCTCCTCGTAGCCCGCACTTCAACGGGCTCTGTGAAGCCGCAGTCAAGTCCGCAAAAAGATTGTTTTGTAGATTATTTAGCACGAACTCTCTCACGTTTGAGGAATTAAACACCTTATTTGTTGAAATCGAAGCCATTTTGAATTCAAGGCCATTAACTCCTTTAAGCACCGATCCTAATGACTTAACTCCTTTAACCCCCGGCCATTTCCTGATTGGTGATGTGTTATTGGCTATTCCGGAACCGGGACTTGGCGACATTGCAAGCAACCGCCTGCGTCGATTCCAATACATTCAAAAAATGTATCAGGAATTCTGGTCGCGGTGGTCGACAGAATACTTACAATCTCTGCAACAGCGGAGTAAATGGAGGCAGACATCAGGACAACTGATTCCTGGATCGATGGTTCTAATTAAGGAACCAACACCTCCTCAGTTGTGGCGATTAGGTCGCGTCCTAGAGACTTTCCCAGGGCAAGATGGTGTTGCGCGAGTGGCAAGTGTAAAAACTAAAAGTGGAATAGTGAAACGTGCAATAAACCAATTATGTGTGTTGCCCACTGAAAAAGACACAATCACATCGCAATAGGACTAAATATAAACATTGCATTTGTTATTAGCGTTGATTGTGTATATATGTTTTTTTTCTTCATGTGTTCTTACTATTAATTGTGTTTATATGTTTTTTTTTGCATTTGTTATTAGCGTTGATTGTGTATATATGTTTTTTTTTCTTCATGTGTTCTTACTATTAATTGTGTTTATATGTCTTTTTTTTGCATTTGTTCTTAGCATTAATTGTGTACATATGTTTTTTCTTTGCATTTGTTTTTAGCTTAAATTGTGTATATATATGTTTCTTTTTCCTTTTATTTGTAGTTGTAATGTAAATTAAGTTTGTGTGTATTTTTTCATTACTACTAATTGTTACTTAGATTTAGTTTTTTTGCATTTTCATTCATAATTAATTGTTCATTATTGAAGTACAATACTTCAAGGCGGGCGGCATTGGTTAAGCTTGCCATTGGCCACAAATATTCATTTCCCACCCCCTACTTGTTAGGGACTCGCACCCCGGCTCAAACTGGGGCAAGATTGGAACTGACCGTCTTCGCGACCAGAAGTGCCTGGCCGTTCATATTACTAAATAAAGTAGTTACTTTTCTACCAGTGTTTGTTTTTGTTTGTTTGTGGGAATTAACCCACAAGTGTTTGTGGATTTTTGGGTCACTCGACTAAGCCAGCGAGCATAAGCTCATACAGGTGTTGTATAAAGATTTATAGAAATTTTCGACGGAATTTACTATTTCTTGTGTATTTCTCATCACTGTTCTTTCAGCATTTTTATTTTGTAAATGCTCGCTCTTCCTCTAGCCAATTTTGATCTTAAGACCTTCATGTTTGTCAATCACTGATTGAATCACCGTTGTATTATGTGCTCTTAGGTGTTTGCGTATACATTTGTTTATAGCTTTATTTAGTTGTTTATGTTTTTCCGTTTCTCGGTTTAATTCCTTTCTGTGACTCATCATTTGCAATGTTTCTTCACTGAGTATATTGGTTTTTTGTCCTTTTCGGGAGCATATCGTTTTTGCAGCTGTTTGAACAGTAAATGTAATTTTATATGTTAATTCATTTATTCCCAAATTGTTGAGTTGGGTGGAGAGGGTGGAGCCCAATTTGTTTTCGATAAGTTTTGAGTATTCTTGTTGATGTTTATATAGGCGTTGTGTTGTAGGAAATAGGTAGGGTTTCTGAATTAGTTTTTTCCTTTCGGTTCCTCTCACCATCCTATGATCACTTCCCGTGTCAAAAAGCAGCGGGCGCTGATAAAGTGCCTAGGCTGAACTTCGTCTCAAATACCAAGTATTATTGTATTTATTTTTGTAATTGAAAAAGAAATAATAAAGGCATTAATAACAATAATAATAATTACAATACACACTTTTATCTTGTCCGCTCCATCAAAGTTGTATGTGTCCTTATTAGATTAACTTTTCTTTCTTTCTGAATATTTTGGTCTAAGTACGTTCCTAAATCCTTTCAAGCTCGCGAGCCTTTTATCGCATTGGAAATATCTAATTTTGAACGACAGCTACCTCCGTTTTATTTACTTACCCGTCGTTCATTTAATTGCCGCCAACTTGTATCACGTCACGTCTTTTGACCTTCGGTGTTTAGACCGTCGCCTGATGGCTGGCCCTGGGCACGTAATTCAAAATTTGCTGCGTTGTTGAAGATCGCAGTAGCTGTTGCGTATTTAAAATTTTCGAAGCCGTGGACTTAACAAAGCACAGAAGATCACAGGAAGAGTTAGCAAAACGCGTTCCCCTAACTTCGCGTACGAAACAAATTTACTTGTCGCCGGCTACGGAAAGGGTCAAAACGTGTGCCGTGTTGAATTTTAATTACCTGTCGAGAACTGTTGAACTGACTTAAGTTGATCATGTAATTAGTTTTTACAGTACTTAACTTCCGAGATTCCAGCCTCGGCGTTTGAACAAAGCAAACGAACGTTGTAATTAGTAACTAAAAATCGTACCCCGGGTTGTGGATGCAAAAAAGCCACTGTTGGGGAAAACGGCATGAGTACCGAGTGTTGTTTTTCGTAGCAGTTTGTCAGTTGTTCATCGATTGATTTCGGATTTAAACTTCGCCAACTTCGTAAATTAAAGAAAACACGTGTGTATTTTTCGTTCTTCGGAATTTAAACACTAAGCTAATAGTAAACCTGGGTTGTTTAAATGATGTTGTGTTTATAGAAGCTTAACGAAATCTATCATTGTCGAGGACGGTTTGCGATTACCCGGTTGCACTGGGCATACATTTGAAGTCATTAACTGCACCGCGGACCCACAACAACGGCCTAAAGCAGAATCTGGGGTGGCATCCTCTATTAAGGACAACTTTCCCTAGTTCACGTTTAGGTTCTGTAATTAGATAATAAGGTGTTTACCGGGATACGAATACCCTAGTGTTGCGCTTATATTAAGAAACGTCCATTTAATTAGTAACTAACTTTTGCTTAACGTCACCGCATACTGCTGTGTTTGGTTTAACTTTGCAGTGCTGTCTGCGCTGCCTTATATAGAGATTTTATAGTTATGTGTGTAACCTAGTTTTTAATTTTTCTTTACTAAGATGTGTTTATGTGCGAGGACATTTTGAGATGATGCACTTGGGGTTTGATGTTTTGATTTGTACACTCTAGGTTTACTATTTTGAGTCGAGCTGTTCTCGTTATTTACAGGGGTTCCGCTCATTATTTGATATGATTCTGCCGTATTATTCACTTGAGTTTTGCATTTTGTAAATTGTTTTATGTGTTGCGTAATTGTACTTATATTGTAGATTGTCTGTTTGGCACTTCTGGTCATTTAAAAGCACAATAAACATTATTTCTAGTAGTTTGGGGTTTTTGAGTAAATTTGTCAGTTAGCTAAGCAGTAAGAAAGTTGTTTAACCATTGAGTGGGTAATTCTTAAGAGATTGTAAAAAAATAACTTGTACTTTAATAGCCGAAGCAATTAAGCTTTTAGCTGATAAACACGTAAGTATTTTACACCAGCCCCCATCTGCTTCGGCTGTGAACGGAGTGGACCTACCTAGCTAAGGGTTGAAATTCACGGTGGCGGATTGGCATTTCATCAGCATTTTACTGTCCCAAGACAGAACCGGACTTCAGGAGTAACGTAAACTACACTCTCTCTCGAGCTAGCTGTGAACATCGGGAGCTTTATATCGTCGCCTCCCAACGCATACCAATCTGTGGTAAGTGCGGTCCGGTGTTGTCATAAAATCCCGTTTATACCGTAACCATCTTTAAATTTTTAAATTTAAATGTTTGCAGTACACCGACTATAAAAACCAAAAAGTACTAACAGATTTGTCGATTTTGTTAAGGTTAGGTAACCTAACCTAAAAAGTTACATTTTCAAACGCGATATTTTTAATCCTTCGTCTAGTGCATTTGTTGAAACTTTCTTACTCATTTAATAAAGCTAATGGATCATGTTTTCAGATGGTGTTCTCTACTGTGGATGATGATGCATTTGCATGCTTAAATCATTTTCCATACACTAAAAGATCACTTAGATTTTATTGAAATCATATTACTGGTCTTTAAACTTACAACTGTCAAAAGTAATTGTGTGTAAATGTTATAAATACCGATCGAAATGCCGTTTTGATAACTATAGGGTATCTGTGTTGCCATGCTATGTGCACGTTGGGTTGCAGTCTCAAGTAATAAGATGCCCCAAGTTATGTGGCCCACTCTGCATACAACCACAGAGACTTGCAAAATATAAAATTGGTGAAGCAATAAAAAATAAATTAAAATTAATGACTAAAATTTTATTGCAGAGATTTTGCACAAACTATAATTTAGAATATATTTCAACATTCAATTGATCAAAAACAAACTAAAATCATTAAAAAGGCCAAATGTTATGCAGAATTCAATGTAGGGTTAGATTTGACGTTTTGGTACTTATGCTGGTACTTAACCCAGTAATTACCTAAAGTGTATATAAGCTTATCTAATAACAAGACATCAATAAAAAAACCAATTAGGGTAGGCTGTGATATGTGTTATACGTTTGGCAGCACTGACGTGTATTGTCAGTCTATGTCAAATTCGAGATTTGCAGGTTGTTTTACGTCAGTCTGTGTCAAAGAACAAACAAAACCTAACCTACTAATCTCGAATTTGACATAGACTGACAATACACTTCAGTACTGCCAAACGTATAACATATATCACAGCCTACCTTAATTGTTTTTTTTATTGATCTCTTGTTATAATTTATTGTAATCTCATTAAGTTCATCCATATACATGTATTTATACAGATATGTTAATAAGCCTGTGCTAAAAGATAACTTATAGCAAACTATCCAAATAAATGTAATCTCTTCGCTGTACAAACATGTAAAGAAATAAAAAGAAGAACAATATCTACGCTCTTGAACTTTTCTAGAGGCGGTTTCAAATAATTGAAATCAGCTTGCTTATTTTAACTGAATTTAAAAATTCAGAATATATTGGTATAAACTGTCGACATTCCCCTCTAAAGTATATACTTTGTAAACCAACAGTCTTACAGGAAAAGTTTAAGAAGTTTTGTACCCCTGCTATGCATATCTCGAAATCTAATATTAGGCCTTTGACGAGTTTGGGATTCAGAGTTTCAATCCCAGAACGGAATTATTGCAAAATTATTGGAGGAAAAGTGCTGTGCTGTATAGCAAATCCAGGCGATTACGCAAATTAATCAGACCGAGTACGTGTGCATCGAGCTGTTTTATTTACCCCTTCATTTTGTCACAGGGCACGAAAACAGGCCGGGCCCAGCGCCGGATTTGCTGGAAATTGATCGGTTTTTAAACCCCCAATTTTTAGGAATGCGAGAAATTACGGAATTTTATCGTCGTTTATTGGAAATGCCGTGATTTGCACACGGTATTAGTTATTGGAGTGATCCCACGCTGACCTGGTGGAATTCTCTAATAAACAGTTTAAAAATTGCAAGCGCTTTAATTACGCTTTGTTCAGTTTAGTCTTCATTTGATTTTTTAAAGCACAATTCACATGCGATATGCAGGCGCTAATTTGAGATTTGAAAAAAGCTTAGTAAATGTTTTAACAACGTAATGTTGAAAATAACTGTCGCCGTTTCCAAATTCTAATGTTTGAAAATCAGAAAGAATGGTAAACGAAGCTGCTTACAATATTTTTCAAATAGAAATGTATTAACAATGGATTTTTTTTTAATTACTGCTCTATGCCATTTTCAATGATTTTTCTTACTTCAGAAATGTCTTTATACGGTAGCTTCTTTTTGATACTGATAAAAATCCTCTAGTGTGCAAATTGTTTGTACTAGTTAAAGAACGTGTGTGTTCAACAGCTTGTTTTTATTTTCGTGAAATTGTCCCTAACCTTAGTAATATTAAAATATTGACTAGAGATTTGTGATTTTTTAAATCAAATTAATTCGATAAAGAACCATATAATTTACAACATTTATAAATAAACTGTTAACAAAAAAGGGAGACAAACCTAAAAGCAAAAAAATAAATTTTACAGCCACGGAACTACGAATACTAGCAAAAATAAAGAACAATGACTAAAATTGAAACACGCACGGCGCAAAAAATAAGGAGCGAGCTTATGTTTAAACATACAAAAGCGAGCGAAAGTAAATACTAAGAGTACAACGATAACGGGAGGAGAGTGATATAATTCCCCTATAAGTTATGACCAATATTATAAAAAATATTGGAGAAAATAATTAAGAGTAGGTTATTAGAAGAAATTCAAAGGCTACACATCTTTTCTAAATTACAAATTGGATTTAGAGCTAAATATTCTACAAACCATCAATTGCCCAGGCTGACGCAAATAATCAAACAAGGATTTGAAGACAAAAGATTACTGCATTCTTTGATATAATGCAATCATTTGACAAAGCGTTGAAGCGGGAGTACCATACGGATCTGTCCTAGGATCTATTTTGTTTACTATTTTTGTTCATGATATACCCGAACAAGTACAGTCAGATACAAGTATGTTTGCAGACGAGACTGCCATACTTGTTTAAAACCAAAATATACAAGACGTAACTAGTAAACTACAAAACGCTGTAAACAAAATAATTCAATGGTGTAACCAGTGGTATATTATGTATGTATGTATGTATAATCTGTAACCTCATTTACCTTGCGGTGTAGAGGCTGGTGCTTTATGCGCTGGAATCTGGCGGTACAATGCTCAACTTGCCCCGGATTCGGGATACAAAGTTGGAGCGCGCCTTTGGTGCTTGCGCAGCAACCATTGTGTGAGCTGTATGTCTTGGTGATGTGTTGACCTTGTTACTCTATCTCTTAGGTCTGTGGTTCTGAGTAGAGCACAGTTAATTTGGTCCCCAACTGTGTATGGTCTCACTGAGCCCGATTCTAATCTCCAAGGATACGGAAAAATTCCGACCCCAGCAGGATTCGAACCGAGGACTTGCTTAATGCAAACCTGGCGCTTACCCATCTGCGCCACGCAGCTTCTTTGGTATATTATAATTAATATAAATAATTGTGAAAGTGAATGAGTGCTGTGTGAGATTATTCCAATTATACCCTATTTTAAATTAAAAATCTGCGCTTAAAATAAATTGTGCAACATTGTTATACAAATCAGTCTTGAGATCAATATTAACTTACGTGTACCCAGTTTGGAGATCAGCAGCAAAAACTCATATAAATAAACTCCAAGTTATACAAAACAAAGTGTTGCGAATAGCTACACTATGGTTTGTGAGGAATACGCAAATCCATAAGAACCTGGACATTCCAACAATTCAGCAATTTATCAAACAAACAAAAAAAAGTTCTTTTAAAATATCGATCTATGTGATACGTAGTAGTGACTTCTATTCACTCGGAATTAAAGATATCTACAAGCGACTAAAAACGAGACTTCCGCAAGATGTCTACATGAATTCTGATAACAGTGATCTAGACTGATGTGAAAATATTCTTGTTAACCATTATGGTAATATAAAATATTGTATAACAATAATGATTCTAAATATATTGTTAATTTTTACCAAGACAAAAAATATGTATGACATTATGTATGTTGAGCTGGTGTTTTTATATATTAAAAAAAATCGCAGAAGAAAAACAGGTGGAATAACGAGTACGCACTTTATGAGGAAGAACATGAGAAACACAAAAATGTATAATTATGTAAAGATCACTGTCTGGTGAGGACAGATCTTAAAATTTAAATATTCCCAGACGGAAAAAATAATACAGAAAGAAAGACAGAAGCATAACACAAGAAAGCTACAAAGACCAGAAGTGCAAAGAAAATACGAAATAGAAATAACCCAGGGATATCACGAAAACAAAGAGATTACACCAAATAACTTAGATAAACAACAGAGAGAGTAATCCCAAAGGAAGAGTAACCAAGAAGAAAAAATGGTGAGATGCCAATTGCATAAGAGGGGCGTAGACGAGAAACGAACTGAGGATTAAAACTCTACAACCACGACGAGCAGGAGATATCAATGCATATAAAAAGCAAATAAAGAGAGCAACGAAGATATATAGATAGTAGAAAAGAGCAGAAAATGAGCATAATGTAAAAGAAGTGGAAAGCCACTATAAAAGAAAGAAAATGCAAAATGTCTATACCAAGGTTAAAAAGTGAAAATAGATTTAAACAAACAATATTTGTACAGACAAGAATGGGAATTTGACAAGCGCAAAGAACAGCATAAGAGAAAGAAAAGGAGCACGTTGAATGAAGGAGAAGAGACAAACGAAGATCAATAACTCGAAATGGAGGAAAATTACAGTTGCCGAACCTCTAAGACAAGGAATAGATAAAATCATTGAGAAGAACAAAGGTAGCAGTCCAGAAAGAATAATAACAGAGTATATAAACTATGCAGGAGATGACCTAAAAATCATCTTGTAGATCTGGAGAAAAGGAAGTAAAATTTGTTTTTAGCTTCCCTACTACATTACATAAAAAACAAAAGAAAAAGAAAAAAGAATGAAGCCCAGTTTAGAGGCATTCAACTGGTAAATCACCTATCTTACATCAATAGATATTAAAAATCTAAAGATTGAAAAAATTGTTAGATCCGTTTTTGAGAAAATCGAAACAAAAAACTGAAAAATCACAATAGGAAATACCATACTTTCGATTATGCTTTTTTTCAAAGCTTATTGTCACATCTAGATAGTACACAAAACTTATATATGAAATTTCAACGCCATATCTCTTTTCGTTTATAAGATATTCTGTTCACACAAACAGACAGACCAATAAACAGAAATAATTGTTTTTTTGGGTTCAGGGTAGTCAAAAACGTGAAGATCTGTTGAAAACTCAATCTCGAATTTTTGGGGTAAATCCCATAATTCTTTTATTGTAAAAGAAGTGAAAAGGGACGCAATAGCATGTTATCTCTGTTCAATGTAGGCTGTTCAGTAAACATAAAAACACAAAGTGGCCTTAATTTCCAAAATTTCATGAGTGTACTTCCAAAATTTATCTTTGTCTATGAATGTACTTACAAAAAGTTACTAAAACATATAGGTTAAGGGTGTGACATTTACTTCCCATCTAACATAATGTTGTAATTAACTACTTTTAAGGATATTAACAATTACTGTGTTGGATACTATTGACGTAACGTTTACTAATACGTATTTTTTAATGGAGAAATCACACGAGATATCTATAATGTACAAAAGCCATCAGTGACAATCTGTGCAGATGATGTGCTTTTAATGGCAAGCGACAAGAAATAACTGGAAGAAATTATAAAAGGGATAGTAGACGTGGCATACAAAATAGGATTGCAAATTAATCAAAGTAAAATTAAACTGATGAGAATAAAAGAACAAAGGGTGAGGGCAACCATTTCGAATTCGAGCATAGCAGGAACACGGACTTAGGGTAGAGTTTGTGTATTTTGAAACATCGATAACAAATAGATATAAAGAAAATAAAGAGATCAACATGAGCCTAACACGAAGATAAGCAAAAGTGTAGGTGCAATAAAACGTATAAACTACAAATATTTATGGAGAATCTATAGAACGATATGAGCAACATCATTATATGGCTGCGAAATATTGGTTCTAAATATGAAGTTGAACGAAAATTGAAGTGGGAAAGGAAATCATTAATAGCAAGAAGATTACAGTGGCTGGAATATTTAGAAAGAATGACAAATGAGAAAATAGTGAAGAAGATAGCTTGAAGTAGAAAATTGGAGGAGAAGCAAAAAAAAAATGAAATTATGGAAAGGAATAATATAGCTTTGGCCCCAAAAAGCTTGTTAAAAGATTCATATGGTGGATCTAAACTATGAAAATATTAATACTTTGATATTAAAAAAATAAATATTTCCTTAGAACTTTTCCTTTTATCAACTAGTAATGATTTAGGATAGCGTAGCTTCATTTTCAAAAAGTTCGCAATTTAAATCTATGCACTCCTCTACAGTACTTACAGTGCCACAAAAATTAGACTAGTTAACATTATTTACTGGCAGTCCTTTGATGTTAACCGTACTGGCTTGCATCATAGCAGCATGTTCCTCGGAATTGAATTACCTGCTGCAGAGTGCCACATTTTCATCTCTTGTAGGAGTGTTACGTTTTCAGGGAAGTTAAAATTGCGCTGGAAGTTTGGCAAATTGCACTAATTCAAATTTAATATTGACTTCCCTTCTGTCTATGTTTAGCAAACGTGGGTTGACGCAAATTTGGTTTAACGTTAAAGCCGTTGCATAAAATATTATTAAAATTGTTTGGTATTTAAATTGGCTTTGCCGGTAACAAACACAATTGCTTTAACTGAATTTTGAACGGGTTTCCGGATTTTAATGCAATGAATACATATTTTATATGGGGGCTTATATCGGCTTTTAGCAGGCAAAAATAACTGCATTTTGTAGTTATACTTAGTAGATTGGTTAACTATGTTCACAAACGACGTTTAATTTTATTACTTAATAGCAACTGCAAATATATATATACAGGCTGCCAATTTTATCATCCTTTATCTAATAGACTTGTCTGTCCGTCCGTCCGGGACGCTGTTTCAGCAGCCAAACCGTAAGAGATAGAGAAAAAAGTTATATGTTTGGAATGGTCATGTCAGCTCAGGAACCGAATTTCAGTCACGTGACACTTCTGGTTTTCGAGAAATCACAAAAAAGACCGTTTTTCAAACAGAACGCGTATTAAATAAAAATGTTTCAGCAGCCAAACGGAGCTGCGACCCTCTGTGCCTTAAAACGTCGATGGGTTAGGCAACCACTTTGACACCTTCCAGGTCTGGGTACAGTTTTTATTTAATACGCGTTCTATTTGAAAAACGGTCTTTTTTGTTTTTTTAAATGAGACATTTGTCTCACTGGATTGCTTGTGTAGCAACTAACATGTGAGCAAACGAAAACGATATCAAGCTTGGCTTTGAAATATTTGTTGTATGAATAATATGTTGATGTCACTGTAAGTCTATGTCAAATTCGAGGTTAGCAGGTTAGGTTTTGCATCAGTCTGTATCTAAACTGACGGAAAACCTAACCTGATAACCGCGAATTTGACATAGACTTACAGTGCCACCAACATATTATTCATACAACAAATATTTCAAAGCCAAGCTTGATTTCGTTTTCATTTGCTCACATGTTAGATAGGCACATTTAACAAGCTTGTGATTTTTTTACAAATAACTTAATTTTAAAAATAATTTTCTAGATTTTGGAAATGGTGGTTTCACTCCGTATGCCTAAACCATGACACGTAAAAATAAGAGTTGTCTGTCAAAATCATGAGTGAGTTCAATCGGTTGCCTACCAATTGTTACAAGAGAAAATGGGCAGCCTCACATGTTTTATACAGATACACCGGAAAAGATTGTAGACCACGTGATCACATAATAAAGATAACCCATTCAACACTGTTGTGCAACTATAGTATGATCAAAAATTATTTTCATCATGGCTATGGAATAGTTCGTAATTCATGAAGGCAACTACAAGTCACCTAAAAATAGAATGTCAAGTTTGAGGTTTAAGTATAAACATGGTTGCATTCATAAATTAGAAACTATTCCATAGCCATACTAGACGAAAATAATTTTTGATCATACTTTATTATACAAGTACTAGCAACCCAGTGAGACAAATGTCTCATTTAAAAAAACAAAAAAGACCGTTTTGCAAATAGAACGCGTATTCACCACACGTACGTATATGACGTCATTGTTGGTAGCAAACTACCAGTCGCATTCGCCTTGATAAAATTTGCCTAGAATCTAACCTAAAAAGTTAGGATTAGGATAATTAAGATAATAATTAGTGTTAGAGACTGAAATTCGGTTCCTGGCCTGACATGACCATTCCAAACATATAACTTTCATAACATTTTTCTCTATCTCTTACGGTTTGGCTGCTGAAACAGCGTCCCGGACGGACAGACAAGTCTATTAGATAAAGGATGTTCGACACGAAAATATAAAATGAGGTTAAATATAATGAATGAATACATGCATGTTTAGAAAACCAAATCTGACAGTAGCAGTGACGTGTCACAAATGAATGAATGTAACGTTCGTGCTTTTAAAGACAGTTATTTGGGCGTTTTTTAATATTGTTTAAATGTATATGTATGGCAGATACAATAATCCTGCCTATTTTAAAATGGCAGGATTATTGTATGCAAGTAGCCCCGAGATATCGCACGTTTGTGATTAGAAATGGCAATTGAGTTTAGGTTTCAATGTTATTTTATTTTGTTTTATTTGTTGTTTTCGTGGTTTAAAGTCAATATATTTGTGTGATCAAATTGGGATTTCTTGTGCTTATTGTTTGAAGTCAGTTTTAGCCTCGAGAACACAACAAGTGTAGTCCAGCTTCCTGTCCTGACTTCAAAGCCACGTACTGAATTAAAGTAAGATTTTCATGAAGACTAAGCTAGCTAGGTAAACGAGCAGGGCAAATTAATTTATAAAAATGCTAAAACGTACTATACGTCTCATTTAAATTTAATGTTTCGACTGAGGAGCTAAAAAATGTACCGTTACATAATTAATGTTTTATGCTGTCATTGTCAGTTGAATAAGAATCCTGGCACCCGTCTTTAAAAAACAGTCTAATTGACTTAACTTACATAAATAATTTTTAAATTGTTCAATATAAGTCGATAGATATTTGTATTTCCCTGCAAAAATTTAAACAATTTTCAAAATTGCAATACAAGGTACTGCCAAATACATTGCTATTTAGGCCTAAATTAATGAGAATCTACTTGAACTAAAGACAAGAAGTCAAAGTCTTCTTGAGCATTAGCTACAAAGTCTTTGATTTCTTAAATTTCTTTACTGAACCATTTTTTGTGATAAAACATATGCTGATTTGAAAACAGACTCCAATGGGTGGATTAATTGGAAGTTATAATGACGTCAGACGGTTGTTGGTGGCTCGTTCATCAGCAAGAGAGGCTGGGTGCTTGACTGGTGCTTCCCTTGGCAGAAACAACAGTAAGAAAAGGGGTTAGGGCGGTTTACAATATTTCTAACAGGGAAATTACTGCGGTGCCGGATTGTGAACTGCTTAGAGAAGTACAGTGAGACATGGAATCGCCGGGCACACAATCTTACTAACAGTTATTACTGCGGTGTCGAACTATGCTGCCCCTAGTGACGTAAAGGGAGGTAAAGGGTTGATGCGCACACAGTTTTACTAACAGTTATTACTGCACTGTCGGACTGTGCCGAGCCTAATTAATTAAGAGTGAGACAAAAGTTGGTGCGCACACTGTCTTACTAACAGTAATTACTGCGTTGTCGGATTGTGCTTCACCTAAAGGAGTAAGGGTTAAACAATTTGTGATCTGTTACAGCAGTTCTCCGTATTATTCGTAGAGCTACCACCTGCACCAGACTTGTCTTTTCTTCCTCTTGTCGTCCTATTCAGATGCGTTTTATACAAATTACGAAAACCCCTCCATTTCGAGTTGCGGAGTGGGCAACCAATGACAAAAACCTAAATTTCGTTGCCAGAGCTCCGTTACGCTAATTAGTGGGTGCCGTTCCAAACCCCACAACTGGTTTGCCAGCCCTAGAGGTTTTAAGAAATTAGTTCGCGGTTTTTGGCTGTTTGTTTCAACCGCTGTGTCGTTCTAATTCCGCCTAACCCCCCTACCATCATTTAACACATTTTTCGGATTTTGTTATGCCACGTGCTAAAATATCATGTTATCACTTCAAGTCCCGCTACATCTCTAACAGCTGCAAAAGATATGGAATTATGCCTTATTCAAACCAAACGAAAACTTTCGTTAAGATCTATACATATATGTTTGCCTACAACTACAAATAAGTCCTTACAGCTAGCTATTAAAGTAAGAGTTTTTTATTGTGTTTCCTGCAAATAACCTAAATAAAATGTGCCTGCGTACTCAACTCTTACAGTACTCATTTCTGAAACACCCTGTATTTGTTATTATACAGGGCTTTTGCTAAAATGTGAGGAGTAATTATACCTTCCAAAACAAGTAAAAAACGCTGAATATACTATGTCCGCAAATCAAGACCCTCCGAGATATAGCGCTTTTATTTAAAGACAACTTCAATTATTATAATTCACTTACATTTATTATATAGTTGTCAAATGTAACTGTTGCATTAAATTAAGCTTGTTCTTGTCGCAATGAGTGCAGATTACACGTATGCAAAGACGACTGACATGCATTTGTGTTACGGTCGTGCCAAACAATTCGGAATGATGCAGGTATCTTTGAACGTATTAGACAATCCATGATGCGTCGTGCTAATTCTTGAAACGCCTCCAATGGCACAGTTTAAACAACTTTTGTACAGTGAATTGTAATAATATTATAACTAGCCTACCTCATTTAGGCCAAGTTGTAACATAAATATGTATTTTCTTTAAATAAAAGTGCTATATCTCGGAAGGTGTTGGTGTGCGAACATAGTGTTATATTCATGTTTTACCTGTTTTGGGAGGATACCATCATTCCTCAAAATTTGAGACACATTTTAGAAAAACACCCTGTATAGACCGATGTATCTCCACCAATTTTGATACTATTATTATTAAAATTTTTACCTACTCACCTGCCCTACTCAAAAAATAATTGGTTCGGGGATTCATATCGGTCAGACTTTCTAACATATTTTGGTCTATACAACAAGAAATTAAATTCTCACTATTTTCTTAAAACTCTGTATGTTTATCGTGTTTATTAAAAAAATCCGCTTCAGCACTACCTAATTGAGTACATTTTAAAATTATTATCACTTCAAAAAGGAACAATTAAATGTTACTTAAATAACACTTTTTAAAGCTTTTGCGTCTCACTAAAGAATTTGTAGGAGCTGAGCTTCAACAAAACTTGCTCTAATTAGTCCGCATAAATTCAGAAGTTGGGGTGAAAGCAAGGAAAAATATTAACCTGTCACATTAAGCAAGTAAAATATTAATTTAATTACTGAAAAGCAGTTTCATTTAAACTCGCACGAACTTCACTGCCCCTGTGTTTTTCCGATTAGGGAAGCATCTGTGCAGGGTTGCAGCGTCAAAAAAGTAAAGACGTTGATTGCCGACATCACGAGAGTGAGGTTATGTTTACACGCACTAAATTGAAGGTACACACGTACACATAAAGCAAACCAACCTGTAGATTCTGCCAGGCTCGTTTGTCAGCGTAGGGGTAGTACAGGGGATAAGAGGAGTCCCGCTTGCCCCATCCTCCTTGTAGGTTCTGCCAGGCGCGCTTTCCCCAGCTGTGGAGATTTCTGTTCCAGTCTCTCTTCGACATGCTTGCTTCCAGCTGACGGCAAAAAGGAAAAATTTTATAAGTTTTAGCTAAAGATCATTTTTGATATGTTATTAAGGATCGGAAAAATACTGAAATCAGGGACCATTAAAATGGTTTTTTGTTGACCGCTTGTTAATTTCAATATTAATGAATTAGTTTTCCTAAAAAAGGATGGATTAATAGACGTCATTAATGCACTGTTTTTGATTAATACACTCTTTTTCATTAATTAACTGATTTTTAAAAAAGGATGGATTAATAGATCTATTAATACACTGTTTTTGATTAATACACTCTTTTTCATTAATTAACTGTTTTTGTGATATTGACGTTTTGATGATATTTTGCATGGAGGTTAGTTGTATTAATCAAATTTTTCGCCACAAAAAAAGATTTTGCGGTCAACGAAAAAATTTTGTAATCAACTCGTTTATTAATGGGCGATTAATAATCTCAACTATTAAAGGCACTCTCTCGCTATCGCTCGTTCGTGCTTTAAACAGTTTCGATTATTAATCGCCTTCATTAACACACTTGTTGGTTAAATAACTATATACACAGAACAATTGCCAGCATTTTATGATTTGGTTTGATATATGTCATATGTAAAAACGTTTTTCAGTAGACGAAATTTGCTTAAAATAAAGTATTTGTTTGATTGTTTCAATAGAAAGTAATTTAAAAAATGCGAACTGTTAACTTTGTGTATATTATTGCTTCATTATTAAAAGGAATCAATGCGTAGTAATTAACTACTTAATACTAAGCGAATTTAAATTTAATTCGACTAAAACAAGGAAATGCAATTGAAATTGTCAGAAATTCTAAGCAGACACTGTAGTAAATTGTTGTATTATAATCTCACTCATATTGAGATTCTTCACTACTATTATCACCGTCATCTAATTTTATCTCGAATTTTACTTTATGAGACTCCAATAAATTATTAATAACTTTATTAATTCTTGAATATTTTATTAATACGATGTGATAAAGATTTGTTCTACATTTGAAAGACTCTATTTTCACTGTACCTATCTCTTTGTAAGCATTTTCCATAGTTTTCATTATTTTCTTTGGTTTTAAACTGACAACAATAATTGGGCAGTCGTAATATATGATGATTCTTAAGGAGTTTAGTCAGTAGCTATATATCGTTTTGCCTTTTTGTGTGATCTTACTAAATTGAAAAGATTTAAAATGATATATTGCGTTTTTAGTCCAATCTTGTATGATTGCTATGGCAGGGTACATTATCTGTGTTCCCATAAACTCTTAAAATTATTTTCGTTCATATGCAGTGTGATTATTTTATCTTGTAATAACTAGGTTGGCAACATTTTTTACATGAAATGCATAGTTAACTTCACTTTTTAGAGATACAAAATATTTTCTTACATTAAAAGTCTTTTGATTTTTTTTCTGTTTTTATTTAATTTTGCATCCAGCTGATTGGCGCCAATCTTCATTTCATTTCGGTTAGTTACTTTTCAGGCGGCAGCTGGATTCGGAGAACCAATATTTTAATGTTTTTGTTACGTAGCTAGTACTACTATACCATATATTTTATACAACAGGGTGATAGTTTAATACTTTTTTTAATTAGCACATTTGATAACTTCAGGTGAAACAGCGATGATAACTCCGAACTCATTAACCATTTCAAATCTTCAGTAAATCTCAGTTATGATTGTTGTTCCACCCTATGAGAAACAGGCACCCTGAATTCTGGGGATGTAGTTTGACCAACAAATCCCCGTTTCCCATGCTGTTACTTTTGGTAAATTCGAATTCTAAACATTTAAGGCGTGTATGAATTAATGTATTAATTTCTGTTTCGTGTTGATTTTATTATTATCTCAACATATTTTTGTGGTATCTTGACTTGCTCTGTGTTTTTGTTTTGTTTAAATTAGAAGAAATAAAATTGTAAAACTGCATATTATTTAGTAGCTGCATTGTAGATGATTGTAGTTTCCTAGTACATTCAACGTAACTGACAAAAATAACGGAAAACTTAATATTTTCATAATTTTGAAACAGTCTGAGACACTAGCAGTAAATTATTTTATAGAATAATGGAGTAACAGTAACATTACAGTAGAAATATAACAAGTGCAAAATTTTCCGGAAATATTTGAAAACATTTGCAGCTATTTTTTCAGTAAAAGCATGAGTGCATGTCAACTGAAAGAATGTCGACTTCCAAGAAGGGATTTTTTCTTGGAGTTCAGTTTAGAATTGTCAGGCGCAGTAGGCTGTAATTTCCTTTCTGGTAGCTGAAAATATAGACTCCGAAGGGCAAAATTCAGCCAAAATTCATCATCAAACGAGTACGGTTTATGAGCGACGCCGACGGCTATTTACGAGAACGATGCAGAAAAATTAAAAACCTTTTTTAAGGAGAGCATAAAAAAACCTCTATCACGATATGGTAAATGCTTTCATCCAAATGGGATTATATAGAAATGTAGCTGGGAGAGGTACCTATATTTTCTATACAAAGAATGTTTCATATTCATTTTTGTTTTTGATTCCCACTGAATTGGAGGTTAAAACATTTCTCGTAAATACGTAAATATTTTTCTCTGGGGCCGATTATATTCTTCTTTGTTTATTTCTTTTTGGTTTCCTTAGTCTCACTAGGTCAATTGTCTTCTTTGTATTTATCTCTGTAAGGTCCAGGGTTCAATAAGAGACACAGCCGTAAATATTTACGACAATTAACAATTGACAGAATATCATACCATTACACTGAAACCATTTTTTCGCTCCGCGTAATTATTTCCTCAATTTACCAAATTATTTCAGGCCTAATCTGTATATTTTTATTTGCATTGTAATCAGTTTGCATTTCGAATTGTTCAATTTTCCAGTTCGGCTAATTTTGTACCTGTATCAGAATAGTCAAATTTCCGCTCGTTATCTTTAGAGCGCAGCGTTGGCCTTATTTCTTCTCGCGGCGCGAGGCGCATTTTTCTTCGGCGACTCCAACTAGCAACACCATAATTCCGAGAAACCCACCTTGCACTTAATTAAAGTTACGAGTATTTTGTTTCGAGAGCTGACAATAAATCAGATCTTTTATAGGAGTTATTGGTGACAGGCAGTTTTTGTCCCAATAAATATTTCCCAAGCGAATATCTCGCCACATTTTGCTTTCCTTCGGCGGCGGGCGATGAATTCAAGCCTTCCTATACGTCCCAAAGCCGGCAGCTAAATAATTGACAGCTTCAAGTGCAAAAATCCTGCCTGATTTTGGAGAAACCCACAATCGTATGGCAACTTAAGGCCGGCGTTATCTTCGAAGATCTTGTTGATAACAGAAGATTAATGTGGCGGATTTAATTTAATTACGACGCCAGTATATGACGGGTTACGTACCATTAATGTAATCACGATATCTCATCCAATATCAGGGTTTAAATAACTTTTTATTTATAACTCCAGAATTTGTAATCTCTGCTTTATTGTAAAAATCGCACTCACGTTTTATGCTATCGGTAACCTAAAATTAAGGTTTTTTAATTGACAGCGATGTGCACATCTCTCGATTTAATCGACGATTTTAGTTGATTAAAAACCCACAAAAGGGGTTCTTGCCAATAATGCGTGTGGAAACTTTTCATAAAATTTTGCTGTAGTATATTGTAAATTTAAAATATTTTACAAACCAGTTACATATACTATTTTTGATGATCAACAAATTTTAATATTTAATAAACCCTATTTAACTGTGGGTTGTTTTGCTGATCAGAATCCACGACTCATAAAGCGTCGAATTGAGCTAGTTCGGCCCACGCGGTAAGTGTGGTAAGAGCGAAAGATCAGTTAATATGCGTTCTAGCAGCTATCGATTTAAATACCCTAGCTGATTTGACGCAGGTTGGCTCCTTTTTTGTGACAACACAAAAAGAGCAATAGAAATAAAGTAGATGATTATAAAGGACTAAGTGTGAACAGCACATTAAGCAGACTTTTTAGCAAAATAATTAAAAATAAACTGGAAGACTAAAAGATTAGTGAAAATCAGAGCTGTTTTAATCCAGGTCGGTAGTGTGTCGACAATTTGTCTTACAACAACTAACAGAGGGCAAAAGAACATCGACTGGACAAAAAACACATCTTGTATTCATTGATCTGCAAAAAGCATATGACTCTATTCCAAGAACAAAACTATGGAAAGCTTTATACCGGGTGTCCATTCTCAAAGTCGAACATAGGCAATTAACATTAGTGCATTCACTCATTTTTCATTGAAATAAGCCATTTTTCTGTAGATAATTTTAACAGACGTTGACAGAAAATACCTGATTTACGCCAACTAATTACCATTTTTTTTTGACAAATGCTATCGAACCTGTGAAGCAAAGCATGACATATTTAAAAATCCCCAAGCTTTAAATTAGTATTTTAAAATAAAAATCGCCTCTTGAATATTATTATTGGTATCATTTGATGCGTAATAATTTTATCTTTCCATTGATACCATTACCTTCCCTGTAAGTTGAATTGGCGAGTAGGAATCGGCAACAACGTTTAATACAATATTAATCGCCTATGTTCGACTTTGAGAACGGACACCCGGTATAATGGAGGCGTACATCCATCCTTAATATATATAATTCAAGAACCATTTCAAGGTAATGAAGCATTGATGAAAGTTGGAATTAGTCTGTCAGAATCAATTCACACATCTAAAGGCTTGAGGCAATGCTGTAGTTTATCGCCATTGCTGTTTTATTTACACTTAGTAATTATCCTAGGAGAGTGGAGGCGAAGATGTCACGGTATGGGTATTCCAATAGCTGACGAATGCCTCTTTACATTGAACTTTGGTGATGATCAGGTCGTTATTGCTTAAGATGATCTTGAATTTATGTTACGAAGGTTATATTACACGTACCAAGATTGAAAAAGGTCAATAAATAAAAAGGAAACAGAGTATCTAGTAGTTAACTTAGAGGCTAAATTTGAAATTTTGTTCACAGATGAAATTATTATAAAACAATTAGATAAATTCAAGTACTTGAAAGCAACTATAACTAAGTATGGTATAGGAATATCAGAAATAAGTATCAGGACTGAAAAGGCTCGGAAAATACTCGATTGCCTAAATAGTACGCAGTAAAAAGTTCAGGAATATGGTTTGAGACGCAGAGGGTCAGGGCCGCCGATATATCTCTTTCCGAAACCCAATCATCTGGTACACCGTTAACGGCGTAGTGGGTGATGTGGTTAGCATCACGACTTCGACGACTGCCTTAAATAGTATGTGGTGGGGCAGTCATATTTCCCAAAAGGTAAAGAAACATATAGAGTTAACTGTGGTTGAATTGTATTCTGTTATAGATGCGAAGTGTGGACAATTAATGCAAATACAAAGAGAAACCTTAGAAGAACTGCGAGAATATTAAGGTTAGAGCACATCTTTATTGTAGAAATTATGGATGTCCAGGAGAGTGTAATTGAAAGAATAGAAAAACGAAGTGTAAGACGGGTTGGACACTTGATGGGTATATATGTTCAGTTAGGCTCCAGAAAGTATTTATATGGAAACCAGGAAGACCTCGAAGATCTCGAAACGAAGAAATAAGAATAGCAATGAGAGATGTAGAATTAGAAGAAAATGAAGTATTTGATAGAGACGGGTAGAGATTATAAAAAGGAAGACTAGCTGTATAAACCAGTGATTATATATAACAATTAACAAAACTCTAAATGCATGCTACAATGGAAGATATTGTCATGATAGCATGACAAAGTGAAGTAGAACATTCAAGGAGAAAATGATCCTAGCAACATAAATAGGCTTTTTGAAGAAAGAACAGGTTGTAAAATCCCATACCGTAAAGTGAAGTAGATGTAGAAAAAGTAGAATCGTGTTTAGTAATTTTCCTAATAGTAGAAATCCAATAACCTTTTCTAGTATTTCCACGAAATTAAGTTGCAACATTTACAATTATTTTGCAAAATATAGACTAAATAAAATGCAATAACACATTATAACCTTCCCAGGGATTTGAAAGAAGAGGTGAAGACTGGATTACCTTGAAATCATGAAGCAAATTTTTGCCCTTTATATCCACAATTAATAAAACATTAAAAGCAATGTCACATAGAGTGGTTTTCTC
This sequence comes from Agriotes lineatus, assembly GCA_940337035.1. Classification (NCBI taxonomy): domain Eukaryota; kingdom Metazoa; phylum Arthropoda; class Insecta; order Coleoptera; family Elateridae; genus Agriotes; species Agriotes lineatus. The sequence continues at coordinate 104,025,138 of OW679196.1, read as the reverse complement.
ATAGTAAGGCTCTAAAGCAAAACGCTCCGACATCAAACCAGTCAGATGAAGAAATTGAACAATTATATGATGTAATAAGAATGGCTATACAGTTGATCTTTTTACAACATTACTTAGCGCATGCCATGATCATACATTTTTGTAAAAATGTAGATAGAAATTTAATTAAGAGCCAGGTTTTGATGTTGGTTACAAAACCATATAATAAGTTTTTCACTGTTGAACCAGCTGTCAAAAGTGACGTTAGTGATATTTTAAAGATTAGGTTAGTACACTGTTAGAAGTATTAGAAGTCACAGCCTGCTTTGAGCCATGTTGAAAAAAGAAAGACTAGAAAAAAAACCAATAAAGTGCAAAACATAATGGGAGATCTTAACCCCAAAATCGACAAGAAAGACGAAGAATATGAAGCACTGGAAACTACGGAGTAAGATAAGGAAACAACAGAGGCAATAGGTACAACGTTAAACTTCCTGCAAACACAACAAACTTCATATGATAAACTCGTTTTAAAAAATCTGGTGTGATACACTCACACAACTTCCTTTTACAGTGATCTTATAATTAGTCAAAAATTTCATTTTTAATTTTTAAAAATTTTTCACAAATTTTCAAAAATTACAAATTCTACAAAAACGGTACAAAATAGAGCGTTAGTTGAAGAGACAAATTTTCTCTAGAATTTTAAGGTGAATTCGAAAATGTAATAATATACCGGGTGTTTTATTTAAAATAGGAGTTAATAAAAAAAAATAGAAATAAAACAAAAGAAACCCACTTTAGAAGTATTCAACTGGAAAATCACCTATTTCACATCAATACACATTAAAAATGTAATAAAAATGGAAAGTTTCAAAAAAATCGTTAGAGCCGTTTTTGAAAAAATCGAAAAAAACTGAAAAATCACAAGAGTAAACACCTACTTCCGGTTATGAGATTTTCTTCAAAAGCTTGCTGTCTCCTCTACATAGTACACAAAACTTATATATGAAGTTTCAACGCCATACCTCTTTTCGTTTTTGAGATATTCTGTTCACAGACAGACAGACACACACACACACAGACAGACAGACAGACAGACAGACAGACAGACAGACCAATGAAAAAAAATATGTTTTTTGAGATCAGGGGACTCTAAAACGTGAAGATCCGTTGAAAACTCAATTTCGAATTTTTGGGGTGAATCCAATACTTCCTTTATAGTAAAAGGAAGTAAAATGCGTAACTAGAAGATGGGCATGGATAAGTCAAATCAGAAAACGGATTATCAACTATAGGTGATAAGCTAACAAGAGCGAGCCATAATTTTATTAAAAAAGCGAATAAATCGCTATCAAGAAATACAAAAGAGCTTGGCTTAGATGAAAAACAATAATATTAATAGAGAAACAAAGACCACTAAATAAAGACAATAAAAAGGAATTTTCGAGTATGTAGAAACTAATAAATTCATATTTCTATACAGGACAAATAAAAACCACAAACTACTTATTGAACTAACCTAGAAAAATAAAAATGTGAAATGTCTACGACCAAGCCTTGACAAAGAACAAGTACATTCACTCCTAGATCGTTGCGGAAATGAATAAAACGGCCGTGAACAAATACTCAAAATAGCTCAAGTATATTTTAAAGACCTTTATAAATTTTCAAATCAAGAACCAGAACGAGGAACTACTCACAGAACTGAATGTGGAATCTGAACTACCCAACATAACAATGGATGAAATCAAATTGGACCTGAGAGATACAAAATCAAATAAAGCACTTGGGGAAGACACAGTTACAACTGATATGAAAGTGGAGAAACCTAATTAAACTACTACATTTCTTAATGAATGGTAAACGCCTTCCGAGAGATAAAATTCCTAATAAACGGAATAATGCCAAAGTAATTTTGTTACATAAGAAAGGAGACAAAAGAAGGCTAGATAATTACTGGTCCATAAGTCTGTTATGACAGTTATAGACTGGTAACCAAGGTACATAATTACGAATCGCTTGACCAAAAAAACTTGACCAATATCAAAAATCTGTAAAATGCTTTACCCAGAACTTCCTTCGTCGACATTGTGACACTAAATAATTTTAAAAATGAAATTAAGTTAGGCGTAAAAATATCTCAACGTTTCTAATAAATTAAATAAATTTTTGAAATTAAAAAAAAGTTACTAGTGGTCGAATTCGAAGGGCAGGCGGTCCGCGTATGCAGCCCCAACGTTTTTTGGGATATTGAAAGGAAACGAGTTATTTCTACCTGAGCTACGGAGCACCAACCCTTCGAACTCCTGCGTTGCAACTGTATTAAGTAACGCACTAATGTGTTGCTCCTTTTTGTATCGTACAACATTTATTCTGTATCTATTGGGGCCCATTTTGGTAAGAATAAAGCCTGCGCTATGTACAAATTATTACTTGTATTTATTGCCAAGTTAAATAAAAAATAAACAAAATTTTATTTTTATAAGGTTCTCATTCTATATATATTTGTCTGAAATTTTCTCGGTTTCATGCCAAGTAGATATATAACGTGTATGGAAAATAATGTCTTCCTACGACAAATAGTTTTTGAGTTATACGACAACGGATCAACAGACAGACGGGCAGACGGAATTGAGAAAACCTGTTTTTCGTCATCTAGGGACCATGAAACGTGAAGATCTGAAGAAATCTCGAAAGGTGATTTTTTCGAGATTACAATACCTACTTTCTTCGTCTTCTAGACGAGGGAAGTAAAAAATCAGAACGATCCGATCTTGAGGGATGGTGTCTGCACAATCAATCCCAATGTGTCTATAAATATAAATTCACTAAATACAACGAAGCGCAACGACGAGAGAATTTAAAATAGTGTCGCAATTCCATTTAATTCAACAAAATTTAATAAAAAGTTAGTCACCCAACTTCAAGCTTGCCTCTGAATGAGCTATAGACTTAAGCCCTACAAAATAACACTTCTGATTTATTTTAAACCTTTTCTGGATACATATAAGAAAGTTTCCATTCGTTAACTCTTAGTTGTATTAAGCGTAGTGTAGTAATTGTAGCATTTTATTGCATCTAATCGATGCTAAATTTCCACCAAAAATTCTAGAGCGTGGCAAGGGAAACTGTCAAACCGAGATTGATTTATTTGGAACGTAATTGTACAAATAGTGGTTTTCAATCGAATATTCAGAGAAATTATGAGTTGGCCTGCATCAATTGGAGGAATTTTAACAGACGTTGCTGACGTTTTAATTTAAGTGACAAATTTGGAGCAGCGCGTTCGGTTGACGGTTATGAATGGTGACTTGCAGTGATTTGCATCGAAATTGTATCAGAAATAAATACGAGAATGTACCGCCGTTTAAATGCGCCGTCTCTAGAGCTTTGAGTGAAAACAGTTTTACACCTACACATGCATGTGCGATTTTAAAGCTGCACGATTTAAACTTGGTAAATGTCCTTCTGTGCGAATTAAAGACGAACCTTTGGAATTCACGCTTCTCCTACAATTCTTCAATAATGATTACTATTGGCTCCGGTGTCGATATTTAGAGCGTCCGTCGACCAACACAAGATCTAACAATTCTGTTAATAGATCTGTGCATTTCCCCACTATATACATTTTGTTACTTATGGCAATTGCTTTTCGAGTAATCTTCTTCGCTGTGTGAAAATGCGTCTTAAACATGAACTGTCATAAGCTGTTTTCTTTATGCAACGATTTTTGGGTTTATTCCCTTTTGTTATTACAGGAAACGCTTTATAGGTAAATTATTAATAGCTAACATAATTCTTTTATTATACTTCGGAAAATGTTAAAATAAAAGCCGAAACACTGAACAGCTTTTTTTTCTATTTCTCTTTTATGCTTGAAGAATGTGGCATCTCCGATTCGCTTTTCCTTTTTATACTACCCTCTTCCTCCCATATTTCACGCCATATTTCAGGGGTTTATTTAAGTGCACGCCATTTGCATTTGTTTCTACTTATGTTTTGTACATGTAACTGTCGATTTTCTTTTTCTACAATTGACATTTCTTGTCTGGTTGCAAAGTTTTTTATACGGTATTTCTTATCTTTCTCACTACTCTTCTAAGAATAACTTAACCCGTCCACCATAAAACGAACTTTTAGAGTTTATTTTTCTATCACCTTTAATCTTTTTTTCTTCTACCACTGTAAGCTTTTTTTCTAGGCTATGTGGACACCTACCCTTCGGATCTTTTTCCAATCTTCCCTTTGCACCACCTATCCTAGACACACTCTTCAGTCTGTCTTTATTGTATATTTGTATTAGTTCCTCTATTAAAAGGCGGCATTACACGGCGTGTGGAGCGACGCACTTGGCGTGTGGTGTGCGGAGTGACGTGCAGATGAATGCCTGGAACGATAGCGACCTCATGTCCAGGCGTGAAGAACGGATGCTCGGTTGCGCAGCAACTTATTATATACAAAAGGAAAAAAACGGCTATGCTCACACAACAAAGTTTGGTCCAAGTAAGTTCCATAATTACGCACTTAAAAGTTTTTTTTTCCATTTCTCACTAATGTATTTTCGGAAAGTGCCCATTAGTGTTCTTTTTTCTAAATCGCTGATTTTGCAAGTAAGTTGCGTTGAATTCACATCTAGGAAACATGCACAGGATTTCTAGTTTTGTGACCCTCATGCTTGGGGTTCCAAATAATTGGTTCTTGTTCGTAGAACGTTAAAAATTCATATATTACATCGTTTGACCACGGCATGTTGCCACTTTAAAAGGTAAATTAATACTGAGTTTAACAGCCGAAGATGAAGAGCCGTGTGACTGCGTATCTGAGTCGTTCCAGTCCGCGCGCGGCGCGTTTTTTAAAGCGTGCGAATTTTACCGTCAATTTACGGGAACCAGCACCAGTTCGTCCCGCCGGCGCCGGTCCGTGCTCACGGCTCGTGGCTCGTCAAGTCACACGCCAAGCGCGTCGCTCCACACGCCGTGTAATGCTTACTTTAAAGTGAATAGTCGTCCTACAATGGCACAGAATCTTGTAGCAGTGTAGCAATGAGGTTTGTGCCGATGTCTTAGATGGTGCCGAAGGAAGCAAGCCCGGTCGCGGCTAAATTTATTTCGTTGTTGATTTTGTTTCTTAATTTATTTTTTATTGTGTAACTTCACGATGTTTATAATCTCTTGCGTTACTGTCTTGGTTTTATTTATTATTGTTTACAAGTATTCAAAATATTCTACCCATTCTAGTTTCACTTCCCTACATATAATTCTATCAATTTCTTGAAGTACCAGCATCCCATTTATACTGTTCTTATTCTTATCTTGCAGTTACTCTCTTACATTTATTAACTGCATATGCTATGGCTGGGTGGGCTATTAATACTACATTGTTTGTATATACCGAGTGGAGCGCTATCGTTTCACGTATTTGTATATTAAATAATTTGTGTCATAAAATTCGTGAACAACAGCTTAATAAACTGTGATGAAGCTTAAAGAAAATAATAATATTTCTTAAATATTACTCCAGTCAGGTGACCCTCCTTCATGATTCATACATTGTCAAGCGGTCTTCAAAATTCACAAATAGTTCTTCGTCGACCTCCACAATTACGTACGGATTGGTTGTTTCAAATTTTCGAAAGTGCGAGGACGAGTTACATATACTCTTTGTTTTTGATATGTCCATAAAAAGATCGGGAACTGTAAGATCCGGGAAACGCTGCAGGGCTTCTTTTATACTTTCAGTATTTTCAGGAGTATTCACTGTCCTTGCAGCGTGCATCAGCAGAGTGAAAGCCAGTGGGAGTTTCACTCTGAATTATAGAAATTTTTACAAAATGTAAACATTTAATTTTCCAATTTCTTAAAAAATTATGCTTTTCATAAAAAAAAATTAAACAAATAAATAATTCCATAGTATATAAGCTTATTCGAAATAATTTGTTTTTTATCAAACAATTTATTATTATTTCTCTGAAAACTGAAAAAGTAAGGTACCACTTTTGGTCGGCCTATTTTAGTCAAAAATTATTGGGATATCCGAATTGATATTGAAAAGGCAGATATAAATTTTCAGGCCGATAGATTGAACTGCCTGTGCTGGATGGATATACAGGGTGTAGAAATGCTTTACGCACCATAGGGATTTCAATGGTAATTTCTTCATATGAAAATATTTGCTTCCCTAATTATTTTAGAGCAAACTTGTATGGACGTTTTTTGTAGAGAAAAAAAATCTGTATCCATTCACGCCAGAATTTGTCATTTTACATTTCGGAAAACCGAAAATTTAAAGAAAAAAATTACCATTTTTAGACAAATCAGTAGTGCCTTGAAATTACTAAATCATCTCAAAGCATCAACAAATTAGTTTGCTGTTTATTTGTTTGCATCTGTCAAATGTAACGGCAACCAAATAAACAGCAAACTAATTTGTTGATGCTTTGAGATGATTTAGTAATTTCAAGGCACTACTGATTTGTCTAAAAATGGTAATTTTTTTCTTTAAATTTTCGGTTTTCCGAAATGTAAAATGACAAATTCTGGCGTAAATGGATACAGAATTTTTTTCTCTACAAAAAACGTCCATACAAGTTTGCTCTAAAATAATTAGGGAAGCAAATATTTTCATATGAAGAAATTACCATTGAAATCCCTATGGTGCGTGAAGCATTTCTACACCCTGTATACAGACCCACTGACTGACAAACTGACAAACTCATAGACTGATAGGCGGTCATCCCTTTGGAAACCACTCAGTTTTCATGATTACTATATGTACAGTAATAGTTGTCAAGTCACAATTTCTTTTTTTTTCTTTCTTATTCCATTTATGTCTTACTGGGTTGGATTCAGGAAATGGATCGTGTAGTTGTTTATTTCCCTTGACAATGTCTTCACTTCCTGGATAGTTGTTTCTTACTGTATTGTCAAATCTTTGATGTAATCATCTCATCTAACTCTGGATTTATCACTTTTCATTTTCCCAGTCGGGCCTCATTTCAAAAATTCTTCGAAGGTATCTATCTGTTCTCAGATAGTGTTCAGTATCATCAAATTTGTTTGTTTTCCACCGCTTCAACTGTTGGCCGATGTTCTAGCACCACTCTTATATTTCCTATATTTCTTATTCAATCTCTTCTAGCCCACTACTCGTTTCAAACGTTTCATTTATGATGCGGTTATTTTACATGTGTACTTTTTGCTTACTACTGTATTCATTATTTGACAATTTAGTTTGTTTGAATTGATTATTCTGTGCCCAATTTCCTCGTCTAGCTTCCCATATTTGTTGATAATAACTCCAAGGTATTCAATTTTGTCTACGTATTTCAGTTTTGTATTCGCTATTCGAATGGCCATATTGCTAGGTATTCTCTTTTAATGTTGAAATGAATAAATCATAAGCACTTTTTTGGACTTCTTTATTTTACAATACCATTCGATACAAGACCAACGTTTCGGCAATTTTATTTGTTGTCTTCCTCAGGGTTAGAAACACGTATGAATTAACATTTAAACTCCTTACTCTTATCATGCAAGTGTTTATATATACCGGGTGTCCTCCTTCAAACTGGAACATAGGGATTTAACATTGTTTTTAACAGTTTCATGGATTCTCGCTCGCCAATTCAACCTACAGAAAATGTTTTGGTATCAATGGAAAGAGAAAATTATTGCGTATTTAATGGTATCAAACATTAAACTATTTTTGTCAATTCTCATTGAATAATGTTAATCAAAAATTGTCATGTTTTTAAATATGAGTTGCCTTGACTTGAAAAAAGTTGACAGCTATACTCAAATTAATTTGTTATTTGATGACATTCAGAGTTTTTACTTTATAAAATGAACGATTACTCGAACAAATAGGGAGTTTTTATCGTTAAAGGATATTACAGTGGGGTTAGATTGCGTAGAGTGAAAGATATTTTTCAATAAAATTTGACAAAAATAATTTAATTTTTGATATCACTAGATGCGCAATAATTTTTTCTTTCCATTGATACCAAAATAATGTCTGTAGCTTGAATTGGTGAGCAGGAATCCATGAAACTGCTAAACACAATGTTAAATCCCTATGTTCCAGTTTGAAAGTGGACACGCGGTATATCCCACAGCATCCAAAAATGTATTTAATTAACAATTAAAATTAATCTCACCTAGTTATCAGTCAAGGTATGTATGTATCTCACTGCAACTAATTGTACGATCAATTAACCCCATTGATCGTAATTTGAAGCGTACTCTCTTTTCTCTCTTACATTTTTTGAATGTTTACCCATTGACCTTTACTGTTTCTACTAGCTTTTCATTGACGTTTTTGATTATTCTGATTAATTCTTGGCTCGTTTGTAGTTCTTCTAATGCTTTCCATATACCGTGTGAATAATGTAAGACTATACATTGGCAACTTTATTTTAGCATCAATCAATTTACCCATGTTAGTAACAATTGTCGGTTTTGAAATTACAATGAAAAAATCAAGTTTCAATTAATTCCTATAGTCACTGTGTTGTTATTTTGTTTACAGACACCACGGTAACATTAAGTAAATCCCCTATGTCTAATTTTGCATAATTCAGCCATGTATAATCTAACATTATTCTCATTGTATACCTATTTATATGTTTTATTGGTACTCGATCGAAGGCAGCCCTAAGATCTAGGAAGGTCAAGAGAATATTTCTATTTTAATCTATTTCCTTTTTTATTATATTTCTGATCCCAAAGATGTGGTCCTGCTTGTCTTCTGGATCGAAAAATTGCCTATTCATCCTTTAGCTTATCTTCAATTTCGTTTCTTAAGAGTTTTTATATAACTTTAGAGTATATCCTACTTGTAATTAGGGTGACCAGATTTCAATTTATACAAACCTTGAGATTCTTCTTGAGTAAAAAAGGTTTTCTTTAATGGAAAATATAAGATGTTTATAGAAAACAAAAAGCAAGCAAATAAAAACAATATTTTTATTTCTTTCTATTAATGGATAGCAAATATGATACAGGGTGTAACTGAAATACGTACTTTCCCACATATTAAGGCGGATTCTACCTCAAAAAGTGACCAAAAAGTGCATATAAATCTCCTCACGGCGATATTATAGGGTCGGTTTAAATTAGGTTCTTGTAATTTTACTGTAAATTGGGAAAGAATATTCATATGAATATTGGCAAATCTTTTCTACCAAATTTTTAAGTATGAAAATTAGCAACTTGTATAAATGTTTCTATTAGAATTTTTTAACGGACAAGAATTTGTTTAAAACATGTATTGGAAAGCATTTTTAACTGAAACAATTTTAGCTTTTTAGTTTTTCCATGAAACCAATAGTTTTAGTACCAAAATCAAAGAACGTACATTATGGGTTGCTAATTTCAACCTCTTAAACCCACACATAAAAATAACAAAGAATCATAAATAAATCGTGTATTGGTAGAAAAAAGCTGCCAATTTTGATTTGACTATCCTTCTCCAGTTATCAGTAAAATGACAAAAAATCAGTTTTAACCCCGATTTAATATTTCGTTAATGGTTGAGACTAAAACTATGTTTATATGAACTTTTTTGTCAATTTGTGACGTAAAATCCGCCATTAAAATATGGCCAAGCATTTCCGTTATACCATATATTATGTACACTTGTACAGGGTCCGGAAACAATGAGAGGGGGGGGGGGCGAGATATATGTTTACAACTATGAAAATTATATAAAATGCTCTTATATAAAAGTTGCAGTTACTAAAATGGTGCACATTAGGAAAATGTTTTTATTGTATACATGGTGGCTCACAAAAGTGTGGCAAACCAAACTTTTTTTTTAAGTATGGTATAATCGAAAATTATTTTCATCTAGTGTGGCTATGGAATACTTCCTAATTTATGAATTCAACTATAAGTCACTTAAAAAGCAAACGACAAGTTTGACATTTAAGTATAAAAGTAGTTGCATTCAGAAATTATGAAGTATTCCATAGCCATACTAGATGAAAATAATTTTTGATCATACTTTAGAACCTATAGTTAGGTATAATATAAAGTGGTATGGGTCTAATGTTAACGGTTTTGGAGATAATGACGATTTTATTTATTTAATTTCAGGCGGCCGCCCAGGACAGAATTGAATAGAAAAAAACGTTACCAAAAAATTATGTTTTTTGTGAATTCCCGACCGTACGAGTGATAAATAGTCTCTAAGCATTGATGTTATACAGAGTGCTCAAAATTTGCAAATTTAGTTATTTCTAATTTTTTAAACGGAACATCCTGTGTATCTATTTTTGGAAACCTCTTCTAATGAGCTTTCTTTTGATATCTTACTTCTTATCTCCAAATTCTACCATTTATTCTATTATATGTGAGTTAAAACATAAATAGTTGTTTATGATACAAGTGCGTAAAGCTAGTCTTTAGTCGCGTGTGGGGCAGAGTTAAAATACGAGTGTAGCGAGCGTTTTAAGCCCCGCGAGCGAGAATGTGTATCGTACAATTTTTTATCTACGATATAATCTAGAAAACACTAATATAAAAAAATAAATTTTAAATGTAAATTAGAATTATTGCAGTAAATAATAGGTTTGCCATAAGAGAAACTTCACCCTAGTAACCGGTCATAATTTTGTGCGGTTAATAATTTTAACCATGTTGCTACTAACGACCTGGTTAATGAAATCATGTTATTAAACAGTCGTTTTACAAACTTTAAACTGCCAACTAAAAGTCAATGTTGCACACTGTCGTATAGAAAAACAATTTTAGCCTCTTTTAAGATGCTTTATTTAAAGGGAGAACAAATAAGTAGGTACCTTAAAAATTATAATTTAAAAGCACTTGAATTTCCCGAACACAACAAAAACAAAGTTTGAAAATAATAATTCAATTATTACTGCCTCAAGAGATAAGAAAAAGAGAAATACAGAAGTAAACATCTAGTATCAAATGAAATTATATTAAATTTCCAAATATTTCTCCTGGTTGCTGAATACGATTGAACCTAGAAACAATCTAATTTACCAATTTTGTTTTTTTTAACTATTCAAGGGTTCATCCGAAATTAAATCCTAATGTAATTTAAGAAAAAGGCAAATATATAGAAAGAGATATATGATACGCAGCGCAGCGCGCAAAATTTGCGGGGATTATATGAAACGTATTTGATTTCTATTGCAATAACTGACTTACGGTTAAGTTAATTTTAGACATTATTACAAAATTAGTGTAACCCGGAGAAATTATAACAAAACCCGGAGCCCAGAGACGCAGTGTAGAAACCCTGAGACTCAGGGTAAGACCCTGAGAGGTGGTCACCCTACTTGTAATTGATAATAAGCATATTGCTTTATAATTGTCGCAATTTGTAGTTTTTCCTTTTTTGATGTATGGGCACAATGGTATTTTTCTCCCAGTCTGTTGAGATCTGTTATGTTCTCCAGGCTTGTAGAAATACGGCCTTTAGCCATTTTGAGATTGGTTCTCCTTCTTTACTAAGTAATTCTGGTGCTATAGCATCCTCTCCAGCAGCCTCCGATTTCGTGTTAGTTTTAGTGCGTGTATTGCTTTTTCTTCAAATATCTTCATTTGCATTCTCTTCTTCTTCTGTCTCTGACTCGCTATCTTGTTTTTTTGGCTTTTAAACTTGTCTTGGTAGTGTTTTGTTAAGCTCTGAGGACTCCTTCAGTTGTAGTCTCGAGTTCACCTGACTTTTATGTTCCATATTTGCTTTGCTTGGTTTCCTTTCAAACATTTTGTTATATTCCAGAATTGTTTTGATTTTCGATAGTTTTGTTCTCTCCCAAACTCTTCCCAGAAGGCATCACTTGCTTGCTTTGCAGCTTTTTTTGCTTGATTACATTTATTTGTGTTTGTTTTTTTCTTCAGTTTAACTTACTGCTTCATTGCACCATTGGGCGTTTTGATATACTATTTTGATTACGCACATTTTGTGGTTGTTAGAAGTATGACATCTTTGAATATAATGCCATTTTTAGTTCAGGTTTTATGTGTCAAATTGCTTTTGGTATAGATTCTATTATCTATTATTTCTAATTCTAAGTCTAATTCAATTTATTTAATTTACTTTATGTATATAAACTGGGATTGGTTTAAATTATTATTTATTATTTATTTATTATTTATTTATTTTCTCCAAAATATCGTGTTCAACATAAGATCTCATAAACGGCCAGATTCCGTTAAATGCGCTGAAATGTGTTGTATCCTAAGAGTAGATTTTTTCTAGATCATTAGGCGATATCATATGAAAATTATTTGTAGGAAAAATATTTATTTCAACGTGTTTATATCAAATCTTTTTATTTAAAATAGGGCAATTTTTATTTTTTATTAAGCATATTAAATGACCCTTTTTAAGCGTGATATTTATGTCAAATAGAAAATCTTTAAGTAGTTTTTGACCCATCCAAATTTTAGTTCGGTTGCTTTGAAGAACTGTATTGTTTTTTATCGGAAGCAACTGTTGCCGGTTTAGTTTTGTGACACCTTGTATGCGAGTAATTAGTGCGTTTGTTTATCTGTGTCTGACGAAAAGCTGCCAAGTTAAGATCTCTTAGTAGTTAAGTGAATAAATATTAGAAATATCTAGAAATTTTCGCTCTATTTCCAGAATCTGATTTAGTTCCAAGCTTCGTATGTGGGAAGTTGCTTTCTGCATGTCAGTTTTATTCAAATCGGTTTTGTAGTTATTGAAATTTGATTTTCTGGTAAAAATTAAGTTTGCTTTATTATCCTAATCATTTAAACCAATTTTATGTATTAGTTTCAAGATTTGTAAATTAGCTTGCTACTATACAATATAATACATTGAGGATTTTTGTTTTAATCACTACAAATACAATTTATACACTCTGTATGAAGAGGATAAGGACAAGTTCGATTTTCAATTGGATTCTCATTTTCTTCTGTGGTCTATTAAGTTTTGCTGGGTTTCTGCAAATATTCATTGATCACATTGTTGTTTATAATTTATTTTTTTCAGCGTTTGTTCTTTTAAATTTACGCCGTGTTCTTCTGTTTGATTTAATTGCATCAAATTAATTAATTTAAAACAAGGCATTTTTTTGAAATATATAAAAATTATGTCGCTATTTCGAGACATTGATCTATTTCCAAACTTGTTATGTGAGATGTTGCCTTCTGCCTGTAAATTTGTTTTAGATCGGTTTTGTATTATATATGTTGAAATCCGAGTTTCTATAAGTTAAAATCAAATGTGCTCAATTATACTAATCATTTAAGCAAATTTTATGTTATGCTTTAATCCCTACAAATATCACTTATGCACTCTGTATAAATAGGACAAGGACAAGTTCGGTTTTCGATTGGATTATCATTTTTTTTTTCTGTGGTTTACTAAAGTTTTTACGGAGCTTTTCCTGCAAATCTTCATCTTAGGTCCCATCTGGTTAGAGAATTAATTAAACAGAAACAGTAGCCTCTAGTGAACCCTTTAGTTCGTTAGAACCATGCGGTAAGACACATCACTGTCTTACTTTACAATTAGTAATAACTTTTATTTTTATTTGTAAATACAGTACAGTTTTTTAATCTTATTTTATGTTTAGTAAATTCCTATATATCCCGCTTCGGAATATACAGCCGTTCACGTATTAATTAGTCAGTTTTGTCTAGTTCAGTTTCCTTATAACCAGAAACTTAAACATTTCACCGAAATTGATCCAGTTCTTAGTTTCCCTGTTCCGGCGCGTTTAACGTGACAAGCATAAACGCACAGAAATAATTGCACCAACGATTCCACTAACGTTCTTCAAATTTAGGGCGCCCTTGCTCCGGGGGATTATTCCCGGCCTCTTTGCTATATTTGACGCAGAAGCCTTCACTTGTTACAGTTATTAGTTTTGGGGATGGGCAGCTTATTTTAATTTTGAGCCCGCCTTTTAATTTGACAGCCACGGCTAATTTTTAGGGATTAACAGCGCCATTTTTCAAACGAGCGTTTGATACTCGTTTGCAATTTTGAAATCAAATGAGAGGATTAAGGATCCCGTCCTTGAATCATTATTAATAGATTTTGGTCATTATCCTACCATTCGAGTTGTTATCTACTATTAATTAAAAAATAGAAACGTTATAAGTAATGACGTTTTCTAGTTTTCCTTTGCATTATCAGTATTGGGTATATCTGTGTGTAAAAGAGATTCACAACAACAGAACGTAGCTACAACTCGTACTCGTAAAATTTACGTTGTAAACTTCAGTGCAATATAAAGAAATCTTGTAAAAGGCTTCAAGCACGTAGCAGTAACTAGTTTAGTTGTTCGTTATCTTCAAGTAAACATTCTTTAGCTTGGAATTTCTGGATGTTTCAGTTGAAATAAGTATCTAAGGCATAGCTTGCTCTCCAATAAGAACTTTTTGACCTAAATTCCGTTACCTGTGAATTGGAATCCTCTTCGGATTTGGGGACCATGGAATTTTCGTCTGACGCCGCCAGTGTGTAATCTGCCTTCAAACAACATCCTAGAAGTACCGCCCAAACTAGAGTCCCCGCACTTGCTGATACCACATAACGCATTATTGCTGCAACAAAAAAACAATTGTTAGTTTACAAGTATTGCCCCGTTTTAAATTGCTTGTAAAAATTAAAAACCTGCGATAGACGGTTTGAAAGGCTGCATGCTACTCCAGAACACTGACGATAGGTTCTCTTATATTTTTATTTATTCTAGGTTAGACACCATAAGTAGGCGGGCTTAACTTTATTTTAATTTCAAGAAAAGTGCCTAATTGGTGTAAAAAAATTATTAAAATTATATTAGTAATGTTTTAAAATTCTTATAAACCTTTATTCCTCCTTGATTTTTGAAATATATAGCAACTGTTTTATGGATGCTTAAAATAAGCTGGTTGATGACAACTTGTAACGAATCCTACAATTTTCAAATCAGTACTGAAATTCATTTAACATATTGTAGTTGCTGCAGATTACGCATGGTAGAAGGGTGATAAATTCTTGGGAAGTTTTGGGAGGCCATGGAAAAATATCAATATTATCTTTTTGTGGCGATACAGTAACTACCTTTTTCTGAAATTGTCCATATTTTATCCATTACTAAAATTTTCGGATGAGGAAAGTAAACTTCACCTGACTCAATGCAGTAAAAGCCGGACCACTATGATAATATATTTTTTACGGAAATGTAACCTAAAACATTACATCATTTTATGTTGATAGAAATCAAATAGTTATTAACATTAAATGTTACCATTCACCGCGAAAAAACAGAACGTAGTTAATTTTATTTCATTTCTATTGTAAGTAATTTATTAGCCATTACATCAATCAGCAATCATGCGATTTCAGAATAACAAAACAGTTACAATACACATAAAAACTGTCACTTTCCTGACTTTTATGTAATTTACTATTGCTGCATATGGTTGAATGGTATCGGATGAATAGGATTTAGTGTTAACACTACTACTAATGCTTGATATTTAAAGTTCTACGAATAAACAACTCAGGAAATTTACTTCCACTCTTGTGCAGAGACTCTATGATGTTCATTTATTTTTTTTCGGAAACATCATCTGACATTCTAAGACCACTACGTACTGCATAATAAGAATTAGAATTGATTACTGAACCTAAAAGATCGACTTCTTCGTTAAATCAATCCTGTGGTTGTTAGATACGTATCTTCCTTTATCATCATAATCATTTACTTGTTGAAGAGTACAGTCTTCACATTCAGTGTTGTTTCTAGGATGTATATATACAAGGTGTTATGGAAGTCCATGTAATAATTTTAACCAGCAATGGAGCTCATCAAACGGAACAACTTTTCTACTTATCGTTTTTTATTATATATTTTTGCAATCATTTATGCTCTCTTTATTTGACGAGCCACTCAGTAAGCAAGTGTAAGCTAAGGATGAACAACACTATAATTGACCTGGATTGTTCGGAATTTTCAAATTTAATTTCAAATCCCTGCGAAGGATGTTTATTTAAACTGGTTGCCTCGGGTGAAGCTCAGATGCCTAGGATCCTTTCTACTCAATTATATAAAATACATGAATAGCGCAGTGTAGAAATAAATTGTAGAATGTGTTTAAGTATGTACAACATAATTCTTAGTTAATGAAAATTTTATGTACATAACTATTATAACATAAATTTCTTCGGCATATTAGTTGGGCGTTGGGTTATTTTCCAGATGTTCGGAAACCCACACTGCACGCTGGCTTGGCCCGGTTGCTGTCCCTGGATCCATTCAAAGAAAATTCGAAAACGGTAGACGCGGGTGATATGTAGCTCTAATGCACTGGCCCCGGTAGGTCTTTAACGACCGGCTCTTTACAGCTAGAATCGCCTGTAAGCGCTGGAAGATTCTGCAGTCGGTTGGACTCACGACAGGCGGGTTAAATTTGCCTGCGTCGAACCATTTGAATTATGCTGGCGACATGAAGGTTTCTCCTAGTATTTGTGTAAGACGTGCTCTAGGATAAGGTTATAAAGCGGTTATGGTAATATTGGCCTGGAGAATCAGCTGGTGCTGGTATTAAACGGGATTGTTATCAAGCTGGGGCCGAATCTATCTGTGCTAACTAGGTCAGGAAATTGTCTAGCAAGATGGGGTCGAATCCACCAGTGCTAGTTAGGGTAGGCACTAGGAAAGAAGCTCTAGGCCACTGGGCAGGGACCTAGAGTTGGTAGTCAGGATCAGGTTCTGGTCCACGTTTCAAGTGTCTTTAACTAGCTGCGGATTTTCCTATTATACTCTTCGAGTACCTCGTTATCGGAATATTTTTAGAGGGGTTTGGAGAATGATTTGCGTGGTGTATCGGTTTACGCTACTACATCCGCGCATAGCGACTAAGATCGCCTTATTGAAAATCCGGACGATATGGAGATGCGTGTAAATATTGTAACGGGAATTAGCGCCATTTAAATTTCTAGCACACTATTTACGCCTTAGGTAAATTTGACACGGAGGCTAACGTTGCAATACAACTACACTAAAGCTGGAGAGCCAAATCAGATGTCCACTAAAAGCTTTATCAGTACTCATACAGTTTTGGTTGGTTTGCATTTCAAAGACAAGTTTTTAGTGTTTTGTGCTATTAAATTGAATATTATTTTCATTGCTCTGAGTTTTGTTAAAATTGTGTATTTATTGCCCAATATTCTGACGTATATATGTAGGACTTATGCTTTTTGTTATTGTTTTATAGATTCTTCTTTTCTTCCTTGTCCGATTCGTTATTTTATTTCTTCTTGGTGATCTTGTCGGGTTGTTATTTTTACTCTTAGCTATTTATAGTTTGGGCATGGTTTAACTTTGTGTTTGTCTAGTTCTAGTTCTTTTGCTGGACTCCCAACAACTAACTATTTTGCCTTCTTTAGGTTAATCGATAATCCTCAATTTTCAACTGTTCTTTTAGTTTTGTGAGCATGTAGTAAACGTCTTCTTGATCTTTGAATTCCTCAGGAGATAATCGTTACGCAGGGTTAGCAAATTCTATTTTTAAATAACCACATCCATGCTCCTAGAAGAAGCTAATATTGACGTGTTCCTGTTGTCTTAGTTTAGCGAACTCTAAGAACAAATTCAAGAAGATTCTCATGTATCGGCTCATTGCAAGCATGCCTAGACGACTTACTGAGTTCTCAAAAAACTACGCAGAAGCAGCTCATTAGTAAAAAATGTGTAATTTCAGCTGTAATGTTAATCATTTGTTACTAGCAATATTCATAAAATTTTCAAGATAATTAGAGTCGTTTACTTGAGTTCAATTTATTGTGGCTATCAGTATATTTAAATTTGTGCCACTTTAAAACTTCTTTTAAGTTAATGCAAATGAATAACTATTGACGTCACATATAACATATCAATTTTAGCATTTGTAGCTAATCGTTTCAAAAATCTTAAAAAACACATTCTGCTGAGTTAACCCTTACATTTTTGGTTTGTTTGAGAAGTTTAGTTAGATCAACACCAGTTAACGATCCTGTTAAAATACAAGAGCAAATACAGCAAACCTATTGAAAAATTACAATTGATAAACTTTTTATAGCAAAATATAAATCCTGTACGGTAATAGCAGCCGCAAATTTTATAAAAAGTCATTTAGTTAAATTGCGGAAACCGGAAAACATCCGTAGGGCGAATCTTGTGCGTTAATGCCGATTAAAACTTTTTTATATTTCTTTATCCTTTTATTTAAACGAATTATACGGCATCGTAAAAAAAGAATAATGCCCAGAAGCGAATCGCATAGCAAATCTAAAGTACTACCGTACATACTATAATACTGTAATATTCGTGAATACTAAAACAGGAAATCTCAATTTCAAGGTGGATGGCTTTAATATCTAGCGACGTAGGCAGATTTTAGCCACCTGAGGCCGAAGTGATGTACACGCTGCGTGCTCCTTTATTGTGTTTGTAAATTTATTATTAACAAGATTGGATAAGTATTATAGCATATCAATCTATCAAACTTGCTTGTCAAGTGTAACTCAAACTAGCGCTTCAGAGCTGACTTTCCGAGATAGAGGTGATCTTGCACAGGGGTGTTCGGTGTTGTAAATATTTTGACAATTAGTAAATTGCAATAATCCTATTTAGCTAATGACAAATGAGGATAATATGTAGTACATAAGTATATGTATTGAAACGGCCAAACGTATTACCCGGAGATAACTAAAATGCTATAAATAATTATTATAGAATAAAGAATACGGCAATAAATGTAGAAACGTGACAGAAGGCACGAGGAATTGAGAAGAAATTAAATTTAGCTATCTGAAACGGATAAATAAATACGCGTGAATAAATACAACATTCTTATGAGTTCATTCAGTTTCTGTACGTTCCCGCACTAATTTTATAATTGGCATTTAGCTAATTCTTTGTATTTTAGACGCTTATTTATAAATTATGATTAAATAACCTTTGTTTATTTCGTATTTAAATTGGAGTTACCACAACTGAATATTTCTTACACAAAAATCTCACAGAAAAATAATTATATCTTTTTGAATTGGATGATAGATGAAATTAACGAAAGGTAGTAGAAACAATATTAATAATGTCGCGAAATATACTAATGTATACGACTATAGTCTATTTTTTTGCTTTATGATTTAGAGCAGGCTTTGCATTTATATTATTTTAGCAGTGTACAACAGTTTAGTTACAAAATATAACTAATGTCAAAATCCAGATCGCCGGGATTGTCAAGTTGACACTTCAGCAAATCTTAATAAAATGCCACGAAAAAGCAATATTAGGTAATAGTAAAACCAAAGAGGCTATAAAACACCGTTCTACTAATATAAAAGATATCAATGATAACTTAAGTAAAACAGCCATCATTGGAAGAATTGGTCAAATCTTCGATGTAAGTATTAAGAATTAAACAGATATAACATTTCTAACAATTTCTTATAATGCTAGATTTCGATTGCAACACAAAAATCGAAACGAAGCAAAATCACAACTCCAGCAATAACGGAATGATAACATGAATAAAGAAAAGGAAGAAGAAAATTTGGAATTTTTTACTTTCGATAATTTATTGCTGTGTGCAAGGGAGGAACTGAATTATACTGGGAGTCGTTTAAAATTATACTACACATTAACAAATATGAGATATAAATACAAAATTGTGAATGGAAGAAAATTGTGTGAGAAGAGTCATATCATTTCGGCGGATTGCCTTTTAAAGGAAATATTTACAATTTCGAAATTATAGTGAAAAATGTATATTCATGTTTTTGGATGAAACTTTACCAGGATGTGACTTACTGTTGGACTCGGACAATAATGACAGGGGCTATCATAAATGTATCAATGGTGACATTTTTAGTCAATGTTGAAAAACAGTTAATCCCTGCTTTGGCCAAATTGAATGGAAAATGTGTGTTAATTATGGATGATGCACCATATAATTCGGTTCTTATCGATAAACCACCCAATTATGGGAGTTTAATTTTACTTTACATATTGACCAAGAGCAATACTAATTGACAAAAAACGACATGGGCATGAAATTCTTAGATTACCTCCATACCACTGTCCATACAACCCAATTAAATTGGCATGGAGTTTATGTAAGAACTATTATAATAAGGACATAAATTCTCAGCCTCCCTCAAAAGACATAATTGCTAATTTATGGCTTAAATCTCTATCACTGTGTACAGCAAACATATGGAAAAAACGTTGAACACTGTGAACTACTAATATAAAGTGACTGGGCAAAGCACATTGTTAAATTGGTGTGGATGATATACCTCCTGTTATTAGGTTGGACGAATCTGATACATAATCGGAAGATGAGTTGCATTCCTCTTCTGAATCAGATTCTGGATGATTATCCTGAAGTGTATCCACCTAAATTCTGGTAAATTATATCTCTGAAAATGGTTCTATCAGAGTATTTTGTATTATCTCTTTATTTTGAAATGCCTGTTATATGTGTAGCATAAATAATAACTTGTACAACACAGTTCTACAAAAAAAAGTCATCAGCAAATTATTAATAATATATTTATTTCTACATTAGTACATAAAAGATAGATGTCTAGAAATTTTATGACGTTTCTGTACAGTTAGATATCAATCACGCTTAAATAAACGTACTTAAAATAAAGCAATACCTTATTTAATGTCAATGGTTCAGTAATTTTAGCTCTTATTGAGTATAATAGTGCATATAAGTTAACACATTGACAGTTCTAATGGTTTTTGACATAACTAGTGTTTTTTCCTTTGTCACTAACTACCTACACTATTACAAAAATGCAAATGCAAAGCCTGCTCTGAATCATAAAGCAAAAAACAGACTATATGTCGTTTCTTTCATTAATTATAGAGCCTAAGTATTTGAAATTTCCAACACGTTCATACCGGTTTTCGTTTACTATAATTTCCTTAACATTTTTGTATCTGTTTACATCTTTTGTGTTAATCATATATTTTGTTTTAGATACATTAATCTTGAGGTCTTGAGTATCTGCTGCTTCCTCCATATACTTGACAACCTCTTTCAGTTCGTCTGTTGTTCTAGTTACTATGCTGAAATCATCGCCATATGCCAATAGTTGACACTGCCTATTATAGATTGTTCCTCCCGGGTTGATAAGGACGTTTCTTATTATCCTTTCCAAAGCGAAGTTAAACAGCGTAGTTGACATTGCATCTCCCTCTCAATTCATTACTTATCATAAAGCTCTCTGTCAGTTGTCTTGTATTCTGACCTTAGTTTTCGTTTCCAACAGGCACATTTTCACCAGTCTAATTAATACTTTCTAGGTACCCCAAACTCATCCAATCTTTTAACCAGTTCCGACCTTATTATAGTGTCATAGGCCTGCCTGAAATCTACGAACAGGTGGTGCGCATCTATATTAAATTTCCAGAATTTTTCGAAAATCTGCCTAATTATGAATAGTTGGTCGATAGTTGCCCTACCTTCATTGAACCCGCACTGGTATTCGCCCATTGTATTTTCCATCCAGCTGTTTAGTTTCCTCTCTATAAGCTTACTTATCATCTTATATCCTATATTAAGTAAGGCTATGCCCCTATAATTATCACATAGTGCTTTATCTCCTTTTTTAAATATAAGGCATATAACTGCCGTACTCCATTCTTCTGGTATTGTTTCTTATTTCCAAATGTTTTCTATTAGGGAGATCATTTCTTCTCTTACCGCTGGTCCTCTGTATTTAAACATTTCGGCCGCCATGCCTTGAGCTTTGCAATTTTTTAGTGTTTTTATCACTTGGTCTACTTCCTCTTTTGTCGGTGGGTTTACTGAGTCTTTTTCGTCCCGGTTGTCAAATCGTCAAAAATCGTGGTCATTTCACGCCGAATTGATATAAATAAGATAAATCAAGAATGACATAACCCATCAGGATGTGTTGCACCAGTTTGTGTAGAATATTAATGCAAAGAATTGAAAAGCTTTCGGGCAGAATTGTTCGCTTTTTGTATGTATTGGTGGATTTGCATTCTCGTTACTAGTAACAGACGTTAAGCGTTTGCCTAACTATGCTGCCAAAGTGGTGTACTGGCACACTCGTGGACTGCCAAGCCTGTGGTAGCGAGTAGGAATCTCGGTCCGGATAAAAAAATGTAGTTATCCAAAGATACAGATGCAAATAACTATTTGTTACGGTCTTGAACTGACTTTACGACATCGCACCGGCTCATACATAAACGAAACGGCCGGCGCGTGCCGTAATGGACGAAATCGGGACGAAAGTTTTCCTAGGCCGCTACCCAGCCGCAACAAGATAGGCCGGCTAGGCTTTCAGTGGAGTTGGGCGGGTTCTTAACGAGATTATCTAAGGGTAACGGCCAGAGGGTCGGTCAATAACGGTAAAATAAAGAGGGCGCCACCAAGCCTGTCTTAACCCGAATAACCGGGCCTGGGCGGTTAGACGGGGGCGAAGTATTCAAGACACTCCGTCGATAGGGGTACTCGTGAATTATAAACTCACACAACGATTTCGTGATGGCAAAAATACTTAGATCAAGAAGTGGGGCTTTTTCAGCCACGGCAATGTCACCACCAAGCTTACCTGCACGCTCTGATCTCACTGGCTCCACCGTACATTTATCTCCTCAATGATGGGCGCACGCTGAAACAGAACATGCACAAAGCGACCAAGAATAAAGCGTCTCTTAATTAGCTAAGCGTCTATTATTCGATTCTTACATTGGGGCGGCAAAGCGTGCCGCAAACATTGCGTTAATTCTTATAGATAAGCATCAGCTGATGGGCGCACTACTGTTACTAAACAACACCCATAACTGTACAAAATCAAAAGCAGTTTGACATATGAGTCCCACAAAGGGAATGTTTCTTCATAAAAATGCTCACATGATAATTTGGGCAAACACAGCAAAGCCCAAGTGAGGGAAGTGATTAGATCAAAAATGAGCGAGCGACGCCACTTCGCGACAACAATTTAAGATGCGAAGGGTACGTTTTTTAACGGTGCACAAGATTTCACATCAAGTTCGCGCACATGCAATTTTACCGCGACCAAACTGGCGTTGCCGCCTTACAGCACGTATGCCAAGAGTTCAGCAATTATTCACATGACTAAGCGCACACCTCGCGCACGAGAAGTTAGTATGATTCAATGGTTACAAATACCTTAATTTTATTGGTGACGGCCCAAGAGATCGGCATGCGGTCCAGCTGGCGGGAAACAGGTTGCCTGTGGCAATTCATTCGCCGCTAAAACGGCCGACGTGTGAATGGTCTGGATGCGCCCAAAATGGCGACAAAGGCTGGCGCTTCAACAAACGCCGCTACGACGGCAAAACTAGCCCAAGTGATGTCCTACCTCAACGGAATCCTCGCACAACGAGCTAAAGGGAACACTCCCTTACGTGACGACGTAGAACCGGGCATGGAATTCCATCACACCTACGCCTTGGCGTAATAAGATCGCCGCTAACGACACACACACACCTCCCTTGTTCAATGGCCTGAGTTGAACTGTCACTCTCGCTTAAGGCGAAACAGTTTATCAAACACTTGCTGAAGCAGCACGAGACGGGAAAAGGCTGACGCCCCCGCCAAGGGCGGAAGCGCCGCACGAACACACACACTATCCGACCTCTTAGATCGACGGCTCTCGGCCGAATCCCCTGCAAGCAGCGTTAGGACGCCTGCAGTGGCGTGAGCCAAAACGGCGTTACCACGTGGCTCTCGACAGCCAATGGCGATGCGCCCAATAAAACAAATAAGTTCCGGTGACAAAGACAGCGCGAAGCCTCGCAGTCACACCAACAGCGTAAATTCTAGAAGGTTCGGAAATCCTGCGAGCGTTAACACCCGACTGTCAAAGTACCAACAAAGGGGTGCCCCGGATGACGAGAAATACTGCGCTTGAGGCCAAATATGTGCAAAATCATTATTATGGAATTAGGCGATGAAGCCAAATAAGTAACTAAAAGGGTTTAACATACGGGCACGCTGCCCTAAAGCCTAGGTGGCTAATTAAAATACAAAATGACCTGACATATTCTTTCAGACATCTGAAAGACGAACTAAGTATTGTAATCACGAAAAAATCACCTTCCAAGATTTCTTCAAAACTTCACGTTTCAGGGTCCCTAGATGACGAAAAACAGGTTTTCCCAATTCCGTCAGTCTGTCTGTCTGTCAGTCTGTCTGCCTGTCTGCCTGTTGGCGGTATAACTCAAAAACTATTGGTCGGAGGAAGATGATATTTTGTATACACATTATATTTATACCTGGCATTAAATCGTGAAAAATTCAGACAAATATATACAGAGTGAGCAACTAAAAAAATAAAATTTTATTTATGTTTTATTTGACTTAATAATAGATACAAGTAGTAATTTTTACTTAGCGCAGGCTTTACTCTTACTAAAAATGGGCACCAATAGATACAGAATAAATGTTGTACGATACAAAAAGGAGACACAAATTAGGGCGATACTAAATATAGCTGCGACGCAGAAATTCGAAAGGTCGATGCTCCGTAGCGAAGGTCCAATATTGTTCTTATTAATTCGGTTAATTCTTTTATAAGTTGCCTACCGCCATATTTCAGCAGTAGGTCATAAATTTCTCGTAAATTTCGTTTCTTCCTGGAGATTTCCTATGTCTTAAGACCCTACCAACGTTTTCTTTACTAACCTTTGTCTCTTCTAGGGTTTTAGGTATGTATTGTTCATTTCTTTGGTTAATATTTTTGAGGTTCACTTAAATATTCTGAGAGCAGTTAATTTACCCCTCCTTTCGAGCATATTATGTTTATTTCCATGCGCTTTTTAAACTCCTAATTTGTATTTGGTGAAATTCTCTATATTTTTTCTGGCAGCCATAAAAATAACTTGCTAGTTTCTTGAAAAACATTTCCCAATAATGTTATTCAATCCTTCTGGTCTAGGTTTACTCAGTTTCTTATAACTTCGTATTCCTGGATGTTTTTACTTAGCTCGTCTAAAAGACGAAGGAACTATTATAATCGCGAAAAAAAGACCTTCCGAGATTTCTTCAGATCTTCACGTTTCAGGGTCCCTAGATGACGTAAAACAGGTTTTCTCAATACCGTCTCTATGTCTATCCGTCACAAACTATTTGTTGAAGAAATACGATATTTAATCGTATACACATTATATATCTACCTGGTATAAGACCGAGAATATTTCAGACAAATATATACAGGGTGGGCACCTCAAAATAATAAAATTTCGTTTGCTTTTGCTTTAACTGAGAAATAGATTAATAATTGGTATTTATCCCAGAATTTACTTTTATTTTATATTTAACTGAGCAATAGTAAATAGTTATTTATGGTAGAAGTGTGTTATATTACAAATAATCCTCGAGATATAATCGAATGCGCAATCTCGTTCACAAGCTCTGAAGTTCGAATCCCATCACCAGTAATATTTTTTTGTTTGAAAATTTATGTCATTTGCATTATCAAGTGTTTCCTTTTATTGTTTCAGTATTATTAAAAACGTGAATATATTTTTACCCCTAGTTTCCTTCGATTTGTAATATTATTTATTGTCACAACTTGCGATAGAAGTTTTGAGTAAAGCCCTTTATGGGTTTTGTAATTAGTATTTCAAAAATGCTTTCCTTTTTCCTTCGGCAAATTATTTAACATTCGATGTAAAATGTTTTATTATCAACGTTATTTTTTTTTAACAATTTTAGTCCCTAAAGCTTCTTTCGCACTATTCAGGATACTATTTTCTATTTTGTACCATGCCTCATTTAAATGGATTGTTTATTATGTGCTTAGTCAATCTGTCTCAGTCCTTTCATCTTCTATAGATCCTATTTCTGTGTTATCCCGGGTATGATGCGTTTGGACTGATTTATACGTGTAATGAATTTCTAGCTTTACAAGCAGCAATGCGTGACCATTTTCAGTGTTTGTGAAGTTTAGAGTGCGGACACGGAGAACTTTTGTGAGTGTGATATTACTATTGCATATTACATAGTCTATCATTGATTTTTGGTTTCTTGTTTCTTCATCAAAGTATGTGGTACATATTCGCATTCACTGCAAAATTGAATTCAAATTCCACCATTTTGATACAAAGTTTTAATTTCTATCATGTATCAAGATCTCCATTAGTTAAAATAGAATCGATTCGTTCAGGGCACTTCATTCCACACTGAGGCCTGAGACATGGCGAATCAGGGTCGCCGAAATATCTCTCTCCGAAACTTAGTCCATTTAGCACACCGTTAACGGCGTACTGGATTATGTGGTTAGCATCACGCCTTGGACCACCACCTTACTTTCCCAACTGTGGTTTTGGTACCCAATTTTCAAAGCTACAAGCTCAGTCGCCCCGCCAGTTGCCAGATATGGGGATTGAACTCCGTACCGTGACACCACAACCTCTCAGCCACGCTGGCGATTATAGAATCGATTAAAAGTATTTTTGTTATCGTTGCGGAAATCATTATAACACGCCCCTGTGTCTATATTCCGGATCTTATAACTTGTTTTCTCCAAATTGTTTTTTTCGTATTCTTTGCTTTCTGCAGAATTCATCCTATTTCGAAACAAATTGCTAGTGCTCAGCTAGCTACAGTGGGACACATGTGTGGTTCCACTCTGAAAGCTTAGGTTTTTCTATATAAGTCCATTGGGGAGGGGCCTAGAGAGTATCTATTAATAATTTCTAAAGAGGTACTTAGTGCTACCAACTTAGAAGAAAGTGACCAAGGCGTCGGAATGATGTTGAAATCTACATAAACTTTCCTTGACTCCACTTGATGATGTTTTAATTAGCTCACCAATTGAAATGCATACGGTTGTACAGAGTACAGTTAAGCACAATAGTGCATTTGTAACCGTATATGGAGCATGCAATAAAATAGGTAAAATAATTAGCGGAAGGTCGAAACTGGCCCGTTATCAATTTCTTCCTACAAAGAAAAGATGTTCTAAAAGTGACGTCACGGTATTACATTCTGTAAATACTGGTTCCTAATTAGACTGGCCGAGATTCACCCAACATATTAGTACCCCTTGCTTTCACTGTGGAGACAAGCTTAAAACTCCTGGCTGTTAGGCAAACTCTTGCGTAAACACACACATATAACGCACTATAATTGCTCTACTTGAGGGTAGTGCAGGAAATCGACATGCAAAATGTTTACAATACAATAAAAAGTAACGTGATGAAGTTATTATAATACTAACATCAAGACAAAACGAGTCTACAGCTTGAAGTAGCGAAGTTTGCGGGTCACCAGCTTCCAAGGGCTTACCTGATAGGGTAAAAGGGGGTTCTCCCTAAATATCCGGACAGAGAAATCCCACAAGAAAGTCGCCTAAACGGCAGAAACGGACAAAGATGGTAATTCAGAGGAGTCGAAGAAACCCGAAGACAACGTACATGTTCAAACTTTGAACGAATGGGAAGAAAACATCCGTTTTCACTTAATCGTTGAAGTCCGACATGACTTAATTAGCGACAACGGCACCCTCCAACGGTTATAAGCTGCTTACAGGTCGTCAATATACGGAGAAATACCGACGAGCCTATGCCGCAAAAATTAGTATCACTTCAACTATTATTGTCTATTCACGAGGAAACCTTCCTCGGCCTTCAGACACGATAATAAAATTAAGCAAAAAGAGGTGCAGTTTACGCCCCCGTCGAGCCCTTGTCTCATCTAAGATGTGTTCGAGCTGAAGAGCAAAGCGTTTCATATTTACTGGTCGTTGCGTTGCGCCCAGCGCAAACGTTCTCATTCACGGGGCGAGATCATTGGAGTATACGTAAAATTCCCACCGGTAGAAATAAAAATACAAATTTAAAATAACCTAACAAAAATGGAATATCTAACAGAATTTTAAAAATGACTACTTTACAGGAGTCGAAGAAACCCCTAGACTTGACTTAATTAGCTACAACAGCACCCTCCCACGGTTATAAACGGCGTAGAGGTTGTCAATAGAAATACGGACGAGCCTATACGGCAAAAAATAGTAGCACTTCAGTTATTATTGCCTATTCACGCGGAAACCTTCCTCTGCCTTCAGCCACGATAACAAAATTACACAAAAATCGATTAGTTCAGGGCATTCCACAGAGAGAAATATGGCCTGAATGGCCTGAGACACGGAAAGTCGGGCTCGCCGAAATATCTCTTTCCGAAACCTATTCAATCTGGCACACGTTAACGGCGTACTGGGTGATGTGGTTAGCATCACTCCTTCGAAGAGTGCCTTACTTTCCCTACTTCCACAACTGTGGTTTGGGTAGCCAATTTTTAAAAGCCTGAGCTCCCTAACTGCCCGGTTACGCTGGCGATATTCTTGATCTTTAACTCAACTATATACTGTTTCTGCACATAGCTTTGATCGTTTTTGACATATAACTGCTTAGGTTGTAATTTGTTTAACTTGCCTTTTCAGGTGTTAGGTACATATCTTTCTGACAAGCAAACTATATTTGTTGTCTATATTTATCTTCAACTACAGACTGGTAGCACGAAAATCCATGTAACTATTTTTGAGATTAACTCAACTATATACTGTCTCTGCACATAAGTTTGACCATTTTTGATCTATAACTGCTTAGGTACGTGTAATTTTATTAATGAATGCATTTCCATTATAGAGAATTACGAATACTATAATTTAATGTTTCATAAACTCACAACCCTTTGTGTATCAACAATCTTGACCAGATCAATTAATTTCATTGCAGAATATAATAAATTATTATTATTGTATTGTACTGTGTGTTTGAAGTTTGCTACATACCCATTGAAGCAAATGAACTACCATAAGTCAGAGAGAACTAAATTACATGTTGATCTTGACCTATTTTCCTAAAAATATACAAAACACTTAATAAAAACAATTTTTATTGACTGTTATGATTAATACACTTGTTGTTGTGTAAATTCCAGCTTATTTCCTTTTTTGCTTAATACAAGTAAAATTAATGCAGTGTAAACTGTTGCCTGTCACAGTGACAAATGTTTTCATAAACAAAATGCAATCTGACGTTCACCTACAGACTTAAGTTAAGATATGACTAGATGGACAGCTTTAAGTCATGATTTAAATTCGAATTTTCTACTGTATTATACCTTCCTGAATTTACTTTTACTTTTACAAAGCTATCTCTTCAACCGACACATCTGTTTCTTTAATATTCTTCCGTTTTTCGACATTACTTAATTAATTAGAAATATTACAATTACATATACCAACAGTTGTTATTGTTGCCTATAACTGTAACACTTGTTCTCGTGATACCATATAGTTGTAGTACATAATGTTATTGCGTCTCTTTACATTTGTAAACTCAATTCTTTTTAAATGTTAATTTTCAGACAACCATTGAAATTTGACAAAGACAAAGTGTTAGGAACCATGCATCAAATTAGCATTCAACACCACGAACTGTGTACAATCAGCAAGAAGCTAAACCAAGCTTACTCGTTTCAGATCCTCTTGATTGTTATTCAGGCATTTATGACAATTATTGCTATATCATTCTACTTTGCAAAACTGTCTTTTTCTAATTCATTTGATGAAATGTCTGCAGATCAGCGCATCTATTATGCTAATATGCTAATTTTAGAAATAGCTGCCGTTATGGTTATTGTCGTTAGTTGCTCCAATACCACCAAAGAGGTAATCACATAATTAGCTAGATTTTATTCGTTGTATATTAAATTATCTAATGTTTTTAGGCTCAAAAAACTGGAGTCCTTCTTCACAACGTAGTATCTTTAAATGTATTTATAGATGCAGGAAATTTGGATTTAGGGGTAAATTTTATTGTTAACATTACATATTTTTATACTGTAAGTTCATACGAGGCATGTTCAACAAAAACCCAACCACGTACAAATTAGCCTTGGAAACAAATGCAGTCATTCTTCTATATTTTTAAAATGTTAATAGTGTTTGTCAGCAACACATTGATAAATGGTACACATTTAAATTGCATTTTGGTATAGACATGTTATCTGTAGTCAAAAATTTGTCTGAGCAAAACAGCGATCTTTCAATGAAGGTATTCAACCCTTGTAAATTTGTATACGAATGTAAGCTGTTTATGGAATCGCATGTTACAACTAAACAAATTTTTCAGAAAGTTTACAAATGGAAAACAGGGTACAACAAATGAACCATGTTAGGCCTATACCACATCAACATTAACATGACGTGTATGAAAGGTCGTGTATCTACTAGAAAAATGTCAGAAATTATTGCTTCCACCCTGCGATTTCTATATTTTTGGAGCATTAAAGACGTTTCAAAATCGTCATTTTCAGTAAGACGTAGAAATGCAGGTAGCTGTGCAAAAATTTTTCAAACATGGTGTCAGTTGTTTTCTGATATATTAGTGGGATAAGTGCCATAATGCACATGACGATTTTTTGTAGTTCTCCTTTTACCAACAGTGTTAAAGGATGGGTTTCTATTGAACAACCCTCGTATAATACTATAGTTGGGTTGGATCTAAAACTATTCATTTTTGTTTTCTTAATTGTTATTTTCTTATATTAATTTCAATTTAAAGTGAGTGTTTTTCCTAATTATATGAATATTGCAACGTTTTAGAAAAATAGATGAACAGTACAAATACTAAGTGAATGTACACGATTTTTATATGCGCTTAGAAACTAGCGCAAAAATGTTAAAACTGTTCGCTGGCGACCTAAAAAGCAGTGTGGACTACGGCTTGATTCCTAATGGTAAGCAAAAGAATCTGACATATACTCGTATAGCAAAACGCGTCTGACTTAGGTAATACGTGCAATTGCATTTGAACCCTAAATCCATCGCAGTAATACAAAATTTAAACACAAAAACATACCGAGGAGGAAATATAATTTACAGCCCCTCTTCCATTTCGTTTATTGCGGGGAAGCAATGGTCACCGGTACCTGTTTTTGGGATGCCGAAAGAGTGATTTTCTTTACTGTAAAAAGACCACCACAAGTAATAGCTTACCCAAACTTAATTGCAAAAGTTTGCGACGAATGTCCCCCTAACCTAGGAGGTGCCTCAAAAGTGTATCTACCAACTTGTTTAAACATGACAACCGTCACTCAATGTTCCTGTTCCAACATATAGAGAGAAAACCATTGCCTTAACGGAAAAAGTTGCTAATAATATTACAATATCACAACATGCAATGGAAGAATCTTTATTATGATTATCTGTTAGTCATTGGATAGCAGATATAGAACTGTGGATAAGATCCATACTGGCAGGTAGTAGGAAGAATTGCCATTATGAAGTGGAATTTAGCAGAACACATTGAAAGGATTAATAATACAAGTGAAATTAGGAAGTGGAGCCCTAAACAAAATGACTTTAATAGAAGAGAATGCCTTTCTAGTAGATAAGTTGATAATCTTAAATGGATCAATACTTATTAAATTATACTAGCGCAGATCAGTATACTGTAGAAGCAATCAGGAGGGGGTTTACGTCTAGCAGTGGACTAGAATAAGCTAATTGGTGATGATGATAATGACTCTTATGACAAAAATGTACTGTTCCGATTGTCCAAGCCATAATGATGACTGTATGTAAATGGTTCAAACTAAAATTAAAATAATTTTGCCATAATATTGAGCAACTTACTTAATGTAACTACAGAAGGTCAGAGCTTTGAAATACTTATGCAAAAAAAAATTAAATGGTTTTGTTCTACTCTAAGACTTTTGCTACTATGTTAGGAAGAATACTTGGTCGATTAGACTCGTAAAGTAAGGATGTAATTTTCTTGTAAATTTAATAGAATTCCATCATCTACCCGTATCTGCAATTCAGTAATAATAAGAAGAAACAGGGGGAAACGAAGAAAAAGAAAATATTCGAACACACATTTAACGATTTCACTAGTTAGTAGTTAGTATTTGTTGTGGGAAGACTGATGTCAAGCAAGTAGGCCTTCTTAGGCTCTTTTTTCCAACCCTGTGGACAAGCTCTAGGCATGCAGAGTACCAGGTACCTTAGTCCTACTTAGAATTTTGCCGAGACTAAGGATTTCCAACCCTAGCAAGAGATCTTTTACATGCTACAATCGTAACATGGGATCCACGGCTTTACATCACTTCCGAATTATGGCATTGTGTAGAGGTTTTTATCCGCATTTTTTTATTTTTTAAAAACCTCACCGGAATCGGGGATCGAACTGTCGACCCTTAGATCAATAGCCAGAATCACATTGGCTGATTATCAATGATTTTACATTTATACGGATGCACAACAAACATCTGAAATGTATCACTCGATATAAGCATATGACGATCTAAATAATAAATAATCAAACATTTTGTTCAGAAATTACAAATAATATATGTACAAGCGATATATTTTTCACTTTCACTTTTATTCAGAGCATATTAACAGTTGCTACAATCAGAACTTTTATTGCAGGTAGCCTGCTTTTCTTTGCAATTGTTACATCACAATGTAAAATTTACGGCTTGCAGATTATTTATAATTGATGAAACGCTTCTCTACTCGGTAAGTACAAATTCAGCACATATGTATTATAAGAACATTTAAACAAGCAATTATTATTATTTGCTAACTGAACATGCATTGACAAGTATTTACAAGTAATAATAAAATATACATTTGCAACAACAGTTATGTCCACGGTAAACGCCGAGAATGTAGTATATAGCAGTTAAGTATTTCCACATGTTCTTATGTCGTATCGTTGTATTTTCACGCCGTGCATACTATGTCCCCGCATATTATGTTTTCAGAGCAAACCACTTTAGCACACAATAACATTTCAATCAATTCTGTTTACATATTGGAATTAATCAATCACATTTTGTAACAAGAAATTTAAAGGTAGAATACGGTTTCAAGTGTTTTTCAATTTCGAACACCGTTACCTAGTTGCTACACTGCGTTTAGTATTTATTACAGAATAACTTTTATTAAAAAAAAAATTAAATAGTTTCCTGTCCAATCATCCCATACATATTTAAATTGTCATGTCTTCATTTAGTTATATTTTTATCGTATGCATGTTCCAATTATATAATGAATACCCAGTAACCAGTAACTGATGCATTTTTTACAGATCGTCGGTGCAGCTACTACCTATTTAGTTATAGTATTGCAATTTGAGCTTGGCGTTTCTAATGCCGTTAATGGCGGAAAACACGTTCAAGGATGTTTGAATAATTGTACCATCAAATAACATAGTAACCTGCGGTCATCGAATAATTCCAACTATAGTGTACATTAAGCAGAATAGTTAAGAAAGCTAATGCAAGTATTTTTAGAAGTTTTTTCAGCTTCGAGGAACCAATTTGCGATGTATGTCTGAAAATAAAATATTTGTTGTTGAGTTTGCTTTTACCTTGTTTATTGTGGGGTTTCTGTATACAGGGTGTTAGGGAAGTCGACCGAAAATTTTCTAGGGCTGAATCCTTGGTCCAAAATATGATGATATAACTCAACTTACCTATATACAAAGTTGCTTAGTTTAGCCGCTAGAGGACTTTAAAAATGATTGGCTTTTTTAAATTTTTTCAAAGAAGTCGAAAAATCTTTGATAAATTTTATTTAGTTTTTTGGTCATGCTTTTTTACCAGTACACTACAGCTTTTTGTGGGATAAACTCTAATTTCGAAAATTACAGTGTGTTTAAAAATTTTGTCACAACTAATTATTCATCCATATTTTTTAACCCCCTGTATAATCACTACTATTTTTTTTCTGGATAGTTATTTTAATTTAGAAGCTATTTCCTCTCTTACAAAATTTTATTTGTATAAACGGTTTAGCCACAAAAAATATTTTCTAAATCCCTACAAGCCTGAATCTGTAATTGTAACTTAACACTAGGCTTGTAGGGATTTAGTAAATTTTTTTTGTGGCTAAACCGTTTACCCAACTAAAATTTTGTAGGAGGCGGAATAGCTTCTAAATTAACGTAACTATCCAGAAAAAAAATTGGTAGTGATTATACAGGGGGTTAAAACATTTTAAAAAACTAATCATTTTTAAAGCCCTCTCGGCTAAACTAAGCAACTTTGTATATAGGTAAGTTGAGTTAAATCATGATATTTTGGGCCAAGGATTCGCCCCTAGAAATTTTTCAGTCGACTTCCCTAACACCCTGTATACTAAGAATTACTAAATTATTTAATATGTATTTTGTACTTGAAACCAAATGAGATAAATGTCTGGTATGGTATCGAAGGGACATACTAATGTCGAATCTACATATCCCACCAAATCTCAGGTAGCCTCTGCTGCTTGTTAGCAGCTTCTCCAGCAAATCGCATTCACATGTCCACGTCGTACCTTCTAATTGTAGTTGTAAAAGCCTAACTACAGAAATATAAGGCGAGCGAGCATCTTGCTTCTGAATATATCAACGTTGCTACCAATGGAACACACCCTAACAACCTTGACCTACAACATTTGTGGGTAAAAATAAGGACTATCACAAAACCCCTAGTACTAATAAATCTATACAGGCTTCCTCTACTGAAAAAACCCATAAAACTACAATCATGCCTCCAGGCAGCAATCAAAATAACAATACACGTGATAGCCTATCACAGCTACCAGAGTTATCAAATCGGTATGTCTTTGACCCAACAACCTTATTAGGCGCCAGTAAGTACTACTTACCTCCAGTTATTGTAAATGATGACAATAATGTACCAGGAAGCAATAGCACACTTAAAATTAAAATCCCACCAGTTTATCTGCAGGAAACTATCAAGCCGTTATTGCAGATATCAAGTCACACGTTAAAAACGAATTTACAACAGTTTGCAAAGAAAAATTTGTACGAGTTAATCTAACTGCCAAGTAGAGCTGGGTAAGTACTTGAAAAAGTATTTAAAAATAGTAATTAAATACTTTACACGCAATGTACTTTGTACTTAAGTACTTTAAAATTTCGAATTACTTAGTATTTGCTTCTATAAAATACATTTGATCTACTTGTACTTGACAAGTACTTACTTCACGGCCTTTCAAATACTTTTCGTCAAGTACTTTTGCATTTTACAGAATGCTATTGCCTAGTCTAGTTTCTTTGAAGAATAAGCTTGAAAAACTTACATTCAAAAACTGTGGAAACGTTCTATTGAAGACAGTACAGGAGAGTGTCACTATCAGGTTTTCCGAAACACTCGAAAGTCGTGATGCCGTTATAGCATCGGTAGTGCACCCTCAATTTAAATTCAGGTGGTATTCGGACAGTGCACTGCATATGCATAAAAGTTCCATTGAAGAGATAAATCAGATGGTCATGGAAGAATGTGCGTCATTTTTTTCTGGAGAAACTGATGTTAATGATGTTAAGGTCCCGGGTGGTGTAGCTTGAACAAGCGTCCACGTTCGATCAGCAGAGTTAAGCAATGCTCTTTCTGGTCAGAACTTGGATGGGAGTTCCACGGCTGCATCTCTCGGCGCCTCGTGATACGGCTGTCACGGAAATAGGTGGTCCCGGCAGTCATAACAACATCATGGCAGTCGTTAGTGAGGTTGGAAGTCCCCATAAATGCACAGCGACGCCTATAATTGGCCTAACGGCTGTTGGCTGAGTGCGATATAAATAGTGTCATGACATGCGAGTGCCACCGTTTGTTCGATTTTAATGAAGATCAGCTGATGTCGCCGTCACTATCAACGTCGCGTTCTGTGGAAACATCGACAACACACCTTGTATCTAAATCTGAGCTGGAGTGTCTCCATTACTTGGATGATCCTCAGCAAAATGTATCCATGCTCGACAATTATCCACTGGTTAAAAAAGTCTTCCTGAAATTCAATACCTGTTTGCCATTATCGGCACCCGTAAAACGATTACTTTCGTTCGCAACGTTCACGGATGCTTCCAAGCGACACAGACTGACCGATGAAAATTTTACGAAGCTTGTGCTCAAGGCTAACAAAGTACATTAGAATTAAACTTATTCATACGGAATATCGTATCATTACTACTACATAACGAATTTTACTATTTTTTTTACATTATTTTGATTTGATGTATACCTAACCATAATAATAAATATAATAGGTATTTTAACAAACGGAGTTTCGGTTTTCAGTAATGTACATAGTATTTGAAAAGTGAGTTCAAGTACTTTTAAGAAGTACCTACTTGCAAAAAACGTATTTAAGTACTTTTGATACATCAAGTATTTGTACTTGTTACCTAAATACAATTCATAGAAAGTAATTTGTACTTTGTACTTAAATACTTTTCTTCAGTACTTACCCAGCTCTGCTGCCAAGGTAGACTTCAGATACCTAACTAAATACTACGTAAAGAAAATATCAAATATCACTCCTTCAAAGACTCAAAATCAAATAACACCTCCGTTATACTTAGAAATGTTTCTGTATCAATAACAAATTATGAAATCTTGAAAGATTTTAAAGCATTACATTATCCTGTCGCCAAAGTAACTAACTTATATCTCATCGACAAACCCAACCTTTCTGATTCAATCTTGGCAGTGCTTGAACAACGATCCAACAAACAGCTGTGCTGAACTTGCCTTACTCACATTTGCTTACAGCTGACTGAATTCTTTTACAGAGAAAAATACAGAAAATACACATGCAAACATCATAAATCTTCTAAAGAAAAGCACAACTAATTTAAAGTGAACTATATTAACGTAGAAAAATATATCGGTGACAATAAACATCAAATGAAATACTCAATATAGAATAATGTGGTTAATTGCGCAACGTTTAAGCTAAACACAGGCGGTAACCTTGACGGTAGTGATGGGCATAACCGGACAATTTTCATAACCGAATTATTTGCATTCGAATCATATTAATAACCGATTGATTATTTGAATAATCATTCGAATCAATTTTGACTCTCGATTCGTTTCGATTAAGTCAGCTGGTTTGCCGGTTGGCGGTTCACCGTCATCTGCATCGGCATCGTAACTTGCAGACAGCAGAGGATCTCAGTTAATCGTTAATTATAATAATTGTATAAATGATTTTTATTTGATTTCTAAGGAGTTTAAACCATTGAGAATAGCTATATCAATACTAATCATAAAGAAATTATAAATATGCGAATACAAAGTATCTATTGAATCTATTTTTAGTTCCTAAAATTCTCTAGTAGGCACCCTTCCCTTTTCGATTGCACATCATACCGGTATATTTTAGAATCCATCATTTATCTACGTTCAGCCTTCCGCGGTTCTAAGGACGCACACTTAAAATTTTCAACATCGAAATCCACTTCTTGTCCCGACTGCTCCGTTATTAAAAATTAAATATAAATCTTTTACGATATTGGAAAAACTTATTTCGCTTTCTGTTTATTCCTTATTAGGCATAATTAACCGCTTTTCGAAGCAAAAATTTAGGCCGTTATAAATTAATACCAACCTTCGGCAAATCTCATACTCAGCAGAACGTTATCTTTAATAGAAACGGCCCCATAAATTTAACTCATCGACTGGTAGTATCAAATGTCTTAATAACATCAACAAGCAGCCGCGGCCTCACTTGGGTCAATCAAGTACATACGTAGAAAAGGTTGTATGAGTTATGAATGCCGTATTATTTACAGAATTTCGATCACTCGCAGGTCGCTGAGACGCGGCACGTAGCACGAGTTACACAGGTTATTTCAATAACCGGATAACCGGTTATTTTTAAACGATCTAACTGAATCAAAAACGGTAACAACTTTTATTATACCTACAACTATTGTCTGTCTGTGTGTCTGTGAACAGATTATCTCAAAAATTAAAAGAGGTATGACGTTGAAACTTTATATATAAGTTTTGTGTACTATCTAGCTGCGACAGCAAGACAGCAAGAAAATCGCATAACCGGAAGTATGGTGTTTACTCTTGTGATCTTTCTTTTTTTTCGATTTTTTCAAAAACGGCTCAAACGAATTTTTTTAAACTTTACATTTTTATTAAATTTTTAATGTGTATTGATGTGAAATAGGTGATTTTCCAGTTGAATACCTCTAAAATG
Organism: Agriotes lineatus; assembly: GCA_940337035.1. NCBI lineage: Eukaryota > Metazoa > Arthropoda > Insecta > Coleoptera > Elateridae > Agriotes > Agriotes lineatus. The sequence continues at coordinate 103,987,152 of OW679196.1, read as the reverse complement.
GGTTTGCTTTGTTTTTTTCTCTATTTTTTTGTTTAAGTCCTATTTTAAGTAGAACACACGGTATATTATTACATTTTTGAATTCAGCTTAAAATTTTAGAGAAAATTTTTCTCTTGAACTAACGCTCTATTGTGTACGGTTTCTGTAGAATTTGTAATTTTTGAAAATTTTTGACAAATACTTAAAAATTTCAAATCAAATTTTTAGCTAATTATAAGATCACTGTAAAAGAAAGTTGTGTGCGTGTATCACACCAGATTTTTTAGGTTAGTTGCAGCCTTTGATTGTGTGTGTTATACAGGGTCCGGCAGCATAACTTCCTTTTTTCAAAACGCAATAAAACCCATTTTATGAATCAGAATTTTTTATTATTTTTTTTATAATGTAGGTACATATCTAAAGTTATGTTTTACACAGTTTTGAAAATCATATCAGGTGGGTGACGCCCCCCATTGCCCGTACACTGAATAAGCGGATTTCTTGCGTTTGTCATGACCCTTACCAGCATATCAGCAGGTATTTTGGCAATTTCTGCCGGGATGTTGGCCTTCAGGTCTTGTAGGGTCCTTGGACAGTTGGCATAAACGCGGGATTTAAAAAAAACCGCACAAAAAAATCGCAAGGGTACAAATCGGGAGAGCACGCTGGCCACTCCTAATCGGCCCTTATTGAGATGAGGTGCTCAGGGAAGTGTTCCCTCAAAACATCCACCGATGCCCTTGCAGTGTGAGGCGTTGCTCCGTCCTGTTGGAACTAAATGTGCCCTAAGTCGAATTCATCAAATCGTGGGAAAAAAATCCTCCAACATGTTCACATATCGGTCTTAATTCACTGTTACTGTGACCTCAGTTTCTTCAAAAAACCAGGGGCCAACAATCCCAGCTGAGGAAATTGCACACCACACTGTGACTTTAGGTGAATGCAAATGCCTTTGATGCAATTTTCGGGGATTGGTATGAGCCCAGTAGCGCATCTTCTGTTTGCGATCACAGAACATCCGTTCGAAAAGTAGGACTCGACGGCAAACACACGTTCTTCACTGTTCCAAAGTATGATGGCGACCGACATGGAAGGACACAAAACTTTAGAATCACGCCTGTCGAATGAGACCACTCCCGTTCCGCTACGACTCCTACAGCCTGAATGGCGCGCATTTCAAAAAAGGAAGTTATGTTGCCGGACCCTGTATGTATCCTTACATGAATTGTCCTGTCTCCGGTTATGTTCACTGGACGTTGCCTGATGCCGGTGATGAGCTCGCGTGCCATTAAACCCATTGGCTAATAAGTGCTAACTTTTACTTTAAAAAATGCATTTCTTAAAATGCCAACAGCTCATTAAGGGGGTTCTCAACCTTAGGCATGGAAAACTAAAAGATTAATAAACCGACCTATCCTATGTAGAAACATTCGGAAAATCTGAATAAAATGATGCCAACTCCCGATAAACTTTTTTAAGCGCCCGTGTGGCCCCAATTCCAAGATAGGCTCAAGTGCAAGTACTGTGTGCAATACTGAGTTAGGGCGTCTCAGTAACAGTAACTCCTATCTACACATTCATAAGCTACTAAGCCATTACAATAGTTGTTGGTCCGATACATTCTTCACATTCTGCTTCGTAGTTTTCTTCAGATCTCGATCTTTAGTCGAACTCCCATCACCGCAACGTTAAAACTAATAATCTTATCGGCTCAAAATGGGATAAACAAGACAATTTTGAGCAAATGTGATGAATGCAATTTGAAGACGAGGCATTATACTCCAATTTGACATTGAGACATTGTAACTTTTTGTTTTCATATATATATATCGGTTTTATACGGCCAAGTGCCGCCTTCCCGACCTTAATCGCCATGTATCTCTGTTTAAGGCATCTTCTTCTTTCAAACCCCTGGATTCCATTGCTTTTCGCATTCCTTCATTCCAGGATCTTCGGGGTCTTCCCCTTTTGCGTCTCCCGGGGGGTGTACATTTGAATATTCTTTGAGGCCATCTGTTGTCATCCATCCTAAGTAGGTGACCGAACCATTTGAGGCCTCTTCGCTCAATTCTATCTATTACATTTTCTTCGGCGTGCATGCGTCTTCTAATTTTTACATTGGTAACGTGATCTAACCGCGAAACACGTGCGCTTCTTCTGAGGTAGTCCATTTCTACTGTCCCTATTTTCCTTTTATTATCGGCATTAATCGTCCATACTTCTGACCCATAGCATAATACTGATTCAACTAGGGATCTGCCTATATGTTTCTTTGTTCGATGTGATATATGACTGTCCCACCCAATAGGGTTTAGACATTCTATAATTCTTTTACTTTGCTCAATTCTACTTCTGATTTCAGCAGAGCCCAATCCATCTTTTGTTATAGTTGCCCCCAGATATTTAAATTGGTCGACTTGTTTCACGGACATGTGATCATCTATTAGAATTTGGAACATCGCATCGGAATTAACTGCCAAGAATTCAGTCTTCTTTACGTTGATTTTATGACCCCACCTATCATATGCTTGATATAGTCTGCGGAGCATAAACTCCAAATCGAAAGCGTCCTGGGCAATAACCACTTGGTCGTCGGCAAAACTCAAAGTAAATAGAGTGTGTTCACCAATGGATATGCCCATACCATGACATCTCCTTTTCCAGTCTTCCAGAACACATTCAATATAGATATTGAAAAGGAGCGGTGATAAACTACACATCCCTGCCTCAGGCCTTTAGACGGATATAGGGTTCGTGACAGCTTACCATTCTGTTTTACATATGCTTCGTTACTTTCATACAAGGTTTTGATCATGTTTATCATTCGTCTATCAATGCCAAATTTCTCTAACGCTTCCCAGAGTTTTCTACGAGGTATTTTGTCGTAGACTTTTTCTAGATCGACTAAAGCTAGGTGGGTCTCTTCGCCTTCGTCTTTTCTCCGTTAACTGTTGTATTATAAAAAGGTTATCAGTGCATGACCTTCCTGAAATGAATCCGCTCTGTTCTTCACCAATTCTCGGCTCTGCCATTTGCTTTAATTTATTATTCAGAATTTTACCAAATATTCTACTAATTGTGCTGTTTATACTTAAGCCTCTGTAGTTATTTTTGTCTTTGTGATCCCCTTTTTTGTATATCGAAATTATGTGCTAGATTTTCCACTGCTGTGGGATCTTGTATTGTCGTAAGCAGTTGTTCATTAGGTTTAACATTTGTTAGGTCATTTTGGTATTTTAAATAGCCACCTAGGCTTTAGGGCAGCGTGCCCGTATGCTAAGCCCTTTTAGTTCTTTATTTGGCTCCATCGCCTAATTCCAGAATCACGATGTCGCACATATTTAGCTCCAAAAGCAGTATTTTTCGTCGGTTGGAGCTCCCCTCTGATGGCGTTTTTCCGTATTCCGAATCTCCTAGAAAGCACGCCGTTGAGGCGTGATGCCATTGGTGCCGGCATTAACTTGTTTCGTTTTATCGCTCCGCGATTGGCTGCCAAGGTTTAGTCACGTGGGGACGCGACCAAGGTGACCTTTGCCAACGCTTCCCTCTGGGCAGTTGTCCGCAGCCCGTTGCAAAGAACGCTCGTGTGGTGGTTGTGAGTCAGAGTTTTTCGAATTGTCTTCGGCGTAGCGTGGGTGTTTGGAGCCCAGTTCCTGCTTCCGTAAGTAAGGGGTCGTGCCCCCTTCATCTCGACCTACGAGGATCTGTTCCGCAGAACGAAAGTGGCCCATTTTTCGTCGTCCCGTTGTACGCGTCCTGGACGCGTCTCACGTCGCCATTAAGGCGGTTGTGCACTCATCCCTATAGCCGTTGTAACATCGAAGGTACCTGCCACCTACGACTGCAGCCTGTCGCAACTCAACTGTACCAGGCTCCCTCGCCGCCTACGCATTAAGGTATGTGTCTTTAACCTGATTACCGCTGTGAACGCGAGTGCTAATTTAATCTTCGCTGTCCGCTGCATAAGGCGTCGCGCCAGCATATTGGTGCATTCCTTCAGAATTGCAGACTGTCCATATCGCGAGTGCTAATTTAATCTTCGCTGTCCGCTGCATAAGGCGTCGCGCCAGCATATTGGTGCATTCCTTCAGAATTGCAGACTGTCCATATCGCGAGTGCTAATTTAATCTTCGCTGTCCGCTGCATAAGGCGTCGCGCCAGCATATTTGTACTCATTACTACTCATTACTGTTCATTACTGTTCACTACTGTTCAACATCTATCGCTAAGTTTAGAGCGCGCGTGCCAGCTGGTGCCCTTAATTATAGTCTACGTATAGATATAGGGCGACGCACTCTGCCGCCCCATTGTAACCCGAAGTTCAATACATGATTGGTTAGTTAAGGGAATTATTGTTTTGTTTCGACTTGTGCATGTTCTGTTACAGATAGACGCCCCCTTCATTGTACTGATTATTGTACGACGGAACGAGGGAGCTTTGAGCGTGCAGGTGGGTGAGACAGCTGCGTAGTCGCGGTCGGATTGACACCTAATTACAATCCTTGCATAAGGCAATCCCGAAATTGTTATTTGACCTTGCAACTCTTGAGTAATCCTATTGGCGGAGTATTTTGCATGCTTCGCTCCCGTCTAACCGTCCAGGCCCGGTTAGCCGGGTTAAGACAGGCTTGGTGGCGCCCTCATGATTTCGACATACCCTGTATATATTATGTCACCACACGCTTGCCCAGAACGTATCGTGTGACTCACGCCCGACTCCCTGAGCGTCCCAGCCGTGGCCTTTTAGCCTATTTCGAACCGATTTCAGGGCAAGTGTGCCAATTTTTCAGGACTGATTCCGTGGTGCGATGCTCACCTTGGGTGGGTGTCGTAAAGTTCTTTTAATACCGTAACAGGCTAATTTTGGCTATCCCAACGTGTGGGCCTGTTTTTTTTCTGATATTCGTCTTCTCGTCAAGCCCCTTCGTTGTGCGTCTTAATTTTGGCGTCCAACATCGGGGGCCTTGTATGTTCGTTTTTCTTATTAAGCCACCCGTTGTCTGCCTAATTTTGGCAGCCCATCGTGTGAGGCCTTGTGGGGCCTTGTGGCTCCTTTGTTCTCGTCAACGCGCCTAATTTTGGTGCTCCAACGTCTGGAGCCTATTGGTGCACGACAACGCCCGACCTCATTTTGGGGTTTTCTTTTTTTTGCGTTGTGTGTCTTAATTTTGGCGGCCCAATTGTTGCTTGTTGCTGTTATTGGACTGGAGTAGTCTCGTTAAGCCCATCCGTTGTGCGTCTTAATTCTGACGCTTTAACGTCTGAGACCTTGTTGCGTGACAACGCGCGACCCCATTTCGGATTTTTTTTTTCTTTGTTTTCTTTTTCTTTCGCTCGATTTCGGGCGCAGTAGCGTCTGTAACCATTGTTGGTCGGTAGTAGGCTCGTTAAGCCATTCGTTGACCGCCTAGTTTGGAATTTGCTCTTTTTCGCTTATGTTCGGTCTTTTCGCAAAGAATATGGACAGATAGTCCCGTTAAGCCATCGGTCGTGTGAGAGGTAACAAACCACTTTTTCCCGATTTCTCCCGTCTTGACCGTCTACGATTTGGTTCGGATATCTGACGTAATTGACTTACCAAACACGCGCTAACGTTTTCCTTTTTATACGACGTATAATATAAGTCGTTTCTTTCCCGTTTGTAAACATGGTGCTAAAGCTACATATTGAACGCCCGCTTCGCGCGGAGGCTGAATACGAGTTGAGAATCAGAGGCCGTAATGCTTCCGGCGCGGTTACCTTGTTGCGCTCCCGGTTACGCGACGTATTGAGAGAGGAGGGACGCGCAGAGATGGATACGCGACCGACGTACCCGTATACGTTCGAGGAGGATCTCACGGCCGTGACAACATTGATTGGCGAATTAGAGGAAAAGATTCAGGTATATTTAGCTAACCCGACTAAAGAAGTAGCGGCTACGATCGAAACGAAATTTTATCACGGAATGAACCGTCTGACGAATAGTTCAGCTACAACGGAGGAAGAGCGAGCGCTCAAACAAAAAGCGTTCGCGGAATTATCACTCATACGTACAACCTACGAACTTAACCAAGTAAAGCTAGGGTCGTCTACGACTACGGCTGAGGAGGAAAGCGCCGTAACGCTGCCATCGACGTCCGGTGTCGCACCTACCATTACTGTCGCGACGACGACTACGACTACGACGGCGGCAACTATGTCGACTCCGAGTTTTGTTGCGCCGATGTCGCGTACGATCTCATTTAAGGCAACCCCAGTTTCGAAATGGAACATACAATTCTCAGGTGACCCGAAAGGTCTGTCGGTCAACGCTTTCATCGAGCGTGTTAACAAACTCAGAGTGGCCAGAAACCTTACCGAAGAAGAGTTGTTTATGCAGGCCATCGATTTGTTTTCGGGCAACGCATTGCTATGGTATCGCGCGAATAGAGCGACCCCTAACACGTGGCAACAGTTAGTCGATTTATTGCGTCTAGAGTTTCAGCCTGCTAATTATGATGAACGGTTGTTGGACGAAATTAGACGTCGCACGCAAGGCCCTACGGAAAGTATGGGCATTTATATCGCTATCATGCGCACAATGTTTTCGCGCCTGACCGAAGCGGTTCCCGAGGAGAAACAGTTGCGTATTTTGTTGCATAATATTTCACCATTGTACCAAACCCAGTTGGGATTGACGGAAGTCCGGTCGATCGACGAGCTAGCGCTATACGGACGGAAGATTGAAGAACGGCGCTATGCCATTGAAACTTACGTGCCACCTTCTAGAAAGAAGTCTGACTTAGAAACAGACTTGGCATACGTCGAGGTCGCGCCTATCGCGGAAACGTGCCCAGTTGATGTTGTCGAAACGCGTGACGTTAATACTCCCGAGAGGAGGAACCGAGAACCGGCACCCAAGTCAAGCATGCGGTGTTGGAACTGTAACGAACCAGGCCATAGAGCCAGTAGGTGTCCGCGACCCCGCGGCAAGAAATTCTGTTACCGTTGCGGCAAACCTGAAGTGACCGTAAACACTTGTCCTCGTTGTCGAGCAAGAGATAGGGGACAGGGAAACGACCCCGCGAGACGCTGAACGGTCGAGCAGTGTCCTCGCGCGTGTTTAGCAATTCGACTAAATTTATGAAGGGACTTATCGAGGAGCGCGAGACCAAATTTAAGAAAAATAAAGTCATTCTCGATTACGTATTACAAAGGTCATCTGATGACCGTCGACCGCATGTGACTGTTGAAATCATGGGTTTCGAGTTGTTAGCTTTGTTGGACTCAGGAGCGAATCGAACGATCTTAGGAGCTAAGGGTTGGGACGTGTTGCGTACTGTAGGCCTGCACATAAATAAGAAGCTGAGACCCGTTTGCTCAGTGGCAAATGGACAGACCGTAACCAGTCTAGGTACCCTGCACTTACCTATTCGTTTAAATAACAGGGTGGTAGCTGTCGATGTTTTAATAGTTCCGGAGGTTCCGCACACCCTAATCCTAGGGATAGACTTTTGGAAGTCAGTGGGAATAGTCCCAGACGTGTTTCGAGGGGAGTGGGAATTCTCAAAACCCGGCGTAGCGGCCATTGATACTCCTACCGGCAATTTGCAGTCTATGTTCGACCTGAACTCGGATCAACGAGCCCAATTAGACACTCTCGTAAACCGACATTTTGCTATCGCTAAACCCGAACTCGGCTGCGCCAAGTACGTTCAACATAAAATCACTACTAAGGCGGCACCGGTTAAACAAAGGTACTATCCGGTCTCTCCCGCAATGCAGGCGCATATCGATGCTGAGTTGGACAGTATGCTTAAATCAGGCGTTGTGGAACGTTCTCGTTCAGCCTGGTCGAGCCCGATTTTACTAGTTAAAAAGAAAGATGGAACCTATCGTTTCTGCGTTGACTTTCGTAAATTAAATAGCGTCACCGAGAAGGACGCCTACCCGATACCTTACGTGTCTTCGATTTTGGATCGCTTACGCGATGCCCGGTTCATGACGTCGCTTGATATCAAATCCGCGTACTGGCAAATTGAAATGGAAGAGAAATCTAAGGAACTAACGGCCTTCACAGTACCCGGGCGCGGTTTGTTTCAATTTACTCGCATGCCCTTTGGGCTTCATAACGCGCCAGCGACTTGGCAACGTTTCGTCGACCATGTGTTGGGTCCCGAATTGGAACCTTACGTCTTTGTCTATTTAGATGACGTGATTATTTGTACCCCGACTTTCGAAAAGCACGTCGAGATTCTAGACGAAGTATTGCAGCGACTAAACGACGCTGGTTTAACACTGGGTCGTGATAAATGCCATTTTTGCCAACCAGAATTACGATACCTGGGCTATGTCGTTAACGCCCAAGGACTTTTAGTCGACCCCGATAAAGTTTCGGCGATTCTTAACTTGCCGCGACCTAGAAACGTTTCGGAGATACGGCGAGTTGTCGGCATGGCATCGTGGTATCGGCGTTTCATACCAAGTTTCTCAGCCATTATTGCTCCGCTGACGTCGTTATTGAAAAAGTTTCAGAAGTTTGAGTGGACCGAGTCATGCGAAGTCGCATTTACAACCATCAAAAATTGCCTAGTTTCGGCACCCATTTTGTCGTGTCCCGATTTTTCTCTCCCGTTTATCGTACAGACGGACGCTTCCAATGTTGGTATCGGCGCCGTGCTGACTCAGACCGTTGATGGCCAAGAACAGGTCATCTGTTACATTAGTCGGACTCTTACGAAGCCTGAGCGTAACTTTTCGGTTACGGAACGCGAATGTTTGGCCGTCCTGTGGGCCATAGAGAAGTTGCGTCCATATTTAGAAGGCACTCACTTCACAGTCGTTACTGACCATCATTCACTTATCTGGCTAAATAATCTTAAGGAACCCACCGGGAGACTCGCCCGTTGGGCTGTTCGTATCCAACAATACGACTTCACGATCAAACACCGGAAGGGAAAAGACCACGTCGTTCCGGATGCGCTGTCCCGTGCTATACCCGAAATAGATGTAGTCTCAGTTGTCGGTTCTGGAGAACCCGAAGCCGGTGCTCAGGCGCCGAACGACAGTCGAACTGACCGTTGGTATAGGCGCATGTGTACACGCGTCGTAGAAAGACCATTCAAGTATTCGGCGTGGAAACTATCGCGAGGGAAATTGTTTAAACATGTTAACGTAAAATACCCCGAATTGGACGAAGGCACGAGTTGGAAAGAGGTGGTTCCGAAGCCTCAACGCGCCGAAATTCTCCGCAAAAACCATGACGAACCTACCGCAGGCCATTTGGGCATTTACAAGACCTACGGCCGTATCGCTCAGCAGTATTACTGGCCTAAACTTAAGGCGGATGTGACCCGTTACGTTAATCGTTGCGCGACGTGCCTAGCGCAAAAACCCGAACAAAAACGCCCGGCCGGCTTGATGTGTCGTCACCCCGTGGTGGATAAGCCGTGGCAAATGATATCTATCGACATTGTAGGGCCGTTGCCCCGTTCAAAGAAAGGCTACGTATATATTCTGTCCGTGGCTGACTACTTTACCAAATTTACCCTTTTCTTCCCGTTGCGTACCGCCACCGCGACCGCGGTGACTCAGAAAATTGAGAACGATGTTTTCTTGCTCTTTGGAGCACCTCAGTACGTCTTGGTCGACAACGGCGTACAGTTTCGCAGTAGAGAATTCCGACAGCTTACCGATACGTATAAATCACGAATCATCTTTAACGCGCATTATCATGCGCAGGCCAACCCCGTCGAACGCGTTAATCGAGTATTAAAAACTATGCTAGCGTTGTACGTGAAAGACAACCACCGGGAGTGGGATAAATATTTGTCGAAAGTCGCTTGCGCAGTGCGTACCGCAGTACACGAAGTCACCGGCATGACCCCATATTTCGCCAATTTCGGCAGAGAGATACAGTTAGAGGGGACGCGCGCCAATAACCCCGAGGAGGTGGATGTTTCGGAACAAATACGAGTAGAGAGTCGCGAAGACTTGTTACGACGGACTCCCGCGTTAAGGTCGGTATATGAAGACATAGTCAAGCGACTAGACGTGGCGTACAAAGCCTCCAAGGCGACTTACAATTTGCGAAGGCGCCCGGCTCAATTTGCCGTTGGCGATACCGTCTGGCGACGAAATTACGTACTTTCCGATGCGGCGAAATATTTTAACGCCAAGTTGGCTCCAAAATTTATAGGGCCGTTTTATGTCAGTCGGCGAGTTTCGCTGGCCACTTACGAGCTGTCCGACGAGACCGGTGCCCCGAAAGGCACTTGGCACGCGAAAGACCTAAAACCCAATCCCAAGGACGTTTAGCCTTCTAACGCCCGTTTTCCCTAACCCCCCTCCCTTTTTCTTTGTAGGCCTTGACGGCCATACCGCCGGCCTAGAGCCGTATCTTCAGTAGTACCTACCTTTCCCCGAGCTTCCTTGTTGTGGGAACCCCACAATGCGCCGATCCCGTGACGCGCAACGTGCCCTCTTCAGGCGGCTTGCGGGACAGGTTACGAGGGACTTATCCTTTCCCCCCCCCCCCCATGTTCTTTTGGAACGGTTGGTCGGAAGTGTGCATGGGAGTAAGACGTTCTATTGACCCGATTTTGACGAGCGCTAACCGCGCGTTTTTTTTTATTATTAGATATTTTCACGGTTTCAATTTGGAACCCCAAACCCTCCTTCTCTATGCTCTATCTTTACCTTTCTTTTCCCCTTGTCATTACTATCTACCGCGTCTCGGCGACAACTACCCAGCCCCGTTGTTCTCTTTCTCTTTCCACCTTCCAAAACCGCACTGTTAGGCGACCGTCATGGACCCGGTGTTAAGGTCCAGTCGGCGTTTCGTGGCCGCCGCCGCAGTGCGTGCCACACCCGTTTCGGGTCTGGTCGGTTATATGTTTTTTTTGTTTGTTGTTTTGTCGTTTTGGTGGTCGATTATCGACGTGGTTTTGCGAACCGTTGTGGTGGCACTCCTATTTTGGGAGGGGCAGTCGAGCCGGATCGGCGAGATTGTCCTCAGCCTGCCTAGTCTTTGCCCGTTTGGTTCCCCGAGGGAGCCAGACACGAATCGTTTTGTGGACCCCTGGCGGAGCGCTGGCGGAGCGCCACTCCTTTTGGGACAGCCAGTTTTCTTGTCGCCCGTCTTCCGTGGTCCGGGGAGTGTGTACTAGCCATCAGCGAACCGCCAGGTCCTACCCAATTTTCGTATTTCCACTGGCGTATCCAGTCTTTCTTCTTCCTCTTCTCTCTTCCCTCCTGTCGTACCCTATCTGGTGGCCGGTGTGCGTAATTCCTTTGGGGGTACAGCTATCGTATCAGCGTTTCCGGCCGTTTGAGTGCTCGTGGCGCCGCAGCCAAAATGCCTCGTTGTTTTATAAGAGACTTCGGGGAACTCTCTTTCAAGTAAGGGGAGTGTTAAGTCATTTTGCTGTTTCAGATGCTTAATTGCATTTCACGCCGTTAGTTAGGTCATTTTGGTATTTTGAATAGCTGCCTAAGCTTAGAGCAGCGTGCCCGTATGCTAAGCCCTTTTAGCTCTTTATTTGGCTCCATCGCCTAATTCCAGAATCACGATTTCGCACATATTTAGCCCCAAAAGCAGTATTTGTCGTCGGTTGGAGCTCTCCTCTGAGGGCGTTTTTCTGAATTCTGAATAGCACGCTGTGGCGGCGTGATACCAGCGTGGCCCGCATTGGTTGGTTTCATTTCATCGCCTTGCGATTCGCTGTGGTTTAGCCACGTGGGGGACGCGGCGAAGGTGACCTTTTGCCGACGCTTCCCTCTTGGCAGTCGTCCGGAGCCCATTGCAGAGAGCGCTTGTGTGGTGGTTGTGAGTCGGAATTTGTCGAGTGGTCTTCGGCGTAACGTGGGTGTTTTTGGAGCCCAGTTCCTGCTACTGTTAGTGAGGGGTCGTGCCCCCTTCATCTCGACCTACGAGGATTTGGTTCAGCAGAACGAGTGAGGCCCCCATTCTTTTCGTCGTCCCGTTGTACGCGTCCTGACGCGTCTCCCGTCGCCATTGAGGCGGTTATGCATTCACCCCCTTTCGCCGTTGTAACACCGAAGGTACCTGCCACCTACGATTGCAGCTCGTCGCAACTCAACTGTACCAGGCTCCCTCGCCGCCTACGCATTAAGGTATGTGCCTTTAACCTGATTACCGCTGTGAACGCGAGTGTTACTCATTACTACTCATTACTACGCTAGTGTATTCATTTAGACTTGCAGACTGTTCATGCCGTGAAGGCAAATGTAAATCGTCGCTGCCCTTGCATAAGGCAACGTGTATCTTTGTACCTACTCGTTACTACCTATTATTGCTGTTCACTAATGTTCAACATCTGTCGTTAAGTTTAGAGCGCGCGTGCCAGCTGGTGCCCTTAATTATAGATTAAGGTTAGATACAGGGCGACGCATTCTGCTACCCCATTGTAACCCGAAGTGAAATATATGATTGGTTAGTTAAGGGAACTATTGTTTGTTTCGGCTTGTGCATGTTCTGTTACAGATAGACGCCCCTTTATTGTACGGAGTATTGTACGACGGAACGAGGAAGCTGTGAGCGTGCAGGTGAGTGAGACAGCTGCGTAGTCGTGGTCGGATTGACACCTAATCACAATCCTTGCTTAAGGCAATCCCGAAATGGTTATTTGACCTTGCAACTCTTGAGTAATCTTATTGGCGGAGTATTTTTGCATGCTTCGCTCCCGTCTAACCGTCCAGGCCCGGTTAGCCGGGTTAAGACAGGCTTGGTGGCGCCCTCATAATTTCGACATACCCTGTATATATTATGCCACAACGCGCTTGCCCAGAACGTATCGTGTGACTCACGCCCGACTCCCTGAGCGTTCCAGCCGTGGCCTATTAGCCTATTTCGAACCGATTTCAGGGCAAGTGTGTCAGGTTTTCAGGACTGATTCCGTGGTGCGATGCTCACCTTGGGTGGGTGTCGTAAAGTCCTTTTAATACCGTAACAATCTACATACAAAATATTGTCTTTCTTCAATAAATAGTTTTAGAGATATACCTCCAACAGGCGGACATGGAGAGTGACGGACAGGCGATCAGACAGACAGGCAGATGGAATTGAGAAAACACCTTTTTCGTCATTTAAGGATCCTGAAACGTCAAGATCTGATGAAATATCGGAAGGTAATTTTCTTCACGATTACAATACTTCTTCGTTTTAACTTCCCTCGTTTAAGAGATGAAAGAAGTATTGTAATCATAAAAAACTCACCTTCATGAGTTTCTTCAGATCTGCACGTTGCAGGGTCGCTACATGAAGAAGAACGTGTTTTGTCAATTCTGTCCGTCTGTCCGTCTGTTGGCGGTATAGCTCAAAAACTTCTTGGTGGAATACGATATTTTGCAAGTAGATTAAGTGTGTACTTTGCACAAAACCGAATATGTTTTCAAGGGTAACACCACAAAAGGTGAACATTTTTTGAGAATATTTTTCGTTCACATGCAATTTATTGCGCTTAAACTTCTAGAAACCAAAACTGCGTTAAAAAATCCGCGAGACCGCAGGATGAGTGGAATTTGAGTAGTTTTTGTATTTGTATTTGGAAAAATTATTCAACAATATGGGTAGATGAATTTTACCGCGTTCGACAGCACACATTTTTAACGTTTTCCACTATTAATTCAATACTGGCGCTTCCAACACGATTATTATAGTTTCTAGAACGACGCTGATTTGCAAACTTTAACTTTGACGTTTTGGCGAAATGTCAGTCAAAGGCTACTCACTAAATTGAAACCATTGCAATTTATCGGGCTCGCGTGAAAACACTGCGACATTAGGGGTTTTCCATGAGAGTCAATTTTGATTGGTTCGTTCACTATAGTGTTGAATAATCAATCAAATATATACTTTCAAAAATGAAAGGTTGTCTATTTTTGCTTTAACTGAAGAATAGATAAAAGTAATAATTTTCATTGATCAGGTTTTACCTTTGACCAAAATGAAACCTCACAGATATAGGATGAACATCACACATGCAACAGAATTGTATAGCGCCTTTATAAGGCAGCGAGCAGCGCAAACAATGCAAGCAAGGCGTGGCGCAGTGGTTCAATCATGTATCTCTGTCTCGTTCCGAAATGCATATTTGCATAATAATGCAATAGGCATTACTAAGTGTTTCCCTTCTCTGTTTTAGTATTATAGCTAATGTTAATATATTTGTACATAATTGTTTTCATTTGATATTTGCGAAACTTCTACTTTCGTAGGAAGTTCCGAGCAAAGCCCTTTAACGATTTTTGAGATGATGAAAGTAAAACACATCATAACTCTATAATAAAGCAAAACAATTCCCAAGGTCAAACATTTCAACTCGTGGTCTATGTGCAGTTACAATTGTGGGCGTGGTCTTGATATTAACAGCGTTGCCAGACCTGGTACAATTCTACGAATCTGGTACATTCTGAAACCGTTTCTGCAAAAGTATATTTTTAAAATATTTCTGGTACATTTTCATCCTCATTTATTAGATTAGACGAAACTGTCAAAAATAAATTAGCAAATCAGCCAGGCAAAGCGGAATTGGCAGACAAAATACGGCGTCAATCTTATTTATTTCGTACAGTATCCTCATTTAATTCTAAGAAATTGCAACTAAAGCAAGAGAATCAATTTTCGTAGAAGTGTATTATCGTGTCATACCAGCTTAAATAAACATTAATACTACAAACATAGTGTTTAGTGTTATGTTGTTTTCCTTTAATTATTGTACAATATTTTGAGGACGTCTGACAACACTGTTATTTCACGCACAACAAGAAGGCTGTGAACAGTTGACGCCATAACATAACCTGCTATAGAATTCCATCTGAGCTCACAAATAATGGAAAAATAGATGAATTACGTAGTTTGAGGAGAAAAAAGTGGATTGCTGCTCTCAAAAGGACTGATTTGACACAAGCAAAAATTAAATATGGTCGTATTTGTTCAAGACATTTTATAACAGGCAAGTAAATTTTCCAATTCAGAAATTACGATGGCTTGACTGCTAGAGCGAACGAATTTATTTAGGCAAACCAACACAACTTAAGGATACAGATAACCTAGACTAGATACCTTCGCAACACCTTGGTTACGGATCTGCAGCATTAAGCAAGCAAACTTCAAAAAGTTGCTAGAGCAGAATAGTGGTCGAGCGCAGTCCCAATGTTAGTACGCGACGGTTGTCCATATCCTGTAATGGTTTATATACATGGTGGCGATTTTGTTAGAGGAGCTTCGAATTTATTTCAAGGACAAATTTTGGGTACGTTTTACAAAGTTGTGGACTAGGAGCGTTAGGTAATCGTAAAGCTAAATTGTTCTCGCAATATGAACATGACTTTTCTTGTAGGTTTTCTTAATACAGGCGATGTTAATTCACCTGGGAACTATGGTATTCTTGATCAAGCAATAACATTAAAATGGGTCTATGACAATTTGGAATAATTCAATGGCGATCGAAATTCCATTATTTTATTCGGTCCTGGAGCGGGAGTTGGGCTTCTTATGGTTGCCCCAGATACCAGGTATATGTTGGTATTTTAGAATCACTATATGGTGTTTTATTTAAATTTCATTTCAGAGTGCATCGGCAGTAGCTGATTGGGCATTAATAGTGGATATTTTGAAAGAAACTACCGAATATTTATTAAAAACTGGAAAATTTTATCAAAGCCTAAGGTACAGTTACGGACACCTCAAAGTGCACGGTTTTTTGTTACTATGGTTATTTTTGCGATTTTTTGGCTTATTAAATGGGGGTTTCTCCAGTGGCGTTGCTTGTGGTTATAAGAATAGGTATTACTTTTTTAATGTTTGTATTTTAGCAAAGTTTCACAAGTAAACAAACTATATAATAATATGTATTTAATAAATATGTATCAGTATTCAATTGCTACTACGCTTTGCAGTTTGTTTCGCATAGAGTTGACCAATGTTTCCATATTGTATCCCTCTCTCAGTTCCTTCCAAGCATTTCTTATTCTTTCCCATAATTCATCGGTTTTATTTGGTGCAAAATCCCTGATATAAATTTTTCTAGTTAAATAGCCGCAAACATTTCGATGGGATTCAAGTCCGGACTTCTTGCAGGCCATGGTAATAAATTGATATTATTCTCATCAAACCATCAATGAACAACCCCCTGCTGTCTGCACAGGACAGTTATCCTGTAAAAACAATGTTATCATTACGTTAACATAGACAAAATTAATTAATTAGGTTATATCTTGCCTGTTGAAAAGTAAATTGATTAGGAAAGACCACTCTTACAGATGGCAGCATCACATTTTGCAAAATGTTGCGATAATTTTCAGCATTCAGTCGACCATTAATTCTATAGCATTCCCCAGATCCGTGAGCATTGATCCATCGCCATACGTTTACAGAGAATCGTCTACTACTCCTTAAGGGTTGAACATAATATTGCTCCTCAAATCTTGAATTTTGTGGTCTACACACCCTTAATCGTCAATTGGTAAATGATTGAAATACCTCCTTTTCACCTGAGAAAACAGTCGTGTTCTAAAAGTCGTCGATCTCATTCAAATAGTCAGTTGCAAATTGTACTCTTCATTTTTTGTTCTCTGGTGTTAAAAAAACTTTTCTTGCAGAAGTCTCTGCTGCCAACGATTTTAATTTTGAAAGTGCAGCTCTTGCTCACATGCAAATCTGTTGCGACTCGACTTAGCGACCAGTTCTCTTCCAGTTTTGTAATAGCTCACATTTTCTCTGCTTCTGACAAATGTCTGAGAATTTTCCGAGTTTTCAGTTCTATGACAGTTGATGCCAAACGTAAACGTCAAAACTCGACGTCTATGATTAGAATATCGTATTACAAGCTAAAATCTGCCGTGCACTTTGAGTTGGCCGCAACTGTACATATCTAATGTAACTATATGGAAGCGTCAGATTTTGTTTGTAAGTTATTTAGTGGAATTTCATTATGTGTGGTTATTTTTTGTGTGTTAACAGATAAAATGAAAGTTTGGGACTCGATCGCATATAGTGAATCAAGATTTTTTCGATCAAAAGATTAGGGAATTTGTGTTACGATTTAATTATACTTTAAATCCAATGGCACATATGAAGCAATTACATACAGTGTGTCCCAGATCGAGTGGGATTGCATGGCTAACTTTCTTATCATTGAAGATGGAGATTTGGTTAAATGGACAATGTTTTGCAGTTTCATATGCTGATTTAATATCTGTTTGAAAAAGTTCAAATGTCGAACCAGCAAAAGTTATTAGAGAAAAACTAAAAACTGTCATTTTCTTGTATGTCAAATATCTTTGTAAGTATAAGAGATACGAAAAAAGTAATACCGATGGGGCCACAATTATACCGTTTGTCCACAGGAGGACGCACCATAGGGATAACCAAATAGAATAGAAAGATCGGCTAATGCTGTGCTCGCCGGCACGCTAAAACGTTGTTTTCTGGCTTCCGACTCGCCACTGTATGAAACAATATTGTTATAAATGGTACAAGAAAAGGATCGGTGGTCATAGCACTGGTTGATATTTATATTCTATTAGCATTATCTTATCTCTATGGTGCGTACTCCTGTGGACACACGGGATATAACAGCAATGAGATAACATGAACAAGAAAATAACTCGTATTGCTCGAGTAAGAAAGAGATAAATATAGTAGCAAATATTCAAGAAGGCTTGACGCTTAATTTAATTATGACATATGTTAACTAAACATGCCTACTAAAATATTTTTTTCGTATGGCCATCTCTTTCTTACTCAAGCATTCTATTTTGTTATTCATGTTATCTCATTGCTGTTATATACCGGGTGTCCGTTCTCAAAGTCGAACATAGGCGAATAACATTGTATTGAACGTTTTTGCCGATTCCTGCTCGCCAATTCAACTTACAGGGAAGGTAATGGTATCAATGGAAAGATAAAGTTATTACGCATCAAATGATACCAATAATAATATTCAAGATGCGATTTTTATTTTAAAATTTTAATTTAAAACTTGGGAATTTTAATATATTATGCCAAGTTCGATAGCATTTGTCAAAAAATGGTATTTAGTTGGCTTAAATCAGATATTTTCTGTCAACGTCTGTTAAAATTATCTACAGAAAAATTAATTATTTCAATGAAGAACGAGTGAATGCACAGATGTTAATTGCCTATGTTCGACATTGAGAATGGACACCCGGTAAAATTATGGTCCCTTCCATATTTGATTTTTAGGTTACTAAATAGAATTTTTACTTCCTTTTACAATAAAGGAGGTATTGGATTCACCCCAAAAATTCGAAATTAAGTTTTCAATAGATCTTCACGTTTTAGAGTCCCCTGATCCAAAAAACATATTTTTTTTCATTGGTCTGTCTGTCTGTCTGTCTGTGTGTCTGTCTGTCTGTGAACAGAATATCTCAAAAACGAAAAGAGGTATGGTGTTGAAACTTCATATATAAGTTTTGTATAGTATGTACATGCGACAGCAAGCGTTTGAAGAAAATTGCATAACCGGAAGTAGATGTTTACTCTTGCGATTTTTAGTTTTTTTAGATTTTTTCAAAAACGGCTCTCACGATTTCCTTCAAACTTTAGGTTTTTATTACATTTTTAATGTGTATTGACGTGAGATAAGTGATTTTCCAGTTAAATATCTCTAAAATGGGTTTCTTTTGTTTTTTTTTTCTATTTTTTGTATTAACTCCTATTTTAAGTACAACAGCCGGTATATTATTAAATTTTTGAATTCAGCTTAAAATTATAGAAAAAATTTGTCTCTTGTTCTAATTCTCTATTTTGTACGGTTTTTGTACCATTTGCAATTTTTGGAAATGTTTGACAGATGCTTAAAAATTTAAAATCAAATTTTTACCTAATTATAAGATCACTGTAAAAGGAAGTTGTGTGAGTTTATCACACCAGATTTTTTTTATTCAATCATAAGTTATCTTACATCGTTGAAAAGAAAATAAAAAATTCTATTCAGTAACCTAAAAATCAAATACTACTTTTTTTCGTATCTCTTATACTTACAAAGATATTTGACATACAAGAAAATGACAGTTTTTTGTTTTTCTCTAATAACTTTTGACTGGTTCGACATTTTGAACTTTTTAAAACCGATATTAAATCAGCATATGAAACTGCAAAGCATTGTCCATTTAACCAAATCTTCATCTTCAATGATAAAAAAGTTACTTATGCAATCCCACTCAATCTGGGACACACTGTATATGTACATTTACTGGCCAGATTCATATATGGTAAGAAAATCGTTTTAATTTAATTTTAATTGTGTGGAGCCAGTAACTTAATATTTTTCAAGCAAAACGCAAGAGGCTTTAAGCCCTATAAGTCAAATGTTCTTAGCCGCGACGAAATTTTGAGGTTCATTCGTACTTCACCGGACGAAAAGTATTTACTTGCAAAGGTTAACATTATTGATCCATTTCTTTTCTTTTAATTGTAAAATTACATTGCAGACTATACTTATGAGTATAGCTGGCGGTTGTCGCATTGGAGAACCCGTCAAAATGAAAATTGACGACGTGGACGTCGTTTTGTTAATTTAGTTATAATGTACTTATGTATAATTTTTTGATAAATTATTGATTTATTTTGGTTGACATTTATTGACATTTTTAAAGCGCTAGCGGAATAAACATTTTAAATCGCTAGCGGAATACAAATTTTAAATGACTGTTTATAAAACATCAACTTTCATGGACAGGCCAGAAACAAATAACGGTCACTTTATACGGCAAAATTGAATACAATTATTTAAGATTAATTTAGTTTGAAATGTGTATAGCTCAATAAGTACTGAGAATAAGACACATGTTCATATGAACTTTTTTACTTGAAATTATCTCAAGAACATGCTCCCGTGCCGGGAGAACTTTGCGAGACACTACTGAAAGGTTAAGTAATTCAGAAAATTCTGGTTGCATTGCATCAATAATGTGTCAGTTACGCGATCCCGGTTTGCTCTTGAATGACAGAACTACTAATGATAAATGGCTACAAAATCGTTGATATTTTAACTTTTTCTTATGGAAAATAGTATTTAAACGTTTTCTAAGACATGGAATTGCCATGTTTCGTAAAATTTTACGCAACCTCTATATAAAAATGTTGATTGCAAATAAAATAGTAATTGTCACTTTGTTTGACAAGCAATTATTGCAAGTCAAACAGAGCCACTTTTAATCCAAATATTGCATACTATTTTTTCTGCAACCTAGAAAAGTACAAAATTCAAAATTTTAGATGATTGATTGCTTTTGACGTTACTTATTTAAAAACCATTATGACAAGTGCATCCCTAGGCGACCAGTTAGACCTTAATTTTAGTTTATAGGAAATAATTGCTATTTATGTCACAAGTATAAAATTAAGGACTTCTTTTGGGTGAACCGCAGTGTACGGTAATGCGAGCGATGTACATAAAGAAGGCCAACCTTAATGAAACATTGGAATTGTATATATATATATATATATATATATATATATATATATTTATTTTTATAATTAATAATAAAATAATAAGTACATTTTTATTGTTACTCTTTTCTCACTTGGGTGTTATCCTGTAATAAAATAATTATTAGGTAATTTAATACCAGTAGAATTGTTCTGCAAATTGAGAAATAAGATTGAGATGACAAATTGCAATAAAATTGGGAATTAATTAAATTGCTCTATTTATTTAAAATAGTGATATTTAATAAAACATTATTTTAAATATTAAGAACCAAAGTAAATACAATTAAGAAATGTTTTTGAATATGTACTTTGTAAATGCGATTAAATTAATTATCGGTATGAGGTGGCAGTATTATAGCACCTTTGAAAGAGGTTTTAGTAAAGTTTTCGAAAATTAATTTGGAAGGATTTCACAAAATCAACAACACTGATTTACAGTTATCAATTGAAAAAAAAACTGCAATAATACTAGCAGTCTTTTTTAAATCTCGGTAGAATATGTTCAAGAAATTTATTGACAAATATAAATGTGTAATAACATTAGTTAAGCCAATTACGTATTTTTTTGTAGAAAAAGTAGGTAATATGATGGACATTTTACTTACCATGTTGATTCACACACCACGTATAAGAGCAAGACACCAAGCCAAATAAACAATATACCAAGACAAAATTACAAAAGCGACTGAACACCAAGAACTTTAAGCAATAATTTGCTGATATCAGGTAGTTTTACAGGTTTTGGAATAGGAAGTATACACTTAAATACGTATAGAAATTATCCATCATAACAATAAAACATAATATTTCCTTTATATTTGGGATATTCCAAAAGCAGATAAGTACTTAATTGTCCCTATTTTCAGAAAATTGTAGGTTTGTCTAAATATAGTGCTTTTAGAGATCAGCAAATTCCAGGAATTTAGTTTTTGGAAACTGTCCCAGTGACATTTCCACAAACTGGATTTACAGCATTGTAACAATAATTAGCATTTAATACTGAACACAAAAAAGAAGACACTATTCAATTCAGCAGTATCGGCTATATCCAATATGCAGGAAAGTGGCCTGGAGGCTATCCAAAAATTTCCAATCTCTAGCGTGCTTTTAAAACTTTCTTTAGTGCAACAAAAGTTATTAGATTTGTCCTACATTTTAAATGCGGCATATGCCGCGGGCTTCAGCTAGATTCATAAATAAGTCTACAAAACGGCTGTAAGACCTGCACTAACATTTGAATATGGAGAACCCAGAGCAGATACATAAAAGACAGAGCAGTTAATGAATACATGCAAAATATAGACACTGACAGCAATTCTGCGAAACAGGTCATAACAAAATGAACCAACAATAAACGAAAGTATTGGAACAGACACGTAAGTAGGGTGGCTGCTCATACATTGGTAATAAGAGCAAAAGAAAATCGTCTGGCGGGTGGGAAATGAGGGCCAGGAAGGCTTCCCAAACGCTGGGCCGAAAGTCGGGTTTCCACATCGGAGAAGGCATAAAAAGAAAAATTAAGACAACAGGCTCTTAGCCTTTATTAGAAGAAGAAGAAGAAGTCTGCTATTGGTATCTGCCAATTTTCACTTTAATACAATCTTCCAGTTTTCAGTAAGGTGACGAAAACCAATTTTTAATCCACCTCTTTAGCAAAAGGGTAACTTCTCGGGAAGAGATTTTAAAGATTATTATATTGCTATGGTATTGTACCCGGACACTATAACACAACTGGATATTGTTAAAATGTTGATATTGGGGAACATAAAAGTTGTCCAAGAAAAGGATACATCATATGTTAATATACAATTTAAATGGGTTTAGGTGGACAGGTTTGACTATAAGTTTTTAATTTAAAAACCACTAATTGGAAATGCATTTTAATAATTCCTTTTAGATTGGCTCAAGACGGTGTTACATTTAATGAGGATGGTTATGCTAGAGTAATGTAATTTAGCTGAAGTTTGCTGTGAAGTGACCTTAAAAGTAATGCTAAATAGTGTTATTGTAATATACGGGTTTATACAACTGGTTGCTGCCTTCCCGTTACTAAACGCTATCTTCTTCTATCACTGAGTCGTATGCCGTTTCTAAGTCTACGAATACCAAGTGTGTTTCCTCGCCATTAGATTTTTTTTTTCAATAAGTTGTTGAATGATAAATAGATTATCTACACATGTCATGATCTTCAGGCGGTAAATCACTTTGCTCCTCATTTATCTTGTCAAATTATCAGTCTTCTGTAATTGCTTAAATCAGTTCTCTTCCCTTTCTTGTAGAATTAAATCTCATGCTGCTAATTACATGGATTTGAGCGCAATATAAAGGATATTTTCACATGAATCACATAAAGAATATGTAATTGTAAATAAGAAATACGACAGAAGGTACCTGAAACTAAGATTAAAAGCGTGAACTAAAAAGAATAATTAAAATGTGTTGAAAGCGAACAAGTGTAAAAAAATTTGACATTTACAAAAATTAAAATGGAATCTAGTATTAAGTGAATGTAAAACCAATGAAATATCAGTTAGCAAGTAATAAGGAGGAGTTAAAATCAATAAAAGGAATAGATCTCCAACAAATATAATTTTTATGTAGAGGCTGGTTTTTTATATGTTAACTTAATAAAATCCAGTAATCAAATTGTATGGCGCTTAATTAAATTAGGGGTTGTGAAGGTAATGTCAGGAGATATAAATTTATACATAACCATAAACAATAAAGATGATTCGTGATTGAGTGTAATCGGGAACCATTCCTAAATATCGTCTGCAAATGGATGACGTCGCTGGCAGCAAAACATGTGAACTGAGTACGACGTTCGTTGGTTGTTGGATCCGTGGATGTAACTTTATGAGGAAGGAGCCGTGCAGCTAAAGTAAGTACTGTTGCAGCCATCCAGGATAGGCAGATAATTTTGAGTGTGAAATTTGATGCAGTTCTTAATTTTCTGACTGACTAGGCCAGCGGTGGAGCTGGAAGTAGCCCTTGTGATGTGGTAAATAAATACACAAGTACCCAAAATGTGCACTCCTTTATTACATGAAAACTAATGAACACAATTATATAAAACTTACCTGATTACTGAGATTGTAATTAGTTGTTTTATTCAATACTAAGTGCAAGTGAGGTTATTTTAAAGTATATGGACTTATCATTTTACCCAAGTAATAAACCCCAATCCTAATTTGAGTTATTCAAATTCCATCGAGCTATATAATTAAAATAAAGGTTTAAAGATTATACTAAAAGCCAGTATACTTGTATATTCAATTAATTTTGCACCTAATATTTATACAAGCAATTTTTGAGTAGCTAGAAAAATATAAATTAATATAAAAAATAATACGTATATTTATTGCAATATGTTTATGTTCCAAAATCCCCTATAACTGCGAGACTGTAACAAACGGTTGATAAACAAGTTAATAATTTGGTTTCGTTCTTCAGGACAAGAATTCAAAAGAAAACTCTGCTTTTCTAATAGTCTAGTCAAACTTAATTACAGGGAAATAAATGGTGTAGTTTCGAAATTTGGTAAACATGTTCATTTGGACGTACTGTTAAACATACTAAAAGTTTTGAACTCAATCTGTTGCGCTCGAGCCGCCATCTTGGAAAAATGGTGCCCAGATTCTACTTTTTGCTAATATTTCGCTAGCCATTAGCGGTATCGAAATTATGTTTCATATAGAAAATAAAGGTTATAAAATTCTCTACAAAAAAAGTCTATACATTTTACCCTATCTATAAAGGTTTTGCTGTAGTTGAACGCTAAATATTGAAAAAAAGTTTCTGCTCAAGACTGTGGTCAAGAATATAGAGACATGCATAGCTTTCGAGCTGAGCTCAATTCTAGGTATTGGTCCAAGTAAAGACTGTCAGATTTAGAATGACATCGGCACTGGTCACGACAAGATACGCAGCTGGCACCGATGATACTAAAAATTCATCAACGCATCACCACTTGCCGAATATTTCTTTCTAGTTTGCGTAAATATTGGGAAACGTAAGTATTTCGTTTACTCTCTATAACTTGTAAAAAGAGGATGGCACTTCAGCCGCTATCATAACTTCAGTTCTCCAAAATACTTTCTCCGTCTTATGCTCTTTCTTTGTCTGGCACTGCATTAGGCATATTGAGGCATATCGGAAGGCAGATTTTATTCCGCTCTTTCTCTTAAAACTTCATTCGATGTTGAAGAAATTTCCGAGAACCACAAATAAATCAAAAATAACAGATATGAAAAAGGTTATATTAATTATTACCTCAAATTATGCAAGTTCAGTTATTCTTACATTTTAAATTTTAAGCTTCTAAAATGCTGAGTGTATTACCATCGTGATAGTAAGGGTGTCAGCGTCGTTTGGAACATGTTTAATGATAAACATGTTACCTTTAAACTTTCTTCATCGAGATTGAAATCAATCGACTTCGTTTTCATTAAACAAGAACTTGTTTTGCGTTAGTAGTAGCGTTGTTAGTATGGCACGACTACGGAAGTCGTTCCAAAATGACGTTCTACGTAATTTACTTACGTAGCGTAGATTGACTGGTATGTCTAATTCAGATACCAACTGACACGATGCATGAGATATCCACCGTCGATGACATGTATTCTATCAGTAAGATCCAAACTCTTGTGACTATTTATATTATACAATGCAGCCGTTGTCGTCTTTCATATGCCCGTCTCATTAAACAGAGAAAGCGAAAATAAAGCTAGCTCGTACTTTAAGTGGTCGAGCAGTTGCTGATCATCCTTCTTTACGATTGTAATTCTCTGAAATAACAGTAGAGGGTCCTGAACTTTTATCTCTGAATTGACTGTTACAAGAGGATAGATTTACCACCAATGTAGTCCTTCATTGCCTTTTTTCCAATTTCCAGTTAATCTTGACAATCGATTATCTCATTGTTAATAAAGCCAATACTAACCACCATAATGTCACCACAAATCGGAAAAGACTATGACAGGATAGCCAGATTTTAAGTCGTTTTACGTCTTCGTCGTCTTTTTTTATTCGGGATATCCTCGTCCTATGGGATTGTAGATAGTGGCTAGAGCCGTGGCTATACAATCCCGTCAGATATGATATTTGTAATGACTATTTCCCACATCTCTTATTATCCAATGAAAAGCCATGCTTTTTCAAAATTCAACCAATCGTGTGTTTTTGTAGTGGCAAAAAATCGAAATTTTCCCTTGGGATTTTGTCAGTTTCTTTTGCCACTTGCATCCACGGCAACCACCAAATATGTTGCTTTAATCAAGGTGGTATTTAAGAAACGTCATTTAAACTGTCATTGCGCATCAGTATAAATGTCAAAATAAACCGATATTTGGGAAATAGTCCACAAAATGTATTTCGGGCTCATGATTTTGCTCGGAAAATGTTTTACTCACGATTTGTTGTTTTTTTGGCAATGCCCCTCGACAAACTAACTTTGACAAATTCCCTCGCCTTCGGCTCGGGAATTTGATCAAGTTAGTTTGTCTTATGACATTGCCAAAACAAAATACTTTCGTAAAACATTTTTACCGGCAAAAGCATTTGCCCTTAATACATTATTACTGACAAAATTGTTGTGGGGCCCTTGTATAATAATAATGATTCATGATAGAAAAACTTGTTTATGATTCATTGTTTAACTACAGCAAAACCATCATACATACGGAAGAAAATTATATATTTTATTAGATAATTTTGTAATCTCTATTTTTTAGAGAAACATAATTCCGATACCGCTAATGGTTAGCGAGATATAAGCAAAAAGCTAAATAATATCACCATTTTTCCAAGATGGCGCCTTGAGCGCAACATATTACGAACTTTTAGTATGTTCAACAGTGCGCCTAATTAAACATATTTGCCAAGTTTCAAAACTTCATAATTTATTTCCATCAAACGTCGAATTTTTTTCCTATTTGACTTGGTTATAAGCCAATATCTGAGAAATTGCTATTCCTATATCTAGACAACTACCATAAAGTTTTAAGATGTAATTAATTATAAATGTCAAACACGAAATACTCGGAAAAAGTGAGGTTGTGCATCATAATTGCCGCAAGGTATATACAGATTGTCTGCAGGTACTAGGTACACACTGCAACTAGATACAGAGACGGTTTGTTTGTCTTAAAATTTTAAACCGTCTCTGTATATAGTTACCGTTTGTACCTATTATCTGCAGACAATCTGTATATTGACTAGTAGAACAGGTTACATAGCCAATTTACCTCAGAGTTAACTGTTTAAAAAATACAAACAAATTATAATATTTCAAAATGTTATGCAATGACTAGAACATATCACAATGTTTAAACATCTGTCAGTGCAAAAGTGAAGAGGGAATTTTGAAAAAATCTATACAAGGAGGCTTTAAAGAAAAATTATATATAAAACAAATGTTAACAACAGCAAAAACGCTGGAACTTGTAATATTATTGTTATTATTATAATTAATCCTAGGTTTAAAGTGCATGGGGTATGTATAGAGATTACTTACATTTTCGACATCCGTTCTAAAATTCATACTGTTTTGATTTTTTATGTGACACATTTCAAGTAAAATGGAATAAATAAAATAAGATCGTCCACATAATTCTTGATAAATGGTATTAAATGACATCTTAGAAATATAATGATCTTAAAAGAATACATCACTAATTGTTTCAAAATAGGACTTAAGTTACTACCAATCGGACACCCAAAAGTTTATGAAAATAAAAGATTATTTATTAAACATAAAAAAAATTAATCAGAGACGAAATTTATAATTTTTATGAACTCTACTGAAGGTAAGCCATATTCTTCTTCTATCTTACTCCAAATGTTATTAATATTATATGTAACTAGTTCTTTAGGTATGTAGGTAAACAGCGAAACTATGCCAAAGCTAACGATTACATCTACATCTCTTCAGTTAAGATAACCATTCATTAGTGCAGCGAAGTGGAAAGAATCTTTTAGAAAATATCCATTAGATTACAATTATCTTTTTATTATACCAGCAATAAATTTAAACATAGGCGTTCATCTCTGTGCAGAAGAAGCTACACTGTTATACATGTATGGCATTTTACAAGTCACTTCTGATATATGGAGTTTATTTTTAATGTACTTTATAAGTTCATTTCATTTCTTTAAAATAGATATTATATTGTTGGCTCTTTAATAAGTAATTTGTAAAAGTTGACACTAGTTAGTAAGTGATTGACTTTAGTTAGTAATCATTTCTCGGCATAGTTAGTGTTACATTACCTTTATCCTGCGTAAGAATTAATAAATCTTCGTTTCCTTTAAAAATTTAGACTTTTTTTATACAAGACAATAAGAAACGAGCTAACACATACCGTCTGTTCTATAAAAAAGGCCCCGCCTTCTAGCTACTTTATTATTTATTTCAGACCCAATATACCTTATAGCAAATCAAATGGCACATAAAAACCTACATTTTAACACTATCAGTGGTGACGTCACGTGCAATTTTTTTAAATGACACTGTATATATTTTTTGACATTTTCTGGTAGAGGTTTTTTTTCTCTTTTCAACAATATAAATATTTTATGCCCTTACATAAGAAAATTTTCGAGAAAATTTAAAAAACTTTTTTATCGGTGGGAGGCCACCATACAAAACTATAAACAAAAGTGTAACTCAGAAAAACAAAACAATAAACACTTTAGATTATTCTGAAATCTGACAGTTAAAGCGTTTGGCTACTATTTGTTTTGTTTTTCTGAGTTACACTTTTGTTTACAGTTTTGTACATGGCCTCTCAGTGTGAAAAAGTTTTTGTAATTTTTCACGAAATTTTTTTTATGCAAGTGCATGAAATATTTATATTGTTGAAAAGAGAAAAAAAACCTCTACCAGAAAATGTCAAAAAATATATACAGTGTCATTTAAAAAATTGCACGTGACGTCACCGCTCTGAAACAATTGAAGATAAAAATTTGTTGATTGTGTTAAAATGTAGGTTTTTATGTGTCATTTGATTTGATATAAGGTATATTGGGTCTGAAATAAATAATAAAGTAGCTAGAAGGCGGGGCCTTTTTTATAGAACAGACTGTATATTGTTATGAACAAAATTCGTAATAATATTAGTAAATTAAGCACGAAACAAATGTCGTTAGCTCTCTCCAACATCGGTTAAAATATATTCAATGTCTACTATGGATGTATTTATTTTAATGTCTTTAGTTGGTGGTTTCAGTATAGAATTATGTACCCAAGGATAACATTTGTTGCATTTGGTTTGGTATTGGTGTGCCATTCAAGTTTTTAAATCATTTTGTTCTATTTGGCGTTTAGAATAACTCCATTCTAGCAACCGAATGAAGTAATTTGAGTCGCTATGAAATGACGTCATTGGGGTGCTAGAATGGAGTTATTCTAAACGCAAAATAGAAAACATTTTAATTTTTTTATTTATAAAATGGTATAAAGCGGCAAAATAAAAAAATATAGTATAAAACACTCGTTGCAGAAGGTCCTTCAAGCACTTATTTGTTCCTCAACTCGCCGCTATGCGGCTCGTTTCGGAATTTCAAATTCGTGCTTGAATAGATGCCCTCTGCAACTTGTATTTTAATATACTATTTTAGCGTGATAGGAAAATTGTTAGTAGCCTGTTAACGCCACTTCGTGTTAACTATGGTTTTCTAAAATATTTTCAAATATCACAACTCTATGAGAGCATAATTGAGGGTTTACCACCTACATTTACTGGAGACGGCTTTCATTTCTTTAAATAAAGTCATCACATATAATGAGCGCCACCTAGTTTTTCAATTGCAACAAATGTACTCAGACAGGTCAAGAACTTATAAACTCAGTTTAATCCCAGAAGGCTATAACACAATGTCAAAAATACAAAAGGTAGTAGTAACGAAATCAGACAATAAATAGTATAAACAGTGTATTGAATTCATTAAACAGCGCTGCATATAGTAACCAGCACAAAAATTCTGTAATTTTTATTAGGCGTTACCTACTCGAAAAGTAAACCACAATAACGCAAACATAGCAGTGATTAGCACAATTCAATACACAATCCAATATTAAACCAATAAAATGTACAGTTACATATTAAAAACAGCTCCAGTTTCCTCCATATTGCTCGCAGTACCAATACCACAGATCATTAGATCGTACACTACTTATCTGAGAGCGTCATATCTCTGCTGGAAGTGAATCAAATAGCCCCCTAACGGGGAGGATACTGGTAAACGTCATAGCATACAAAGCCCTGGGACGATGAGATCCAAACTCGAACTAGGCCCAGAAACAAAGGGACCCTCCGAAGTAAGAAGAATTACTGGAGTTTATAAAGCCCTCGTGTGATACCTGGAGGAAATTCTCAAGCAAGCAGAATCGCTGATGTTTTGCAACTCACAGGTGACACTTGTAATACAGGCAATTGGCGAGGACGGCTAACAATTCTGTGATAAATGAATCGCCTCAAGTACGCGGACGTATTTTCCCCATATAAGTGCCCAAGGCCCATAAATCGCATCAAAGCGAAGGCTTCACAAACAATATTTCAAAATACCTGAAGCTAACAGCTAAAACTTGGAGTACAATCACAGCAATACTGCCGAAGCCACTTTCTGCAAGAAAAATACAAACCTAAATCTATTTTTTTAAACAACTGCTAAGTCTGCCGGTAAAGCAGAATAATACCACCTAATCGCTAAAGCTGCGTTCACACGACGACCGCGTTCAAATAAAGAAGTCTTTGCACGAACAAAAAATATGCACACTACATATTCTAAAGTTAATTGCGCTTTTCATACGTAACAAGCCCTTGAAAGGTTGTTAAATGGAATTAGAGCTGTTGCTTTATGAAATGAAAAATTCTATCGTGAATAACTGTTTGCCTTTTGTTAAATTTATTAATGATAAGGTATGTATTATCGATAACCTCATTTTGCCTTGCGGTGGAGAGGCTGGTGCTTTATGTGCTTGCGTCTGGAGAGCGCCTCTTGTGCTTGCGCAGCAACCACTGTGTTAGGTGTGTGTCATAGTGATGTGTTGACATTGTTACTTTATCTCTTACGTCTGTGGTTATGAGTAGAGCACAGTTAATTTAGTGCACAACTTTGAATGGTCTCAGTGAGCCCGATTCCACTCGCCAGGGCTGCGAAAAAATGCCGGCCCCCGTAGGATTCGAACCGAGGACATGCTTAATGCAAGCCTAGCGTCTACCCAACTGCGCTACGAGGCTTCACTGGTAGAATATTGGTGAATTTATATTGAGTTTGTTTTAGCTTATGTTCTACGTTATTTAAAATTTTGAGAGTAGGTAACAGAAATTTCCATATTAAGTATTTTGTTTTTCAACCTGTCAGTAAAATTTATTATAAATTAAGTGATCTCTCCTCCATCATACTTTATATGACATTATAAAAATTCTTTAGAGATTGCAGAATGTGGTTCAGAATTAGATTGTGCTTTATACTGTAGTAATTATTACTTGTAGTGTATATCATTTTGATTCAAATAAGAGTGTATGTTCTAATTGGGTGTATATAATATTATTATTAGATTTAAATAAATGACTCTATCATCTCAAAGAGTTCGGTTTCTACATCCTAGCAAGTATTATCTTGATTTTAGTATAAATTACTGAAATAAATTTGTTTTCAACCTAAATATCGTGATATTTTTTAGTGATTTACTTGTAAACGCTTTGAACAATGCTCATTGAACCACTGGAACAGCTACAATACTGGATATTTTAACTAATGAAAACCGAATTCAAATATAGCGATCCAACCTCAGAATTCCGCAAACCAATTCGCTATTTCCCGACATTATCAGTGATTACGTAATTAAAGCATTGCTTAGATAATAACAATAACAGTAAGTAAATACAAGTCACAAACAAAAACACTCAGGTGACTTAGAAATCACTAAATTTAATCTTTTAGGATAAACATTCCTCGCCTTTCTGTTGCTCTTCCAATGGGAACTAAAGCTTAACTCAAGTCTCCAGCAAATCCCACGATGCCTGAGCTCCTTTTTCTTCGTTAGCCTGCAGATGCCCTGCAGAACGACTCCTGTTGTTCGAGCGCTCCGGAAAAAGTATCCAATTATGTTATTGTCTCACACCTAGGGTTCCAACAAAAGCCGCTGCTTACCTCTAGTTCACAGGGCTCCAATTACACTGCTCGAATCTCGTACACAATCTCGCAGAAACAGCTACCATTCGCTGCACAAATTAAACACTTTTTATAAACCTCTGCAGATGTGCTACCGATTAATGCAACCTACTATAGTACATTCGCTATTACATCGGGATTGGAATTTATGCATAACGTATCGGTGCAAATAACTAGTTTTTCTTAATCTTTTTCTTTAACTTAGTGAATGATAATTCTCAGATCAAAGACGAACTAAGTTAAAGAAAATAAGAAAATAAACTGGTTGTGTGCTCCGCTACGCTATGCATAAATTCCAGTCCCGATATGATAGCGAATTTACTATACAGGCTACCCAAAGAATGTAGAATTAATTTGAAACACGCTGTACTCGGAAAAGGGTATTTATTCAAGTATTAACAATTATTTATTGTGGAAGAAAAATTTTACACCACTTCACATCTTGGCTTCCTTTCCACAATTGCTTATCTTTGATCTTACATTGTTTTATATCATTTCCAGGCCTGCTTTGACTACATTTTCTTGTTCAAATCAAGGCTAACACTAATTTTAATACCATTTTGCAAATTTATGTCAAGGCCAATGCTATTTTATACAGTTTGCAAAAATTAAACTAGCACATTTCTGGAACATTTTATAAAATAATTTTTGATATGCTTCAAATGTTTATATTCCTATTATAATCATAAAGGCTTAAAATGTGTTGCTAGCACTACCTTGCAGTAGAAATATACGCTTGTTTGTCATCGATGACAACTTGATGTTGATAGAAGCTCAATTTTAAAGTAAATATGTAGTTTCTCTTCCATTTCAGCAGGTAACTATCTGGTAAAAACTTACGTTTATACTTTAAAATTGCGAGACAGTAATGAACGATTGGTTAATAAACAATGTAGTTGGTAATTGGGTTTAGTTCTTCAGGACAGTAAAAGAAACATCTATTTTTCTAACACGATGCTTGGAAAAATTTTATGTTGTTATTAAATGACGTTTTAATTAATCATAAAAGTAAAAAACGTGGTACTTACACAGAGTGAGGTTAGTACGCCATAATTGGCGCAAAGAACGATGAACTAGGCATATCTGGACATTTGAACAGGTTAAAAGTTAAAAACAATTAGGAAGCCAATTTACAACATAGTTAATTGAGTCAAAAAATGCATATTAAATTTCTATAAAGTTTCGTGTAATGGCTAGAACATATCACAGCGCTTGAACATCTGGATTTAAAATTACCAAAAATGAAACGGGAAACTTAAAAAAAATGATTATACATCAAGCAAATATTACCTAATATTGTCCTTAAAGAGATAGAAGTGAACATAACAAAGGGCAATGTTCTGACCAATATAAAATTGTTTTCACAACTTAAGGATAAGATCCTTATAATGCAAAAATGCAGTGTCGTGCAACAACTAAAAATGGAATAACACAACAGAAAAGCGATGCTAGAATAAAATCTAAAGACAAGTCAAGCGCTGTCGCACAACAATCTTTGCAGTTAATATTTTTGTCCCCAGAATTACAGCGAATTCAACAAAACTAATGGAAAAGAAAAATTACTACCTGGTGTGCTCCACAGCAGGAATTTACAAGTACCAAAATACTAAAAAAACATAATGGAGTGTTATTAGGAAGTGTCCGATACCTTTACCAGTAATTCCAATTTTCAAACGCCGCTACTACAACATTAGGAGAAATAACTTTTTTAAGACAAGTGAACGTGACTCTCATACGAAATTCTTGAAAATATTATTAATAGAATTGCAAAGGAAAAGTACCTGAATGTATTAAAAATGTGTATTTATCGTTTTATACACAAAATTCAAGTGTCAATTTTGTCAATTGTGAATGAGAAATTAAAAAATCTGTAAAAGGCTTTACCCAGAATTTCCCTCGTTGACATTGTAACACTAAATAATTTTAAAAATGAAATTAAGTTATGAGTAAAAATATCTTCACGTTTCTAATAAATTAAATAAATTATCAAATAAAAAAAATCCGGCACTAGAGGGATTTGAACCGCAGCACTTGCGACTACGAACAAAGCGCATTCACCAATTTCTAACAACGCTCCGGATACCTGTTGATATCCTTCAGTTTCAGCAGGCTTAACCTTCACACACGGCATGTTTCAAGTTTCGTGTGCGAGATCCGTTTCAACTACCTAAATCAGACAATGGAAAATTAATTATATTTCTTACATCAATAAACCAATGCAGATAATTCTTTTACTAACAATTATTTGATTCTTTCTAACACATTTCATACGCTGGATGTATACACTTATCTGTAATCGTTTCCAAAATACGTCGATGCTAAGTATTATCTCGCAAATTCCCCGTACGCTTTACTTAAACAATTTCTGTAGCAGTTGTTAAAAATAATTTTGAGAGTAATTTGATATCATGTGAATGTAGAAAGAATAAGCTTTCCACTAGTTTAAGAATCATCGAGAAATATTCAAAACTAAGCTTGTATATACGATGTATGCATAAAATTCTTCTATTTTGAGCCTGACAGCCTCGCGAAAATATTTGCACATTATGCGGCTTTCGGGCTAAAAATCAAAATAAGTTAGGACTAAAAATATTTTCACGTTTCTAATAAATTAAATAAATTTTCAAATAAAAAAAGTTAGCCGTGATCGAATTCTAACGGCAGGAGAACTGCGTGTGCAGCCCCAACGTTTTCTGGGATTTTAAGGAATCGTGCAACTTCTACATGCGCCACGAAGCATCAACTGCTCGTATTCCTGCTTCACATCTATATTAAGTAACTCGCTAATTTGTCCCTCAGACAAGTAATAATAGAGACTCCAGTTACAGAAGTAGATTTTGTAATATTTCGAAAATATCGGCTCAACTTTAAAAATGCAGGTGCCTATGGGGTTGAGGCGGTTAAGCACCGAGCATAGCAACCAGTTGGACCAAATCTGATCGTAACCCGGAGATTTCTCGGAGCTGGCATGTATTTGAACTGATTAGTTAAGCTTGATTTAAATTACATTACGGTTGGTTGATTGTATTGGGTGTTTGTATGCAAAAGAGCGTAAAACAAGTAGCATGCGACCAATTACCTCTGTTGCACTTCCCGCTTGGTAATAGCATGGTCCTCGACACGGAAACGTATAAGCGGCTAAAGATTATTAATTTAAACATTCAACTTAAATGCATGTCAAGAAGAAAATGAATGACTAATAAAACAACACTCAGTTCTCCACATAAATTATCCGATTCCATACAAAGTTCTACCAGCATTGAATGGATCTGTAAAATTAAATACAAATGTATTGAGAGAATTACAACTAAAACAATACAATACAATAATTTGTGTTTCAGTATCCAATAAGAAATCCATGGCCAACATAGTTATTGAAAAGCAACTTTTGAAAAATAACCTACTTTAAGTACCTGTCTGCATTTTGCTACTTCCGTGAAAGTAACCAAAGAATGAAGTCTTTCGTTGTTGTCTAATATTTAATGAAAATTGTCTAATATTATAATTCTAGACTGTCACGCTAAGCTATTTGTAGTTGTAGCTATTACGACCTCTTCACATTAGTATGAAATTTAGCAACGACACTTGAACTCTTATAATGCTAAATAATGTAAGAGTACAATAGACAAAAGGGTAGGATAAGCATCCGAAACCCGGAATTTTCTTTAAAATTACTTCCTACTTCAAAAACAGTGAGAATATGGTAGCATTTGGCTGCATTTTTTGAAAATGGGTGATTTTAAAGCCACTATAAATTATTGTATTGTAAAAACCGACTATACAAAGTTCCTACTTTCAAAACTCCAATTGTTTCTCTTACTTTCAGTATGTAAGTTGAGTTGTTACAATAGCATAAGCCCAAGTGTATTCATAATAATTAATTAATAATGTTCTTCTGACACTGCGTTCTTGTCTAATTAGGTACCATTAACAGCAAGGTGTTAAAGTTATTTACTTACATCGATTCATAAACAATCATAATTTTGAATGACTATGGCTATCTTTTATTTAAGAGAGTTGCTGCTTGCATTTGCTACAATTTAGAAAATTGAGATTCTACGATGTGTACTTGTCATTTCAACTGTTGTTTATAAAGAACATGCCAGTTTATTTTAGGTAGTGGACGTAATGAATTATTATTAATTACAAAACTACTTTAAACAAGAGAGCAACAATTAACGACAACAACAATTAAATAACAATATAAATTATAATTTGACTACAATCATAATCATTGTTTATCGCATATAATAAAATTAACTAACCTGCTTCTTCAGTACTACGTTGGAATGATTAGTTTAACATATCCAATGGTATACAACTAACTTAGTCATGCTTTATAAATAAATGCAATCCAGTTTTTATCAAAGCTTGGTGTTGTTGACGATAACAATACATAGCACTTTTTACAAAGCAGAAGCTTTATTGAAAACGTGTGGGTCTATAGTACATTCTCTCTCTGGGACCTCGATAGGCGAGTGCGGCGATCGCTTGCAGTCGAGGTCACAGGGGTTTTTCGGGAGTCTGTGGCCGATGGTTCGAATCCGGACCTCGGCAGTTGTCAGCTCCAGGAAACCCCTTACCATAGGTTAGGTTAAGGGTAGTTTAAGGTAGTTTAAGGTAGTGGTAGTACACTAGTATGCACAATGGGCCCGGAAAAGTGGCCTAAGTGATGTAGGACGTACAATCCACAATCCACAGTACATTCTCTCTCTCTCTCTCTCTCTTTCGGTTTTCAATGGGTTTTTCCTCAAGCTTCTATCAATCCATGCCATTATAAGTCACGTATGACATTTAGGGGGAGGGCATTTGAGACAAAGAATAACCCATAATTATCCCTTTCTTTCTATTGTGCTGTCCCCTAGAAATGTGTGCACAAACTAGAGTTTACCAAGATTAAGATTTCTACTCCAGCTGTGCGACTTTTTTCAATAGCAGGTGTCCGTAGATAAAAATGTAGGTGTGCAGATCGATGGAAACACCGAACTGGAAACTGGAAAAGCATTCTCAATAGTAATATTCCGAGTGCATGCCAAATTGCCGACAATTTAGCCAAATGTGCACACTCCAAAAATTTAAGCAATTTGATTTGCACAAGGGATATTCGATAAACTATTTCCTGAATGATTATTTTAGTGTTAATGTGCATTCTGGAATTAGAAAAACTGATATTAACCTATATACAAAACTAAAATCATTTTTAAATTTCAATACTTAATGCAATTTCCACTAGTGCAAAAAGTGCAAAATTACCGATGTCTTTCCGTTTCTTTTGATAATCTCCTATCTAATTTATTTACGATTTATTAGAAAACAAGAAGCAGAATGTTTTGAACTTTTCCATTACAGAGAATGCCCATCTCCTCATTATAGAAATATTGACCTGAACTCATGTTCTGTAGCCAAAAACGCTAACCATCACGTCATAGAGGCGTCTTCTGTAACTGTACAAAATTTATTTAAAAACTGCCTTCAATACAAATTAGAAAAACCTGAAATAGTATATTCCAATCGCCTTAATTCGATATATTTTATGAATATTTGATGACATTTTCAGGCTGGAGGCGAAATGTTGCTCCCTCCTGGAATGTTTCGGTATAATCAATCAAATTTTAGTTAGTTATAAAACGTAAAAAAACACTATTCGAGCCTGTGGTTTGAATCTGGCATTGAACCATCAAAAACATTGCTATGTACAATGGCTTCTCTTCTAAAATGATCGGCAATTTGATTAAGAAATAAAAAACAAAGTTCCACATTTCTGGTAAGTCTTAGAAGTCAAGAAGAATAGAAAAGCATAATTTTTCCCAAAGTGTCAGTTTGAATACACAGGGGAAAAATGTCGTTTTCTTCTGCAGTGTACATACAATTTTTTCCACAACCGAAATCATAGCAACAAAAAACAAGTATTTTCGTAACTAAATCATTACTTTAATCAGATTTATACTGCAATATTTAGCAGCCTTTGAATTAAGTTGTTTTATTACTACTAACAATATCCTGAGAAACTACCATAACTAGAAAGAGCAATGATTATGCCCGTACGACCCCTATAACTTGGTAATGGGTGTTTTTTATACAGCAATTTGTCCCTATATTTTCAGCATAAGCCAAATGCCAACCTAACTTATCCTAGTCATACAGAAAAATTATTTTATTTTATAGAACATGGCGGAAAATTTATAACAAAATATTCGGTGGTTGTACCCGTCTCCATCAAGTTTATTTAGCCAATGTTTTCTTGGCAAGTAGGTAATTACACTAGATGTAATTTTGTATCCGGGTGATTAGATAGTCAGGAAACTCCAAGAGAAGATCCCTCGGCGCTGATTTTTTTTAGTTGGCATGCTCCTATGGTTTTAATGAAGAAAACTGCAGCAAAAATTTTTTCCAAATATTTCCGGAAATTTTTGAAGCAATTATATTTCTACTGATAATTTAACGAATTTCCACTTTCTGTTTGATGTAAGTACCATTGCTATTACATCACATGGGTTGACAATGAAAATCAGATAGTCGATGAAAGTAAGACGGTTTATTATCAGATGCAAAGTTTACCGCTATTACAATGAGTAAAACACCGCAAAATTGATGATAACAGTAAAATTATCTACAATTATTATACACGAAATATTGGTCAACGAACAGCAAACTCTGACAGGGGATAGGTCTCTTCTGCTTTATATTGCTGCTCAATTAAATCACAATTTTACCTTCAAATAACTGGTGACTGTTATGCCTCTATAGTTCTCGCATATATACTGTGTCCCAAGCACAGCTGATACTATATTGCTCAACAAATGAACTGGACCATTTGCATATATTGGTGCAATTTGTAAAAATATTTTCCAAAAAGGCAGTCATGGCATTTTTGGTAACTTTTCAGGATTGTGTCACTATAAAAAGCATTTCTTTTAATAATTTGGTTTAAATAGCACTAAATCCATTAATAAAATATTATTATTTGAAAATTTTGAGTTTTTCGCAAATGTTGATAGCACATTGCATACACATTATGCCAAATCATTGCCAAAATTTTTTAAACGTTCCGAGGAGAATAAAAAACTATTAATTTCTCTTCTTGTTCTTTTTCTTGTTTTTGTTAAATATCTTTTTTTTAAATTTTTTAATTTTTTTATTTTTAGTAATTAATATAATTTTGTTAATGCTTTAGTTAATATTTGAGAATAGTGAAATTAAATACGCATAATATGAGTATAATATAAAACAAAAACTTTTATATATTTTTTTTTACGTAATGTAACAAATACAATTCTTGTGGGTGGTCCAATTCTTTCGTTGAGCAGTATATATTCCATTTTCCATTCCTATGCCATTGTATCTCCATCTATTATCTTATATAACTGTATTGTTCCATTTTTAATAGTTCTGTCAATATTCCTTCAAGTTTAGGAGCTTTTTCATTGGGTACATTGCAGCTTCTAAGTACCATTGCTGTCTTTATTTGTCTTGAACTGAGGTCTGTCTTCTGTAGCAAATTCTTTGTAGCAGTCCCTCTACTTCTCAGTGGGGATGTTCCGTCTTCTCTTTTTTTTTATGGGGCTTTATAACTTAATTATAAGACCATTTTTCACAACTGTTATTACATATTTCTTGTTCTGATTTCTTTATTTTTCCCTCTAACCATTTTTGATATTTCCTTAATCATTTTTGCTTGGTTTTTTATTGTATTTAGCAATTTTTTATATAATTCTTGTATATATTCAATATTTTGAAGTAGGTATCAGTTTATCGATAAATTTTTGTCTTTTTCTTTTGCTGCAGCTTTGTGAATGCTCGTTTTTACTATTTAATACTTTCGTTTAGTTTCTGGACTAGTGGACTATGATATAGGTACTTCAGACTTAAATGATTTAAGCCTTGAATATTGTCCTTCTAGTGCTCTTGTTTTTTAGTAAATTATATTTTGGTCGCTTTGTTACGGTCTAAATGTGAAAATATTATTTAGGCCCGCTATAAGCTCGGAAATTCTGAATTCAATGTCTCTTATACAGCAACCGGTATAAATCTAAACATATATGTAATACTTTTTCACTTATTATCAATCTTTCCAAAAAAAAATTCGAATAGACTGAATCGTTTCAAACTCAAAATGCATTTGCCAAAATTTAAATAATTTCCTTTTATATACGGGGGAGGTTCGAAAATATGAAAATAGCTCATGCATAAAGTACCCTTATTTTTAAAATTACACAAAACTGTTGTTTATTTTTCTTAGCACCCAGTATATTACGGAAAATGAGATGACTCAAAGTCAACTTCTTATAGGATGTGATAAGGATGTAGTGTCGAACTTGACTATTGCTCACCTAGCAACCAGAAAATTACGTTACTCGGAATTAGTGCTTGACAACCTCATTAGTTATAACAGTTCAATTGAGAGTTCTAATCCATATCGTTTGTTATAACAGTTTTTTTCAACATTACTATGTGCTTTTACATCGGATACAAAAAATGAGTTTTTAAGCACTAATTTGGATTACCGTAATTTTTTGGTTGCTAGGTGAACGAAACTCAACTTCGACAGTAGATCCTTATTGCATCCGATAATAAGTTAACTTTGAAACATTTCGCTTTCTGTAATACACAGAGTGGTAAGAAAAAATATAAGAAACAGTAAAATGTTTTTTTAGAGTGAGTGGCTGCAACTCCGTATTTTATACCTTCCTTAAATTATAAACAATTTTTTAAAATAACATTTTAGTGATTTTTGCAAAAAGATACTTCTTTCTAAACTATTTTTTTCATATTTTTGAACGTCCCTCGTATACGCAGGGAAATATTTTAATTTTAGTTAGTGCAGTTTGAGTTTGAAAAGATGCAGGTACTTTTTATTAAGAATAAGATTGTCTGCTAAATGCTTTCCATGTGTGT
The DNA here is from genome assembly GCA_940337035.1 of Agriotes lineatus. Taxonomy (NCBI): domain Eukaryota; kingdom Metazoa; phylum Arthropoda; class Insecta; order Coleoptera; family Elateridae; genus Agriotes; species Agriotes lineatus. The sequence continues at coordinate 103,946,660 of OW679196.1, read as the reverse complement.
GCAAATTTTATGCCAGTCACTGTATATCGGGTGATCAAATAAATTCCAGCTCTGACGTGCTGTAGCTTCATGAAGTTTATATGGAGCCACAACACGGTAGAGCTAAAATTTATTTGGTAACCGATGTAAAATGTAATATTGTATTGTGTTTGTAGAAACTCAGGCAGTTTATTCTCCTTTTATAAAAACTTGACCTTAAAATGACTATACATAATTTTCGCTGGATATTGGGTAATTATCAAAGTTGTAAATTGCGTCTAGAAATTCCCCGATTAGTTACACGAGTTTTTCTTATATTCAGACGTGGTTACAGAACTTTAGTACCATGTATCATGGACCAAGGCCAACATTTAAGTTCAATCACCCAACAATTTTTCTAAATAAAGAGCTGTATGCTAGTAAACATTTTATGAAATTGTTTATGTGATTATAAACTCTTGGTATTAAATAATTTTAAAATAATATATGTATAATATAGAAGACGTTCCTCTACCCACTACAGCTTTTGAGAACTGACTGAAAGGTTTGTCTTTTTTTTTGAAGGGTTAAATATTGTTATTTTAAAGTGTTGCGAATCGAGAGCCTCGAACTTTTTCATATAATAGTTTTCCTTCATTGAAATATGAGTCCCTTAGGTATTAAGCTGCTTTCTACTTACCCGTTTCAGCCCATTTTACATACATAATCCCTGCTAAAAGTCTAACCTCCTGTATGGTCTTCTCTCCCTGTTTTCGCTCTTCTCCATTTCTGAATAAGGGTTTTTACCTCCACTCGTCAGTATGTAACATAAACTAATCAAAAATGTTTTCTTTTCTATAGCTGACCTTGTCCGATTTTTTAATGATTAGTCTGAACTTTTTGCAAGTTCTTTTTAGTCTAGTTGCCTAGTTAGAATCTACTACTAATGATGAGCTTATTCGAATAAAAATAACCGGTTATCCGGTTATTGAAATAACCTGTGTAACTCGGTTTTCGTTCCAAGTATTCGAATGAAAAATAACCTCATCCTGATACATACTACGTGCCGTATCTCAGCGACCTGCGAGTGATCGAAATTCTGTAAATAATACGTCATTCCTAACTCATAACCATAAGCAAAGCAGATTGTACTGAAAACATCATTTGGGCGTCTAGTTCTACAGTTTTCTCCCTTGAGAGAGGCTGAGACTCGCGGTCGATCCGTTGTCATATGATATGAACATAAATCAATTGTTTGCCGCCTTTAACCCGGCCGATCGATAAACATAAACATTCTACCACTGCTTTTATTGCGATTAGCAAGCAGTCCCGCATATTTCTTTCTTTCTACACTCCTAAATAAATACCTCTTAATTTTCAATACATAACACATAATGTACATATTATGTTTTGGTTATAGATCGGAAGAATGTAGGAGTAATCGAGCTAATGCAGAATAGCGAGTCGTAAAACTCATACAAATACAACAATATATTATTAATTATTATTATATTATTATAAATCGCCAGCAATCGAAAACAATAAAGATGTATCCAGATATATTTCATTCATATCCACAATTACTTATTGCACAAACTCCTTAGAAATCAAATAAAAATCATTTATACAATTATTATAATTAACGATTAACTGAGTTCCTCTGCTATCTGCAAGTTACGATGCCGATGCAGATGACGCTGAACCGCGTAACCGGCAAACCCGAGAAATCGAAACGAATCGAGAGCCAAAATGTATTCGAATGATTATTCAAATAATCATTCGGTTATTAATATCATTCGAATGCAAATACTTCGGTTATGAAAATTGTCCGGTTATGCCCATCACTATCTACTACAATTATTTGAAGCATTGTAATAGTGCTGATGAGCAGGTTATTAAATAGTTTTTTTCTAGTATTCTGCTATTAAATCTACAGCATGTTTCGTTTTCTTTATTTATATTCTACTTGTTCTTTCTTGTTTGCAATATACCATTTTTTGTGTATATGACAAACAATCTTGAAGTGTTATCAACACAGTAAGTTTTACTTACCTTTGGTATCAAACAAACTCATATCCTTTAGTCTTGTGCTTTATAAATCAAATGAAACTTATAACATCATAACTTTGACGTTTATTACAATCACTTATTTGACATTTGACTTATGTCAATATTAAGAATAATTATTATCCACTAGCTTTAGCACAAAGCAATCTAAAACCTTTCTCTCAGTCAAATGGGCATGTTTACAATAAAAATGATTTCTTATCTGACCTTCTATATTTATAACCAGTAATTATCAATAATATAATCTTATTACTTTAACCCTGCAGTGGTCGCGCCAAGTCTCACAGACCCGATTAATACGTTATTGAGTGAGAATTTGTTCAAGGCGGTGTAAAAGGGTTGTGCGTCTAAGTACCTTTAAATTTTTAAACTTAGTTGCTTCTCGATAATTGGCATAAGCACAGTTGTTAGTGTTCTTGAGTTATTTGGGAAAAAGTCTGTGAGACTTGGCGCGACCATTTACGTTTGCAAAATTTTTTTGTCTACTTGATTGTTTTTACATTGAATGTAGCTGCAATGAACTCACAAATAATTTATGTTGCAAACAACATCAACGTTAGTATACCTAAACGTCAATATACAGTGAGAATAACGTATAACTGTACATGGCTGAATTATGCAAAAATAGCCATAGGAAATTTACGTAATGTTACCATGGTGTTTGTAAACAAAATAACAACACAATGACTATAGAAATTAATTGAAACTGGATTATGTCATTGCAATTTCAAAATCTACAGTTGCTACTAGCATGGGAAAATTGATTAATGCTAAAATAATAAAGTTGCCAATGTATAGCCTTACATTATTCACACGGTATACAAGAAATAGCTTTGATTCTAACAAATGACCAATTACATTGGCGATCACTACTCAAAAGTTCTCCACCGGAAATCCATCTAAGTACAGAAGATGTAGCTGGAACCTTTTCAGACCATCCAGTAGATGACCCTAATAACCACACAATTAAAAAACGTTGCTTTTTTCCAAAAAAAGTAGGAAAAGAAAAAAAATCTTAAAAAAAAGTTGTGTTTCCGCATGCAGGGTTTTTGTGCACTGGTTGTGCATCCTTGAACCAAAATGACGAAAATGAATTGTTTTGTTCTACCTCTTAGTTTTAAAAACATTGTTCTGTCCATAAATGTATATAGAAAATTAAAATCTTGAAATTCATCAGAGGCTGTGTTTACTATTATGAAATTAGCATGATCTAGAAAATCCTTTAAAAAATTGAAAACAATAAATAGAATAATATTTTTTTAATGTTAGCAGTAACTGAAATATAACTGAACATCTTAGTAATAGTAAATAAACATCTCATATTAACATTTATTGTCATATAAATGGTTCTTAGTTTTTGGATCTAAGAGACTTGGCGCGACCAGCCGTGTCATGAAACTGGGCGCGACCACTGCAGGGTTAATAAGATATGTTTTCAAGTACCTTCAAAATATTTCTATAAAGTTTTCAAAATAATGACAGTATAATTTAGGTTAACCTGACACCTACAATAACATTCAACTAATCTTCAAAATTAAATTTAATGCCTTGGATTAGAATATTTAAAATTTAACGCATCAATTATTAAAATTTAAAATTATTTATCTGTATTTAAAATATTAATTTTCAACTATAAATGCCTAAACTCTCAAAATTTTGTTTAATTTCCAATTTAGAATATATTTATTAAATTAATTTCTTATTTATTTCATAAAACGGTTATATTAAATCTAGACATTTCTTCAAAATTATACAAAATCAAACTTTATAATCACTACATATTGAAATCCAAATAAAAACTTCGCTGACCTTTGCTGTATTTGAGAGTTACCTGAACTTGAAGCTGCTCTCCGTTGTGAATCTGCTACTGGTTGTTACTACCGCAAAAGCTCGTTATAGAACTTTCCAAAAACATTTCTATGTTCTCCAATAGAAATAACTTAATTGGCACAATCATTCACTCAATTAGTCTACGTTAGAATGAATGATACATTTTATTGCATATTCAATAGATCAAAATAAATCAGGTTTACTTTCCAATTTACTGACTTTTATTTTGAATTATAATAATCTAATATTATTTAATCAATTATATTACAGGGAACGCTATTTTACCACTGTGTATATTATTAAAGATTATTATTTACTCACAACTGATAGGTATTCACATTCAGCGTATTTCAAAAATTTTATAGTGAATATTATTCACTCTGAGTAGGTAAACTGTTTCTATCCCAACTACTCCCATTCATTTATACGTTTGTTCCATTTAATAGCCTTTTAAACTGACTGAATTTAGAAATAAAAATAAATGCTGCATGCGTCCGCATTTGTATTTCATCTTCCATTTTTTATTACTCTTTATGGTTTGAAGTTTGTCAATCATCATAAGCTTTATTATTCCTGATGTTCATACTGCCTACGTAATTTATGTTCGTTCACTTTATAATTCCCCATAAATTCTAATATAAATTTTTCGTCGTTTACTCATATATTAGGCTTTATAAATATAATGATTCTGTTGGTTTATATCCCATTTTTGTGCTTTATTTAATCTTCTGTTACTGATACTGTATTCATTATCACAGAAGTAAATTGGCCACCTACCTTCTTTCGACATTTTAAAATTTGTTTTCTTTATTCTAACATCATTTGCGACATTAAAAAGATATTTAAGAAAAGACAAGCATGATAAAGTGAAAAACCGCTTCTGAAAAAAAAGAGTAAAAAGAGTTAGTGGACACGGTGATACGTAATCATCGAATTTATTTACCTTGTCTTTAGAGAAAGGATTTAAGAAATTGTACTGGACAGGGATTGGGATTTAGAGGGAACAGACTTAACACGTTTGAGATGTAAGTGTTAATAGCTAAATATGAATTGGAGCTGGAAATAATGATAAAAAAAGTCTACGTTAATCTAGAAACAAATGGCTAGGAGAAACAACAGGCATACAAGACACAGTGAAAAAACAATTAAAAAAGTATAAAAACATATAGTAAGAGAAGAGAATAAATGGACGAGAGCTACGAGATAGGGAGACATGTAAAAATAAAGGGGACGATTACGTCCAGTACCGTGTATAAAGAATCGAAAGAAAAAGAAAGAAAATTATTACATGACATTCTAATATCTTCCAAATGTTCTTATATCTAAATCTTTTATTTAATTGCCTCCTTCCTGTTAATTGTTATGAAGTTTTATGCCTGTCCCATATTTTCAAAGCAGTTTGTTATTGTCTTAGCCTTTCTTCTGTTTCAACTCTGAATATCTTCTCCAATAATTACTTACTCATTGGCAGTTAGTGGCCCGTTAATTGTTTTATGCTTTCCGAGTGTGCGTCAGTTACTCATATGCAGACGTCTTCACTTTTTCTCTACTTTTTTCTACTCTTTTCTATCTGTTGTTAATCTTCCACAATTTATAACAACACTTGCAAGTACCAACTGAGTCAAAAATGTATCTTACTTCTTGCAGATATGTTCTCGAAGATTGTGTTTACCTTTTGTTTTCCTTCTTATAAAATCAGATATTTGAATTTATATAATTGCTTTCAAGTCATATTTTCTTTCCAGCTGTAATTCCATTTTTCATAGATATTATATTATCAGCATCAGCATATCCATTTTTCGTATAGGTCGGTTCAATGTAGGTCCCTTTCTGTTTATCGAAAATTCTCTGATAAATTTTCAACTTTTTCTTCTTCTACCTCTTTATATAGACTTATAAACCTTCTTCGGCGTGTCCCGGGAAGGTGGCGAACCTATACCGCTGAATTAATAGGAAGAATGCCCTTCCAGGGGCCACGGCCACCAAAGGTATCATGACAGAAACTTAATCATATTTATTTATTTATTTTTAAGCTGCGTCCAACAGTTACGCAACCAATTTCAGGTCATAGTATATCATGTGTAGAATGTATGCAGCATGTGTTGCATGTGGTCAGGTTACTCTTTCCCATAGACCAGTCTTGCGGGCAGAGCGCCGTTAGTTCTATCCTAACTGCGAATGGTGACCGGGCCGCGTATTTCACTTATGTCATGCAGATTCGCAACTAGGGGTGGTGCTAAAACGCAATGTCCAATAGGAGACCCGTTGATAGGAATTTCATATTTGTCAGCTGTTTGGATATAATCTATTTAAATAATATGGCGTTTAATACAACTTCTTTTAAATGAACAATTCAACTAGTAGTCATTAATTTCTATTTTTATTTATAATTTGTCGATATTTTTGGCTGATTTGGCTTTTACGAAAGTTAGAGGTCAATGGTGTTTAATATTTTGAAAATCTTATAGTTAATGAATAAATGATCTGCTGTCTTACAATGCCGAAGTGCAAAGTAAATCACCACACCACTGTTATTAACAGTGATATATTAAGTGCATAGTGACTTGCCGATAATTTCGACCATTCTGCTTCTCGCTTTACAAAATTTGCAAGACAGCGAAGCAAAAGATACAATCAGACGTACATCTATGGCCACGATTATCGAAGCGAATGAATGATGCACGATATATTGAGGTGGTATTAAGCCCACAACTTGGCCCTGTTTTGCAGTGCAGGATAATTGACCGATTCGATAAGCACAGAGTTGGGATGTTTTATACGATTGCAATGTTAAACTAAAATAAAATATTAAATGCATTGACAATGATATGCGAGAAACAGTAAAGTAGTCGTTTTCACAGGGTTCGAAATTGACTTTTAAATAAATTAAAATAATAAGATAATAGGTTTGAGTATAATGTAAAGCCAGACCGAAAGAAATTAATAGACACAAAAAGTTTGTTCTGTGCATTTTAAAAGGAGCGTAGTTTTCAATAAAGCCAAGCATAGTGATAATATGAGGAATCTGAAAGGTGAATTAAGCAAGATGAAAGATAACAGAACATTGCAAAGAGCAATTCGAGAAGCAGGCAACAGGAAAGGAAGCAAACGAATAACAAGTGTGGACTCTAATATACCAGTGCGTTAATAATTAATAAAAATAGTGAAAATCAGAGCAATGACTAAATAATAAAAGACTTTTGTGTGTGCGACGCAATATAACAATTTTAGTTATAAGAAAAGACAGTAATCTAGATTTTAAGAAAAATTTTAGTTCTAATTTATGTACTCAAATTTATTTCCTTTTACGTCCATTAATTATCAAACCTAATTTCCATTATCATAAGCATAACACCGTATTCTAGCAACTGGATGTTATATTGTTTATAACGGGAGAACAAATGAAGTAAAATTATTACAAGTTTGTCAGATTTCTGCTCCACATTCAAATACATTTTTAGATCATTAAACGAGCATTTTACAAGTTAAAAAGTGTTACATTTTATTGCCAAAGTGCCCGAGTGCCTGTACAAATTTTTGCAGCAGTTTCCGCAGCAAAAAAAATCCTCAAATCCGATCTTCGTGGGTGAACGGCAGGCGAGCAGCTCAAAACTTCGAGGCCCATCTACCAGCGAATAAAGCATCCAAAACAAGAAGTCAGCGATCCAGGAGGTCAGCAGAGTGTGCAGGAGAATCCCTAGAGAAATTTGCAGCTAGGAAAGCAGTCCCAGAGGCTGAAATATTAACAGCGGCACTACGACCAGCTTACGAGCAACATCGAGGAAATCTTAAGGAGGTAGGATTGTGAAGGGCTCCAGTTAGCTATTGAAACCCAAGATTAAAGGCTTAAGAACAAGTCCAGGGCATTACCAAGGGTGCAGCTACGCCGTAGTTTGCGTAATAAGCAGGGCGTCATCAAATTTTGCAAATTTGGCGAGAGTCACAAGCGACCAGAAACAAGTGCACGTTTTGGCATTTGTCCTACTTCACGAAATAAGCAAGGCCCGGTTTTTTTACGTCATTACTAAAACAAAACAGTGTTATTTGTTGTCAAGCGCGAAAATTTGAATATTTACCTGATGTTTTCTCATATTTTCACGAGTTTAAACTTTCAAGAATCGCTAATTGGCCTGGGCGAACATTTTGTGTAATTTGACAGATTGGCAATAGTTGAACTAACGTCACGTATTTGAGCTACTAAGCTACTAGAATTACTGGCTATAGTAAAATTCAGATCCAATTATAAAAATATAGTCAACTTCGGAACCTAACCTGAGAAACAGCTTATGTTTTCCCGAGAGCTAGCGTATTAGATAATTCCAATTGAATAAAATAGAAAGAGGGGCATACAACCATTTATTTGTGTAATTAATAGCTGCATTTCATTTTTAACCAGCCGAAATTTACTGACAGACTAACTTTGAGCAGAGCATAATATTAACTTATTAAATTAATCCAAGAATTGTGTGTGGTGAATTTTAATTCATTCATACTGTAACGACCGTGCCCTTAGGCAGCTGCAAGCTACCGCCGCCGGCAGACAACCTTGGGAAGAATGCGTCATTGTTCCGGAGCTTTCGGGAACGCGCTCGAGGTCAAACACTCGCGAATATGCGTCATGCATGTGCCAGAAAAGCGAGTAAAGCCTCAATTGTCCGAGAATGACTCATTCGTGATATAAATACGTGTCAGCAGGAATCGACAGTTCAGTTCGAATTCAGCATCAGAGCGGCGAGCTCCCAGATAAATAAAACGCGTGAAATAAATAAATAGATGACCAGATAAATAGAAATACATCGTTAGTGTTTAAGAGTGATATAAATAAATAATAATAGTTGTTAGAAGTAGTGCCGTAGTTTAAAAGTAATTTGTGTTCTGCTTGATAATTCTCGTGTGTTTGTAAATAACAATAATTAATCCAATAGTTGTAAATAAATGTTTGAACCCATGTTTGTCGTATAATTTTAAATAGCCCGAACGTTAAGAACGTAACAATACTATTCCATTCCAAATAACAATAAAGCCGTTACATTTATTGGCACCGCAACGTAGAGCTTAGACCTTTCATTACGTTACAATATATACATATATAAATTGTGATTAACAGCATAAAAAATATTGCATTTCGCTAGTTCAATTTAAAACTGATAAGTGCATAATGATAATCGTATATTTATCACTTAATCTTTCTGTGATTGGTTTAAGATTTGCAATATGAGTTTTCTGATTTGTATTTATTTAGTGTATGGCATTTTAAAGTACGCATGAAAAAATTAAACTTATAATGTTATAGCTAATATTGATTGGTACTATGAAGTCCGTTGGCAGAAGTATGCAGTAGTCATATTAATTAGTTTCAGACTATGACTAGGCCTAAAAATCTTTATCACCGTGGTTGCTAGACTATGCTCGACACTTCAAGGATTCGAAGCGACTGCCAAATTATCTACAGCTTTGGTGACGAAAATTACTAGTATTTGTTTTAAATGACATACCGATTTTGCACTTGTTCTTAAAAAATATGCACGCACTCCTGAATCCAGCGGTGCAGCGCTATAATCACCAAGTTTCGTATTGGACGTTGCGTTTTGACTCCACCCACAGTTGCGAAAATGCATGACATATGTGAAAAACGCGACCGGGCCCGATACCGATCCAATGTACTACGTAAAAATTCCGCCTACCTATGAATTCGAACCGAGGACTCGCTTATTGCAAGCCTGGCGCCCTTACCACTGCGCCACGTGGTGTTTGAGTGTTCGTATAGGTCTGTCCAATAAAATTCAATTTCAGTTTATTAGGAATTCTAATTTAGAACATCTTTAATAAATTTTCAACTGTTTCTTCTTTTTCCTTTTATTAGGAACTTATAAGGTTTCTTCGGTCGCGGCCCGGAAGGTGGCTAGCCGATACCGTCGAATTAGTATGAAGAATGCCCTTGCAGCGGCCACGACCACCAAAGGTACGATGACCAGAGAGCGTTCGATGTTAACAATGTCAGCCACACGCTCCCACATAAATAGATCGACGACAGTGACAAGAGATAGTATTGCTAATTTAACTTGAACTTTTTTTAGACACATTTTTATTAGTTTTGATAGTTTGATAGTACGTACATTTTGTTTAATATTTTTTGCACAACTGATTAGGTAGAACTCTATCATATTCCTAACTCAGGTATATGAAAGTCAAATAAATGGGCATCCTTTTCATAACTCTCTTCTCCGGCATCTATGTTATACTAAATGTACAAGAGTTGTAGGTAGAATATTTGTTATCCCGGCCATAAAAGGCTTTGGAAGGTGTTGTCATTTGTCAATTGCGTTTCTTTATTACTTTATTGGAAAATGATCTGTCACGTGCACGTTCATGAGTTTAAATATCATTTAGCAAATGGGGGGAAAATGGGGTGATTGAGTACTTGCAGAAAAAGCTTTAGCACCGAAACAATCACGGCAGTTGCCAGACGGTAGCTGTAGTCAGATTTTCCAACATGCAAAATGTGCTGTTCGACTTAACTCTGCGTAACGCAAGAAAATATCGATGGTGCGAACGACTTGGTAAGAGAATATCATAGATTGACCAAAACACGTATAGCTAAGATGTCATGCCGATCTAACGGTACAATTCGAACAATATTAAATAACCGTTTAGGACTCCACCAGATGTTAGCATCATGGGTACCGCGAATATTGACTACCATCTTCAGCATTTCCTCTTCTTCTTCGATTTACCTCTTTAGACCAGTTACTTTGTTTAAATTGGTAAACAATCATTTTTAATAAGATTAAAACAGTCCAACAAAATACTTAAGCAAGGTGGATTATATTAGTTCGCAAAATTATATTGCAGCTGGTGGGATTTGAACCTGCAATCTGAAATCTAGTCAGACGTCTTAACCACTTGACCAGAGACGTTACGCAACACAGAGGCTTATTGTTGTATTATAAAGTAGAGGTAACGACGTAAGGAAATAAATTCAATCGCGAACGAGACAAGACGATGATAGACGCACGCATTCAGCTTCACTCTTTTTTATATATGTGATATACCCCGTACCTTAAGCTGAGTGACAATGGTATCTTACTAAAGTTTTTGCATGTTATTATCTTGTTCTACAAAGACTTAATTATATATAAGTGATAATTATCATAGTTATTACTAGCTTCTTTTGTACACATATAGCAATAGGAGAGTATTTTATTTCTAATGCCTAGGTTTTTTGTATCATATGGCTTATGGCAGGAAACCTGATGTTAGAGTTTTTAGGTTGCGCAAGCGTCTCCAACCTAGAGACTGTCACTGAAATGACAACCGTGACCGACGGCTTAACGTGCTCTTGGAGGCACGGCTGACTGCGATTTTACTACCACTACAGGTCGGACACACGTCCGAGTCTCGAGACTGTTTGGCCAGTCCTTGAAGCAGGCGGCTATGCTACCAGCTAATGGCTAGGTACCTTTCCTTAATTGACATACAAGTTAACTAAGTTGTTATCCGTTAACGTCACATTTCAATCAAATCAGGTCTTATTTTTTGTTTTCCTACAACTATTCTGCACTCTAACATGCAATATATTAAGTTTACTATGTAACGTTTTTAGTGTCTGTCTTAAACCTTTGCTGCTATTCATTTTTATAACAATGACAGTCAAGGTAATTTGTAAAATACGTAATACATAATAATTTATCAAAAGTGAGAGCGATTAATAATGCTAATGCTTGTAATTTAAGCATCACACTGTCTTGATTAATCAATGTCTCCATCTTAACGTAATAATTGTGTAGAAATAAAAACGCATACAATTTATGTAAATCCCAAAAGTTATTATTACTTTTGTATATGTAAACTTTCAGGTACTGCACATTTTTTTAGTATTCATCTGAATATCTGTATTATACACTTTACGCCATTTTCATAAATAGTATATACAACTGGTATGTTAATTTATACAAATGAATACAGTCTAGTAAAAACTGTTCAATAACTATTGAAAAAAATACCGAAAAAGTTCTGGGTCGTCCAAGAAAAGTGGATTTCTGCAAATTCGCCTCTTCGTATATTTACTGAAATATCATACAAATTTTAGTTTCATTGACATGCCGTTAACCTAATTTACTTAATGTGAGAGTTGAAGTTGAAAAGGGTTAAAGAATATAACGGATCGTGGAACTCCCAGTTATTCTTACAAACACTACAAATCGTAAGTTCTTAAGACATTGTACCTGCACATTGCATAGTAAATAAGTGATTGCATTTTCACATCTTAATGCAGCACCTATCATTTACGTTCCTTTCACCTTTAACATGCACTTATTCGTCTTTGCTCATGTCATTATGAAAATTCCTTCTCCTTAACGATCATTTACTGTTTATCACTAAAAAGCACAACAGTAATTTCTAAATTGCAGAATAGAAACTGACTAGCTTGTTCGGCTTATATTAAAACGACGTGTAGATAAGTATACCTAGCGATATCATATAACATAGTGTTTTGTTTCTGCTTATTAGATACATCGCTATTTTTAACAGATTTAATTTCTTTTTGCTTTTATTTTTCTATTTTGTGGAGGTGTATATCTTTAAGCTAATTTAAACCGACATATAAAGAACTACGACGTTATCTTGTCAAGGTTAAAACTGAGTATTTTAAAGCTTTTTACATTTTCTTTTTATTTTATGAACCAAGTGAACTTAAAAGTTAATAGAATGAATTAAAAACTTTGCAGCAAATACCTGTGGTTTTTACGTTTTGTATTATGCACGTGGCATTAAATAGTAAAATAATAAATATTTGCATACCTAGTATGTAGTAATTATATTTTTGTGAACTGCTTGCAAGTGAATTTTGGTCCTTATTACACCATACGTTTTTTATATTTCTAAAAGCTATGTGCCAGTCTTTTTCTGTAAGAAAATACATGTCCTGCATAGAGTTTAATCTACAAACATAATTATATATGACTTAGTGGATTTGACATTTCACAATTTTACAATTTGATAATTTGATAGGAATGTTGTAGACGAGACTCGGTAATATAAATAGTTGCGTCATATCGAGTAAATGGTAAAATCCGATTTTTTATCCAGAATCAGGTTAATCTAAAATACGCCATTCAAGTTTATATCAGTGTTGCCGTATTTTCTTAACCACCGACGTAGACTACCACCGCCTTTTCTGACAACTGTGTTAAACACCACCTCATGATAAACCACCGAGTTGTTTTACTTCCAATTTTGTATTATTTTAGTATTGGTCGAAACGTGGATTACAAATGACTGAGTTTACCTTCAATGCAAAACTAGCATCGAACTGAAACAAATTCAAAACACCACTGATCTGTATTTTTTATACAATAACATATTGCCTAGGCGATAGGCATTACTTTTACTTCCACATCAACATCCCTAGAAATTGCGGCAATTTTTATCGGGTTGCAGACTCGTGTTTTCCGGTCAGAACATACCATGTTCGAAAAAAACAAAATCGCATAGGTTATTATTTTCAAATAAATCAAATCTACTCGTCCGAACGAGTTAAAACGTAATACTGATATTTTATTACACCTAAACCATTTTGTGATGAAGTATGATATCTTTTAAAGGTTAACCAAGTTATTAATATCGAGAGAAATGCAAGTTCGTGGTCGTTTACTTAAGATATGTTGCAGCAACTGTTGTCGGATGCTATCAGCGGAGTTTCCAGTTGGTAGTAAATCCATGCGTTGGTAGTTTACTTCGGTGGTTTCAGTCGGATGTAAATCCACTTCGGTGATAATCCAAATCGGTGGTAATTCACATTAGTGGCAGTTTACGTCGTTTGTAATTTTAGTCGGATCTAAATTCTCATCGGTGCTATTTCGCACCCACCGCAATAACTACTGAATCTGACGAAGCATAAGCATAATAATTTTATGGAATATTAAAGTATTACAAACGGGGAAATTACAGTAGTAATAGGTAATTTATGAAATATGGTAGAAAACCGAGTAACAGGGGTGAAAAGTTGATAAACTTTTGTACAGAAAACAACCTTATAGCTACAAAAATGTTATACAAGCAACATATTCATAGCATAGCTTGTAGGTACATGGAAATCGCCTGATGGTAGTCAGCGAAATCTTATAGACATATTAATGCAAAGTCGGTGGAGAACGTCATTGGTAGTTTAAAATCTCTAGCTGCGGGACAATTTAGACGGAATATCAGCAGACATAATTAAAACCATGAACGAAAGCGGTGTAGATATTTTTACATGATATTTCAACAGATATGGATAGCTGGTTAACTAAATGAACAGATTCGGTATTTCTTCCACTACACAAAAAAGTGTCATAAAAAATGCTAGAACTACTGCCTCCTTGCATTAGCAGTCCACGCTAACAAATTATTGCTTACAATTTTATCAATGAGAGACTAAAACCCTACCTATCACCTACCTAAGCAGGTAGGTCATGTTAAAGAGCGGAAAATGGGCAAACCCTTGAAAACAGTCTTGAAAGTACGAAAAAACTAATAATCCTACAAATATCGAAAAGCTTTTGGCAACCGGAAGTAAGGTAAGTTTTTGATCATTTAAAAGTATGAACCTTGCAGTTGTATCTGTTTGTCCATTATCATCATGGAAAGAATATGGACTCACTATATCGAATGTTCCTACTGCTTACCGAATTGTTATTTTAGACGATCTTGACCGTTCTTTCTGCAATTCAAAATGGTGTTAGTTTTTACTACAAAACCATGTCAGTTAACTACACATATGTAATTCCCATTGTCATGTCAATGGACGTCGCTCAATTCCATCTCAGTATTACACTGAAGGCTTAAACATGGTGACAGTGATTCGAAGTTGATTTTTTGCAACAAATCTAGAAATCGTGATGGAAAAATCAAATGTTACTAAATAGCTTGTTAATGAGCTACAAAGCAGGTTTTTGTTTATACAACTACCAAACTAAGCAAACCAAGAGATACTGAGCTTTTAAAAATTGTTACAAAATGCCGAAAGCTCTGTTAAAGCAGCTTAAAATTACAATGAGGTGCGCACTATGAACATTTGAAGTATTATAATCGCGAAAAATTACCTTCAGAACTTCACGTTTCAGAGCCCCTAGATGACGATGATGTCTGTCTGACTGTCTGTCCGTCTGTTGCCGGTGTAACTCTAAAGCTATTTGATGGAGGACGACGATACTTTATATTCAGATTATATTACTTCCTGGCTTAAAACCGAGAAAATTTCTGTAAAATATATACGGGGTGAGCACCTTAAAAATAAAACTCTTCTTATTTTTGCATTACCTCAAGAACGCTTATTTAAATTAAAGTAATATTTAGCACAAAGCTCAGGTTTTTACTACTGAAGAAAAATAGCATATATTGCAATGGTTAATGGCTGGTGTTTTAATATTATAATGAAGATGATAAAATAAATAGCAATTAACACTACCTGCAAATATCCTTTTATTTAGGTCAAATTTCGACTTACTAAAAATACTCACTGGTTTCGTTAATTATTTATAAATTAAACAGTATTGTGCCCTTTATTATGTTTCATCCATCTGCAACTCAATCTTATAGAGGCTAGCTAGGTAAAGCTAGATGACTCGTACCTCAGGGTTGGATTCACCGGTACATTAATATTAAATTCGTGTGATACTTTACTGGAATATAAATTTAACTCTAACGCGCAGGCCCTATTTCTGTCAAAATCCTATTACAAATCGGTTTATTTTTGAGCTATTCGTTTTGTAATTTAAACTAATAAAATGTGTTTTATGAGCGATTTATCAGGTAAATTTTGAATTATCGCGCTCTTAGCGTCACTGATTCTCATTTGTTTGCAGGCAAAAACCTTTACTTGGCACAATGGTGCACTTTTTATTTGTAAAATTAATGGTTTACTAGGTAAAAACTGTAATTTATGGCGAGCACATAAACTGCCTGTCATTAATAATTTTTTATTCAATTGTCTCTGGATGTTGGTGGTTAATATCAATTGCCTATCTAGGTTATACAAAACGGAAATTGACCAATTACAATACAAAAACTTCTTAACTAAATCTAATTTATAACTAAAATTAAGTACAAAATTCTAAATTTTTGGTTTTAAACTGTGTTATAGAGCCACTCACTTTGTGTTATTTTTAATCACACTCGCATAATTGCATTGACTTGTTTTTTTTTAATTGTTCAGTTCCTGCACTAATATGTTTTACATCCTGTTGTGTCCATTTCTTGTAACTTCTTAATTAACTGTTCGCTTTTCCCAAATTTTCGAATATTGCTGTTCCATATTATAATCGCCATGTTCTGCCTGGTTTATGCACGTTGCAACGTATTATCATAATTCTGCTTCTATTACCTTTATTTAAAACGCTCATAAACATATTTTATTTAATTATTCTGACATCTACGCTTCAATTAACACGCACATATTATAAACCTTTCTGTGACAGTTCTATTTATTTTGGTTCGGCTTTAACTTTGCACAAACCTCTTATTTTTGGCTAATTTAGAATTATAGATTCCAGTCTATGAAAAACCAGCTCTGCCCTTCGCCTTTTCTATTTAAACAAACTCATTACTACCAGCATTTCTTTGCAAATGTAATTACGGATTGAAGTTTACGTTAAATCTTGCATTTGCACGAACTACCCCAACTCTGTGCTATCTGACTTGCTTTATTTATTTGATGAGTTGCAAGCAGGGTTGAGTAGCGGGCTCAATATCATCTCAATATATAGACATACACTCTACATATACAGGATGAGCATCCTAAAAAATTATGTTTTGTTTATTTTTGCTTTCACTTAGAAATACATAAAAGCAGTAATTTTCACGGGAATGAGACCAACAGATACAGATTAAATTTAAAAGAGTCAAAAAAAGCAACAATAATTGCGTTTTCTTTAATACCGCCCCGCATCAAACAGACGGGAAAGGTCGTCCATGAGCACCTACGACAAACGGGTGAAATTAAAATTACATTCGCATCACACAGAAGGAGCTGTAGTTTGAATCCCACCACCGGTATTGTTTTTTGACTTGAAAATTGATGTAGTTTGCATTACCAAGTGTTTTCTTTTATTGTTTCGGCATTATTAATAACGTTAAGATATTTCCTTCAATGTTTAACATTGTTTAATGGGGAAACCTGTTTAATGTCACAACGTCCACTTGCGAGGGAAGGTCTGAGTAAAGTCTTTTACAGATTTTTTCTGTTGTTGGATCAGAAAACATCTGTTTTGACTATTTTTTAGTCTTCTGTTTACAATTTAAAAGGTTCAAGGTTTAAGCATTCTTCTTTAGCTTGCTCCTCGTAATGTATTAACCATATACATGGTCGCACACAGCCTGACTGATAAATGTTAATTGACAATAACTCTTGATAATGGCTCCAAAATAGAATAAAATATATCATTGAAAAGTATTAAATTTGCAGTTTCATCTATTTGTCCATTATTATTATCGAAACAGTATTGACTCACTATATTAAATTATGCTTTAGGGAATATAGCAGCTACTCTGTTTTCCCTTGTTAGATCAGTAGAAATATATTTCGACTATTTTTTAGCCTTCTTTATTTTATGACTTAAATGGGTTTAAAGTTCTGTAAGACAAAAATACAAGTTAATTTTAAATAAATCAGTGAATCGAATTAATTGTCTCAAAATTACCTTAGACATTTATTTTCCACTATAAACAATCTGACTTTGAAAATTGAAGTGCATAGTTATGTTAAAATTGTAAAATTTCTGTAATATAACTTATTGACTAAGTATTAAAAAATATATTTTAAGTTTCTTACTAGATGTTTAATATACGTATTACGAGGAGAAAGCTAGAGAACAATTCCGGTGGAATTTTCATAGGAAGAGTCAACGTTAATAATCTATAACATGCTGCTGACACTGCCTTATTCGCGAATACACAAGAAAAAATAAAAGGGAAAAGTAACAATTACCTATTACTTCAACTGCTGAATGGCTAGACCAGCACCAAGAGATATCTAAAGAGCATGGGTATATAGTGCCGTCACCATGAACAACGCCAAAGCAGAAATATAAAAAACACTCGTATATGCAATATTTTTGTATGTTCCAGAATCCTAAACAGTTACATCCCAAGAAGGAAAGAACTGATGCACTGGAAATGTTGTGCTGGAGAAGGCTACTCCGCAACCCTTGAACTTCCAAAATATTTTGAAAACATCGCTAGAACAGACACTAACAATGTAGTGATACTGGGTAACATAGAAAGCAGCAGATCAATGACACGATCGTCAAAACGATGGTATGATCATATTAAAAATTAAAAAACCATGCGGGTGGTTGCTCGTTGTGTTCTTTTTCATGACTGGTATACCCTTAATAAGAAAAGGACTCCAAATTTGAATGGAGTACTCAAGGTGAGGTCGAGTGTATGATTTATAGGGAGTCAAAAACAAACTTGGGTCGAATTGTTGTAACCTTTTAGGAAGTAAATATTTTGATGTGTTAGCTTTTTTGACTGCTGCTTGAACTTGTTCGGACCATGAAAGTTTACTGTTAACTATGACATCTAAATCGGCTGGATTATAATTCTATTTACTTGATAAGTTAGAGAAGGGTTATTATATCTGCTATGTACAACACAGCACTTTTCGACATTAAAAGGGAAGTCTCACATCAGTTTTGAATGGATTCCAGGACCTCTTGCAGCGTTTGTGATAAGATTTCCAAAAAACTTACCATCATCTGGATAAAAGCATGACTGGATTTAATAACATGCTGAAGATCAGATGCATATAAAAAAACAATGTTGGGCCAAGAACCCTGAGGTACACCAGGAGCTACATCATGCCGTGTGGAAAATTCAGATCCAATCTTAACTTCGAACTTACGACAGGATAAGAAGGCCGAAATCCAGGATAAAAGTTTGAAAGCGGTCCATCCAGGTATAAACTGATGCGTTGGAGGAATAATATTGCTGTTCAAAACGTTCAAAAGTTAAAGGAGAGGGTTATATTAAACAATGAATAGATTCCTAATGAAGAAAGGAAAGAGTAAAAGTAAAACGAAATGTAAACGCCTACTAAGGTTATATGGAATATCAGCCTAAGTGATTCAGCTTGCTAGTTTTGGAGTTTTAAGTGTATACTTTGATACTGCAAATCCTAAGTGTTAATATTACAAATTACAACATTTGATAAATCAACGGAAATGTAACAATGTCATTATGGGTGCTGCATGTTAAGGCTTGTGTTCAGACGCTTTTGCAAATGTTAGTTTTTACTCGTTTACTTTTCTTTGTATTTGCCCAACAGAAGCTTATATTTATGTAACATGATAAGTCAATATTTAAATACCTGAAGTTTATTTGCGAAGTGTCCACTTGGTTACACATAAAGGATAAATGTTGTAGGGAAAATTTAAGAAAATTAAGGCAAACTTTTCTTCTGCCAACCCCAGATGGAGTATGTACCATCATTTTGTACATCCCTGGCTCAAGAGTTTAACCGTGTTAGCTATGTTTCAGTAACTTCTAAAATTAATGACACATATATACGATATACTTCACGATTAAAATAATTGAGATTGTGTGAACTAAAATATAAAACTTCTTTTGAGCTACATATTTTTTTTATATTTTATTTTTTTTCCATTCTCGTACATTCCATGTAGTTTTTCCGAAGGCAGGCGTCGGAGGTTTACATACCAGTTTAATCTTTTTGTCTGCGTTTCTTTTACTACTGTTTTTCCAACTTTATTCTTTACTTGACTTCATTTCGGTGGCCGCTAGCTTCCGTGTCTCTCTTTTTCTGACTTTGCAATTTTTTGCTCTATATAAAATAATTGTACTTCTAACGATCCTCCCCTATACAATTTCATTCTTTGCTTGACTTTATTTCGGTGGCCGCTAGCTTTCATGTCTCTCTTTTTCTGACTTTGCAAGTGTTTGCTCTATATAAAATAATTGTACTTCTAACAATCCTCCAGTATACACCTGCCTTCGCACTTTTTGTTATTTTAGTAGGCCATAGAACAGCTCGCCTTGCTTTTAATACTCAATATGATATCTCTTTTTAACTGTTGCCTTCTATAATATTACAGTTCCGAAATATTTACATCATTTTCAATTACCAATTTTCTGCGTATCAACTTCTAAGTTTCCTCCTTTTGCACATACTATCAATTATTAATTTTTGTTGAAACTCGTGTTTAGACTGCCTTTTCGAATATTTCTTTCAACGGTTTTGTAATGTAATCGATATTACACTCATGGTTTACTAGTACCGCTCGGTCATCTACAAACTACAAGTATGTAAGATATCAGTATTTGAACTCACAGCTAGAGCTCTGCTGTGATGTATAAAAGTGGCTGCTGTTCTTGGGCTGCTATGGCCTCCGCTTCTATCACTGTACCTCAGTCTAATTACCGAAGAAGAAGCAAGAACTAGTAACTTACATATTGTAATAAAATGGGTCTATAAGCTTCACGATTAGGGGCCGTAAATGTTATGATTGCTCGTTTGTGAATTTTAAATAAAATTCAATAAGTCAGATTGTGGCTGGTGAAAAGCGAAATGTAATAAATGATTACACAAATTAAGTTTGGCTAACTACAAAGCAAGCATGAAACTCAAATCTCATTGGGTTAGGATCATAGACGGACCTTATTTTATTCGTAAAATCAGTAGTTCGAATGCGCGGTTCTTGGTAGATCAAAAAAATCCTTGATTTGACAAATGACACAAAATGTCGCTAATGTGAAGCGGTGGTGACAGCGTATTTGAATGTTTTAAAAGTAAAATTACTGTGAGAAACACGTCAGATAATTATTCAAATTTTTGCGCTTGCAACAGTTAGCACTGTTTTGTTACAGTGATGACGTAGGTACACCTCGAATTGCTTGTTTCGTGACGAATAAGGGACGGCAGAATGTGCATTTGTTTTTGTTCGCTTGGGTTCACAGCCGAATTCGCACAATCCACCGACGCTACTCGATTTTTGGAAAAACCGAAGCAAATGGGGCCTCGGAAAAACGCTAAGCCTCTCCAGAAAGATTTGACCTGGGACTGTAATGCGTTTCCGACACTCCACACTTAAATGTTCAGGCTTTATCAAACCTTGTTTGCAGACTTCTAAGCTGCTCGTTGTGAATGCTGCCCGGATCTTCTGCTGGAATCGGTCGCCTCGCTGCAGATGCTGTCCGTGACTTTCTTGTAATCCTCCCCGACGTAATGCAGTACAGGCCTCTGGCTCTGGATTCTTACTTTTGCCGGGAACGATTATCGGAAACCCCAGCTGAACGGCAGCCAATGTCCTCGGAGAAGCGATTGGAAAATTTTATATTTTAGTGTTGCAGAAACCTTCACAAACACTGTCACATGTACTCTAAGATGGACACAATAAAAGGAAATTCTTTTTTACTCGTAATATGCTCGTATAATGGTATAAAAATATGTTTAAAAGTGGAGCACAAATCTAACAAACTTCAGGTAAAAATTAATTCAATTGTTCTCCTGTTTTTTTTCAACAAAACAGCATTAGGTTGCTAGGTTACTATGATTCCCTTATGTCAAAAAAAAAATTTTGGTAAAGAAAGGTTACATATGGAAGCAAATTTGAGTACTTAAATTATATTTGCAATTTTCCTAAAACTAAATTATTGTCTTTAATCTTATAACTAAATCGTTCGGTAGCGCTGCGCACACAAACGGTTTTATTTTTATTTAGTCATTGCTCTGCTTTGGACTATTACACTTTTTTTTAAATGCACTGATTTTTGAGTTCACCAAGGTCGCATCATTATCTTTTCTCTATTGTTGCTTTCTAGAATTACTCTTTTGCAATATTTCTATTATATTGCTTTAGACTTAACAAACTACGCTACTTTTATAATGCAGCCAACAACCTTTTGTGTCAAATACATTTTATAAATTGGTCTGGCTTTACATGTGCACAAACCTTATTCGAATTATATTAATTTAGTCACAGGCCAATCTAAACCCTTTGAAATTTGCCTTGCCTTTGCGTACCTTTCTCCAACTAATTTAATCTTTCTCTCATCTTATTACCAATGCATTTACTGTTTTACCTTAGTTTTTAAAATTTGCAATTAGATAAAACATCCCAACTCTGTACCTATTGAATCGGTCAATTATTTTGCACTGGAAACAGAGCCAAGCCGTGGGCCTCATACCATCTCAATATAGACGCCTGTATCGTCTGCAGAGGTGCCAAGGATAATTGCAAACTCCTGCAACCTATCCACAGCACTGCACTAATATCAAACATTTCATCAACATTTCAATTCGGTAATTCTTTCTTATCCTTTTGACTTGGATTTCATGGAAAGTCAACCACAACCAACTGTTTTGTACCCACAGCATTAACCTATATCTTCATTTCTATAAATTTTTAAGTTTATTGCCGATTTTAACAGCACTAATTTGGTTCTAGTATTTTTTTTTCTAATTATTGTTACATTATATATATTTATACTACTTTCATCGACGTGGTAAACATTTCTAATACGAACATTGTCATATGGCTTCTTTAGGTCTACAAATGCAATATTTGTATCCTCACATCTAACTTTTTATTTCCAAACTAATTGTTTTATTATAAAGATGTTATCGTGTATCTATTTTGTTCTTCTCCAACTAACATCTGATTTTCTATTCTTCTTTTTATAACTCGTCCAGACAGCCTTCACACCGTCGTCGTTAATCTTGTGACTCTGTGATTGGTTACCTATGCAAAAAACGTGGATAACATGAATAGACGGTTTTCAAGGTAATGGCTGGACGGATAAAGTGTAATTTTAACTTTAACTGGCCAAAAATATTACAAAAAGGAAACAATTTTAAAAAAAGATTAATATATGTCATGATTATTATTAGGAAAAACCCTATATCGATTAACTAATAGAACTGATATTAATAAATTATATATAATTTAGCGCAATATCATTTAAAATAATTATTATAAATATCATTCTAGAATAAAATTGATTTCAAGCCTTAATCAGAAACAAACTGTACTTTTGATAAATAAAAATATTGGAAGCAAAGAGAACTATTTGAATAATGCTCATTGCACTTTCAAGCTTCAACTAAATTAAAACCTTAAAAATTACATATTATCTGTAAAATAATTAACAATTAAAATTTTAAACCTTTTCAAAATGACGACTTAACGATAAAGAAGTGGTGTTGCTAACTCCATAACAAAATTTAAAATTTTCAACTGAATATTTTAATAAGGTAAGATAACATAAACATTGATAAGGCAGATTGCTCACTTGCTTAATATTTAATTTCATATTTAATTCCAGACAAACAGATTTAACAGTAAAATTGTATATGTAATATTATTACACTGACGAAGGCTCTTAAAATTAACCGAATATATATTGCACGTATTAATAACGAAATTTTGAATTTTGTCGACTGAATTAATAAAATGGCTGCTTGAAAACCCTAAAAATTATTTAATAAAATGTAACGGCTGTAAACAATTCCGCACATATAATTTTCCATTAAAAAGTGTCATTTTACATTATTATTAAAAAAGAATCTCTGTTAGGCTCCATAGCTCAGTGGTTAAGCATTTTTGTTACTGATCTAAGGTTCGAGAGTTCTATCCCCGAAGTCCGTGACGTTCATAAAAATAAAAAAATGCGGATGAAATCCTCTACAAAATGCCATCATTTGGAAGTGATGCAAAGCCGTGGGTTCTATGTTACTACGATGTGTAGCATGTAAAAGATCCCTTGCTAAGGTTGGAACTCCTTAGTTTCGCCAAAATTCTAAGTAGGACTTTGACCATATGTCCAAAGCAGTCAGTGTCTAAGGTACCAGGTACTCCGCATACCTAGACCTTGTCCATTGCAAACAAACAAACAAGAATCTCTTTTGTTAAAAAAGTGGGCTTCCTACTCCTCCAATGACGCTACAGCCTTGGGTGCCTTGATGCTATTTGACGTAGTTGTCCTTTACCAAGGTACGAACAGACCGTTGTCCCCTCTTACTCTAAATTACTTTAGAGTGAGAGGGGACAACGATCTGTCTGTACCTTGTTAAAGCACACATACATCAAATTGACATCACGGCACCCTACTACAGCCCAAATCGGACGATGGCCTTCTTTATTTTTTTCTCCCGTCTTCTTCCCTTTACAATGTTTTATTCCCAGAATGACTGTTGCATCATCGGCGACGTTACCTTCCCATCTCTTCTTGGGTTTGCTATGGGTCTTTTTCCTTCCATTCTTCTAACTATTGCTCTTTTTGGGATTGTTACGTCATCTATTCTGATGGCATGTCCAGCCCATTCCAGCCTATTCATTCTTATGCGAATCTCAATGGTTGGTTCTTCCAAGTGTTGATAGAACGTTGTAACGTATTCTTCACATGGAATTTTCATTTATTGATCCAAGGATTGGTCATAGTATCTATTTTTATTTAGAAATTTGTTGTTGTTCACCGCTTCCACTGCCATTTGATTAAAAACCCATGTTTCGTAATACAGGCCTTAATATTATTGTCTTATATATTCCATTTTTTGTGCCTTTGCATTTGAAAGTTGGTATAAGGACGAAGTATGTCTTATTTGCTAAGGTTATTCTGCATCTTAATTTCTGTTACTTGTGATGATAGCACCTAAATATGCGAATTGTTGCACTACTTCCATATTAACATCCCAGATAGTGACATTTTATCCGATCCCATTTGACCTTGTCTGCTTTAACATATTTGTTTTATCCACGTTTATGAACAGGCCTATCTCCTTCGCTCCATTTTCCAGTTTTATATATGCCTCGTACGCTGCGACGATTGTTCTACCCACTATGTTAATATCGTCAGGATATGCTGCTAGCTGTATGAATTTATTGAATAGTAAATTGGTTCTGTCAACTGAAGCCTTTCTTACTGCATGCTCTAGTTCTAAGTCGACTAATCAACGCTAGCCCGTCCTCCTGTTTTAGTCCTTGAGTTATCGTAAATAGTTAGTTGGTTTTATATTTTTATGTCAGCTTCAGTATTTGCCATTGTCATTATGACAAGCCTTATTAATTTTATAGTTTGTTTCTGTTGATGTTTTCAGTCAGCGGTTGTAGCTTTTTGATTATTTGATTATTATATGCATGAATGCTTTATATGTTGTGCATAATAGTGACATGCCGTTGTTGTTGTAGGGTATATCTTTCCATTTCCTTAAATTGCAGAGCTTTTACCTGCCATCTGTCAAGAAATCACAGCTCTACGTTTGACAGTTAAAAAATGCAGAGAAATTTAAAATGAGATCTCTTATTATAAAACCCTATATATATTGTTCTTAAATGCCCTTACGTTGTCATGATTATGTAAATGTGTTGGAAAATTATACTTTACGGCGAAATAATATAAATATTCTGCTATTTGATCAGATTCAAACTATCTTTCTCTAATTTAAATTAATTTTATTCATAATACTGAAAACTACAGAGGTGTTACCGTATCCTTGTGTACACAATACACTTTCCAATTATGGTCAACTCGTTTCTCAGCTTAGCAAACCTGTTACCAGATAACACCGGCTCCTCCAACGATCTGCCCTCCCTCCTTCTCCAAACCTGGATCCTTGACCTTCAGTTCACTTCTGCATGTCCCCAAGTCACCCTTTTAATAAAACACAATCTCGCTGCTTATTTTTGAATTTATTGTCGACGGTTTACATTTATACTTTCTTATTTAAATATTAAAATTCCGGGGCTCTACAAAACAAGTTCTTGAATTTAAAAAAGTGTTTACCGATTTTTTTATTATTATTTCCTACTAAACCCTGTTACTAGCACAAATTTGTTTTTATACAGTATCCTGATTGAAAGTTACATAAACATTTGCTTTCAGTCATTCAATCAGAATATAATTTGACAACAGTTTTCAATTAATTTTCATTTCTCATTTCTTACTATAATATACAGTGTGTCCGGGGATTGAGTTCACATAAGGTGTAAATAATAAAATATATTCGACTTAGAAGCTGATATTCTAGGAATCGCTCCTGCTTGTTCTCAAATCAAGATTTTGAGAAAATCAATCAAATTAATTACATATAGGGTGTTTCTCGAATCGATTTGTAAAAAATGGCTAAGAGTAAACTACCTTTATTAGAAGAGATAACAAAAAAAGTATTAAGAAAAGTTGTTTAGAATTAAGAGTGATGGTAGACTCTCAATTTTCGGCCTTCTTTGATTTTAAAATTTTTTATACCAACATACCTTTTATCGTAGCTGTAGGAGGCACTCCATTATTTTTTAACATTTTAGTTTATGAACCAGTTAGAGTGTTTCCTGCAGCTACGATAAAAAGTATGTTGGTATAAAAAACCAAAAAAAATAAAAATTTAAATTAAAGTAAGCCGATCTGAAAATTGAGAGTCTACCATCACTCTTAATTCTAAACAACTTTCCTTGATAATTTTTTTTTTGTTATCTCTTCTAATAAAGGTAGTTTACTGTTGGCATTTTTTAAAAATAGATTCGAAAAACACCTTGTACATTAATTAATTTGTTCAATAGTTTCAAAATCTTGGTTTGAGAACAAGCAGGAGCGATTTTTAGAATATCAGCTTCTAAGTCGAATGTTTTTCTATTATTTACACCTTATGTGAACTCACTCCGCGGGCACACTGTATAATTTTCAAACTTGAATTGATATAAATCTATCCTCACTTCATTAAAATAATTAATTTAACTAATACATCTAAAATACACATAACTAAATTTTCAATTCATTTCAACACCGTCAAGTTCTTACATATAATTTGTAAACGTCCATTGATACAGGTGTCTAAGTAAAAACAAGTCAAGAGTGCTTTGAAAATCTTTCTTGGCGCATGTCCTGCGTAATATACTTATTATATATAACAGAGCAACATACCACGGTTAATCGTCAAAAAAGGGTTTTTGTTTTCACTCGGTAGGTAATAAACATAACCTTAAAATAATAGAATTAACAGCTACATGTGCAACAAGCTACGACCTACGGAACTTAAACCAAATTTATTTAAAGCACTCGTGACCTGGTTAATTTTTAGACAACCCTTATTTGCATTTAACATCTTTCATTCCCCTTCTTACTAATGAGATCTGTCATATAATATTGTAAATTTAATTCAAATTCTAAATGAAATTTGTATCTTTCTAATAAACAAAACCACAACAATTATTTAGTTTTGCCCTATTACCTTTGTTGTGTATTTCATAATGTTAAGATAGAATTGAACATTTCATATCCTTGTTAATTATTCTTTCTTATTCTTATTATTTTTGTCATATATAAGTATCCTTTATGCCAAAATTCAATAAAAAAATTTAATAAGTACCTAATTTTCTGTATTATTATCATATCTCTTTTTGTACTATCGATACTTATTTGTAATATTTACATTTCCATTTTGATTTCTATTCATAGCAAGATATAAAGGGTGTTCATTAGAATTTGTGGTCTAGTCGGCTTTGGAACAGATGAAGTCATGTCGTGCATTAAATCATATGGCTGATAACTGACACTGGTGACACTGTCAGTCAATGCAAATTCGAGGTTAGCAGGTTAGGATTTGCGTCAGTCTGTGTCAAAACTGACGCAAAACCTAACCTGCTAACATCGAATTTGACATAGACTTACAGTGTCATCAGTGTCAGTTATCAGCCATATGATTTAATGCACGACATGACTTTATCAGTTCCAAAGCTGACTAGACCACAAATTCTAATGAAAACCCGTTACCTTTCTTCATAGCTTTATGCTTCTAGGGCGTCGGTTCTTTTACCCATTTACCGTACATTCCTTCGTTTCTTGTCATCCTTCTCACATCTGCTAATACCTTCCCTGTTCTTTTCACTATGTCTTGAATTGTTTTTTTCCATTTCTTCCGCATTTTTTCCCTTGGTCTTCGTCTTTCCATTTTTATGTCCGTTACTAGGGTATATTGGGAAACTTGTCTTTATTCATCCTTCAGACGTGTCTGGTAAATAACACCTAAATAACAAGGTCATAGTGCTCCGACAGAACACCAGCACCGGAAGGTCCAATTGTCCAATGATGGAGTTTATCTATTTCCAAGGGGCTCGATAAATGCAATTACTGACCAATTCCTCTTTTCTGTGCTGACTCGTGCCGAAATGTTGTAGCCTCGTTCTTTAGGTGATATTGCTCTGATCCATGTATTATTTATCGAGCAGTACATGTGGTTTGCCTTGCTTGCCCTATTTTGTATCTCTTTAGCTATAGTCTCGTAGTTTAGTATTGTTGATCTCGAATATGTGTAACAATCTACTTCCTCCATAGCTTCTGGTTAGCTTCATTAAATTATCTTTGTTTACACTTATTTCTAGATTTACTTGTTGCAATTCTTTTTTATAGATCTGCTTCTTCTTCTGGTTCCTCTTTCATGGAAGGTTAGAAACCATCATGGCTATTCGGACTTTATTAACCGCTGTTCCAAACAAGTCTGCACTGCTGCATCCGAACCACTCTCTTTAGTTTCTAAATCAGGATGATCTACGCTTCCCCAGATTTCGCTTTCCTCGAAGTTCATCTTGTATCATTAATTGTAGCAATGTCTATTTTTGTACCCTCATTACTGTCCTAGATATTTAAGTTTCCTTTTTTATGGTTATCAGGATTTCTGGTTCATTTTTCACCCTTCTAGTGACCTCTATATTTGACACCCTTTCCATCCACGATATTCGTAGAATTCTCCTAAGTTCAAAGGCAGCCAGTTTATCGCCTGTATTTGCCTATTTCTAATTTTTGTATCTGCCTCTATTTTCTCTTTTCTTTCTGCTGTGCCTTGAATGGTCTCTTTCCATTCCTTTCTAGAATTTTTCCTTGGTCTACGCTCCTCCAGCTCCATGTCTTGTCTTCATCCATCTTCCAGATGTGTATGATCAATACCACCTAAGGAACAAGGTCGCAGCACTCTGGCGCCACATCAACACAAGAAGCCGAATTGGCCAATGTTTAAATTTTTCGAGCCTCTTATCTCTATCCAGGAGGCTCGACAAATTCAATCATTTTCCAATTCGGCCTTCCTCTGCTGACGTCACGCCGAAGCGATGCGGCCTCGTTCTTCAGGTGGCATTGCTCTAATTCATTTTATTTGTTATTTTTCAGTCTTTAATATTACTTGTCCCTGTTCTAGCACGTCTCCAATTATTTCATTTTTCACACAGTCACTTCTGATGTTCCATTTTTATCTGGCGATATTCAGCTATTTGCTTTGTATATTCTAATTTTTGTTTCATTACTTATCTCGTATTTTCTTTCTAATGTGTTATTTATTGAGCAGTATATTTGGGTTTCATGACTCACTCTATTTTATATCTATCTCATCGTTTTATATTACTGATTCCAAATAAATGTAGCAATCTACTTCCTCCATAGCTTCGTTTTTTATATTTATTTCTCACATTCATATGTGCTCTTTCTCTGATCATCTTCATCACTTTACGTTTATTCGTGTTTACTTTTAGATTTTCTTGTTCTAACGATTCTCTACAAATATTTGTTGCGTTTTGTTATCCTCTTATCATTTTAACCATCACCACTATATCGTCTGAGTAGTATTGAATGTATACCGGCCAAATTTGTCTATTTCTAATTTTCGTTTTTACTATGCCCTACTTACATTGTTCTATTGCAGCATTCATAACTACTATGAAAAGTAATGAGCTTAGGCTCTTGCATTATGTTTGTTTATGTACAGGCTCTCTAATTTTATCCCTCTACTATTAGATTATATGTAACTTATTATAATTATATCTACATGTTCGGCCTTATTTTGCTGTTCAACGTTTTCAATGTTTGCCTTCTTGAGATGTTGTCAAATACGACCATTAAGTCTAAATATACTAAGCTTAACTTCTTTGCATTTTCTAGATTCTTCTCTGTTACGGTTCGTATAGTATCTATAAGTGTTGATTTCTACTGTTAATTTTCTTTCTAGTATTTTTTAACAGAGTTTTAGTACTAAGATAGACACAAGTGTGCTTAGCTTTATTATTTCCGGAGTTTATTTTTTTCCCGCCGCTTTTCTATTTTCCGGATTTTAGTAATTGTTATTACTTCTTATTCCGTTGCATCTGTCGTAGCTGTTGCATTTTGGGTCTTCCCTGCATTTCCTTTTTCTCTTTTTCTAGAATTTTCAATCGTGGTATTTCCTCCATTTTTCGCTAATAGTAATCAAATTGTTGTTTGCGTCCTAGCTTTTTCTACCTCAAAATGTGGCGATTGAATGACAAGATCGTAAGTATCAAAATATATTAACTTGCTGTTTGGTTTGCAAATGTGTAATAAATAAGCATACAAACATAACCTGCCACAAAAGTTTTTGTAAGTTTAATGTGAAAACTTCGTCTATCACCTAGAAGTGACACCAGGCACTGAAACTGCACCTAATATTATAACTGGTTTCAGTCTGAAACTACACAAATTAGGGGAGCTTTTACTCGAAGATGATGAGGATATTGAAGCTGTCACAT
>OW679196.1:103891299-103916189 GCA_940337035.1 Agriotes lineatus | reverse complement strand
ATGCTACTTGGCGGTCGGCGACCCACGATACACGTCGTTCTACCCGGTTGCTCTACTGGATCCTCTCTAAGAAAGTTTGGATGGGGTAGAGCTCGGGTGTACTTGAACTAGAAATAATCGGTCTGAAATAAGCGCTATGAATGTCACCGAAAATAGCGATTATTTACGATTTTAGTGTGCGCACCAATTCAAATGGAATAACTAGTTTTACGGTGCTGGAGACATGTGTAATTAGGGTGTTAAGCTAGGCAGGTCGTGGGGCTTCCTTGATATATAAGTTTGGCCCCCCAGGAATCACTTAAACAGGACACCTGGAGCGAAGTTCGCCTTTTCACTGCTGTGTTTCCCGGCGAGAGTTGGAGGATCGCTTATGCTATCGTGCCTCGACCGGTGAAGTACAATCCGCTTTCGAAGGATTGTCAGGAAGGTGTCGTCAGATCAACCGCGTTCTTGCTACAGCTATGCTGGTGATTTATTAAGATTTTTGGTTATAATAACTTCGGTGATTGACCTAGTGGGCGCCGGATGCGGGATTTAGGTTAACGAAATATTCTACGAGACGGAATTTGCTTTCATACTTTTTTGTCCTCGTTATCGGTGCAGTTGCTCCAGGTAGAATTGAATGGAAGTGGCGCTGTGCTTGCTTGTACTAGACTCTGCGCACCGCTGGTGGACGTCTTCTTATCTTCTGGTCGAGCGCTAGGGCGATGTAAACGTAGATTGGGGAGGAAACAGCGTCGTACAAATTTCTGGCATAATATTGATGCTTCAGATAAATTTGCTACTGGTGCTAACGTTACAAAACAACGCTACGTTTTGTTATTTATGACTTGACGGAAGAAGAGTACTATTCGTCTCGTTACAAAATGTAGGACAGGGCGAATTCTGTAGATCTCCCTGTGACGTACGTATTGGTTAGGATGCAGTGGATTTTTAATACCTTAGTTCTTTGTCGCACAGCTTTTCCACAGTTCAGAATAATGGATGTTAGGCTAGTGGAACCCTATGACCTGGTTTAGATGTAAAAACTACCTTTACTTCCCTTTAGCTTCTAAGGATGTACCTATAAGCAATAGAGTAGTTGAGGAGTAGTACGAGGTGAGACAACACCGCATCCAAGCCCAAGTGTAGGGGAGCTAGAAAGATACCAAGAAATGGAGACCTTTTTTTCGAAAGGAATTCGACATTTATAGGCTGCTGCTGACAGTTACTTTTAATAAACTAACGGTTTTATCAATAGTTGTATTTTTGTTTGAGATATGGAAGTCCAACGATGTTATAATTCCACCTCATTTTCTTTGAAACTATGTGGATCATGAAATGTTATCTTCCAACACCGGTGCTAAAGTTTTAATCTGTGTGTAACTATTTGAGTTGGAATCTAAAACAAATTATTTGTAATTACACATAGATACAAGGACACGTAGAGCATTTAGATAACTTCCAGGAAATTCCAGTCGTCGATTAGTGTAATCTGTATTTCATTGAATATTATGGTCATAATGTGGTGCAACTATACAACAGAACTCGTCAATCCTACCTAAGCTTAACTTGTATCTTTATTGTTTTCATTTGTTGTATACGCTAAAATAATAGCTAGGTATTTCGTCTATATTCTTTAAAACTTTTTCGATTTAACTTACCTAGGTTAAACTAACTTCAATTGCATCATTTCTATTAGTTACCTACTATTTGCGCCAGAAGTAATAATAATCTAATTGAATAGATTACCAAAATTAGTCAAAAGAAGCCTGAAGATCCAATCATTGTCAGAAATGCAGTTTATAGATAAATACATACCAGGTGCCCCAAAAAGGAGTGGTAACTTTTCCGAATTGTCTCAACAGATGTCGCTTTATCTAAAGTACAGTGACGAAATACTTATAATTTTTAAATTGAGTTGGTATCACTTAATTTAAAAATTATAAGTATTTGGTCGCTGTACTTTAGATAAAGCGACATCTGTTGAGACAATTCGGAAGAGTTACCACTCCTTTTTGCGGCATCTTGTACATTATTCTACTGTAATAATTCATTGCAGGCTTGTTTTTAATTTAAATAAATAAACAACACTAATTACTTTCGACAACCAAACGTACAACAAATTGATTTTGACAGTTCTGATGTTTACGTTATTGTTTTTGTTTTTAGTAGCAGCCTACTATGAATTTTTCGTAAGTACGGTGTATTGTTGATATAGGTAAACTAAAATCTCCCCTAACTGCTTTAATATTCATTTTAAGTCAATAGTGTATTAAGACTTTTATATCACAAATTAATTTTTATTTCAAGTTTTTGAAATATATACAGGATGTTCCATTAAAAAAAACGAAAAGTTTTTAATTTTGTCGCAAACTCGTTATTCGATTGTTTTTTTAAATTGCATATTAATCAGCACCGAAAACACTACTAGTTTGCTAATTTAACCTACTTTCCAAATTAATAATAACAAAGATAGCAATGGTGCGCACTTAATTGGAATCACCCTATATACTAAAAGGCATATGAAGATTAGCAAGTGTCAACAATAGCTTTCGGTGGCAGTTTTGTAAATATTGGTCGCATTGAAGCAAAACTTAGAATTGGCATTAATCACGAAACAGTGTTCCATTGTTCCCGAATTATTAATTGGAATACTTCTGATAAGCGACGCTATTGTTATTCATATCGGGCGCAAAATCCATACTTTATGGAACTGCTATTGTTTGTATTGAATAAAATCTAGATTGAAGGTGTTCCTTGAAAGACTCCAAAAATTGACCTTTCAATCCGCAACAGTTTCCGCTTAATCAAGTTTTAGAAAACTCAGGAACCAAAACTAACCTATTCTGTTCGATCAATAAACTTTTTGAATATTCATAGCTCTAGCTAGTTCCATGTGTCGCTAGGTCGTATGACTTTTGTTGGGCATTACAATTCACAGGCGTAACGTCAATCGTACACAGAAAATGATTCACCACCAAGCGTTTCGCCAATAACACTAATAACCTGCTGATAACACACAAAACATAAAATCGTTTAGCCAGTACCGTATTTGCCAGTTGTTAGTAAGCAATTTGCTTAAGCAGAGAAGGCGCTAATTTCATACTGACATCATTTTTGGTGCTGTGTCAACGTGTGACATTGTGACTAGTGAAAAGCCAAGTGAATTTGAACACCACTTGCATATAATAATAGGTATCTTTAAATTTTAGTACTTTTAATAGTTTATGTTAGACCTATAATAGGGCATTTAGTTTTGTCCTATTTTTAGACAATTAGCCATATGGTGCTTATAAAGAATTTTTATTTTTTTAAATTGAAACTAGCTTCCGGTGCTGTAGATATTTAAATATGGGCCGTCATGCAATTCACTTCGCCTGAATCATTTCCATTGTTTCCCCGAACTGATTGTGTTCTTATCAGCTAAAACAATTTAATGTGATTGCAGTAGAATTATTCACATGATAAAATTGTTTTAAGATGACTAAATACGCAATTAAAGTGTTTCTAGAACTGGAATATTTGTAATTCTTTTTAAATTTAATTTCAAAACAAGGGCAGTATTGCGAAGAGAGATAGTATTTACATGGCATTAAATTTCTATAAGATTCGACTCAGAGCTGATCAAATCAGACTGTAGGTTATGACATGTGGAAAACATGTTCCAAGAATAAAACAATGGGCATAAAAGTAGAAAAACGGAACGAGGTAAGTGGCAAAGGTTTTTGGGAAACACTTGACACATTTCGTCTGTATGTTATCGTTTCCAAGAAGCATTTGAAGTGATAATCTATTGCAGGCAACAATAGACTATTTTGTTTATTGAAACAAAACACCCTAATATAAGTAATGTGGAGTTGCCAAAAGTACTACCAATCTAAATCTAAATCTAAAAGGTTTAATCAATTAGCTACGGACTGCGGTTTTATTGTGAATGTAAATCTCTAAGCGCTCATTTAAACATTTAATTTCGCTACATTTAGAGATTATGTTGCAGCAACATACATTGAATTGGTTCAAGCTGCGCGACGTATGCTATATTTGAAAAAAATCATTTTCAGCTTAAAACAAGCTACTAGAGTTTATAGTCTTGGCGACTGGAAAAAGTCACATTGAATTGTTGTTGCATTTTCAAGGCCGCCTGTCGCGATTAATTAAAATTTAATTGATTTTTGTGAATTACACTCTGAATGCAATTTTAAATTAGTTGAGATAGCAAATAATGATTATATCTTTCACATTCATTTTTCAGCGCAGTGTAATCACATTTTAAAAAAAGCATGATGTTACTGATATTTATATTGGTTTGCGGAAATTTCGTTCCTTACATTTCGTTCCCCACATTTCGTTCCCGGGATATTTCGTCTCCCCACATCTCGCACCCGGAAACTTCGTTCCCGAGCGAGCTCAATTTGTCTCCTAGATTACAGGGTGTTGAAAAACGAGTGCAGCGATCGGAATACAGTTAAAAAATGATATTTTAATTAATTTATTTATTATAATAAACCTATATAAGAACTATATACAGTATGACTCCGGCTTGAGTTTACAGGAGGGAATTAAATTTAATTTTTAGTTTTACATAAAAATGTTATAGGAATTATAATTCCTGCTTGGTTTGTAGAGAATTTTAAGAAAATTTTCAGTTTTTCAAAAACTAGTCGGCCTTGACAGTTAAGCAAAAACTATTTTCTTTTCAGGTAAACTACCCTTTTTGTTCATGATACGGCAAGATATTACTAAGAAAAGTTGTCCAGAATGAGAAATTATGGCGCTATACAAAATATCAGGACGATACTTAGATTAAACCGTAATTTTTAATAAATACAATTTATTTTGTTCTTAGAAGTTTATTATAATAAATAAATAAATTAAAATATCTTTCATTTTGTAACTGTATTCCCATCATTGCACTCGTTTTCCAACACCCTGTAATCTAGGAGACAAATTGAGCTCGCTCGGGAACGAAGTTTCCGGGTACGAGATGTGGGGTACGAAATGTGGGGAACGAAATGTGCGGAACGAACTTTCCCTATCCCGTTTATATTATCACAATTACTTTGCAATATTGCAGCTTAGTCACAGTTAGGTACTAAAGAAAATAATTGGATTTCAGATCATATAGTATTTGTGTAAATTATATATTCAAAATGCGATACGGAAAGTTCGTTCCCCACATTTCGTTTCCCACATTTCGTACCCCACATTTCGTTCCGGGGATATTTCGTCTCCCCACATCTCGTACCCGGAAACTTCGTTCCCGAGCTAGCTCAATTTGTCTCCTAGATTACAGGACGTTGAAAAACGGGTGCAGCCATCGGAATACAGTTAGAAAATGAAAGATATTTTAATTAATTTATTTATGATAAGAACAAAATAAATTGTATTTATTAAAAATGACGGTTTAATGTACGTACGTATCTTCCTAATATTTTTTATAGGGCCATAATTTCTCATTCTGAACAACTTTTCTTAGTAATATTTTGCCGTATCATGAACAAAAAGGGTAGTTTACCTGAAACGAAAATAATTTTTGCTCAACTGTCAAGGCCGACTTGTTTTTGAAAAACTGAAAATTTTCTTAAAATTCTCTACAAACCAAGCAGGAATTATAATTCCTATAACATTTTTATGTAAAATCAAAGAGCATATGCTCTTTGATAAAACTAAAAATAAAATTTAGTTCCCTCTTGTAAACTCAATCCGGGGACATACTGTATATAGTTCTTATCAGTTTATTATAATAAAAGGGTTAATTAAAATATCTTTCATTTCTTCAACTGCATTCCGATCGCTGTACTCGTTTTTCAACACCGTGTAATCTAGGAGACAAATTGAGCTAGCTCGGGAACGAAGTTTCCGGGTACGAGATGTGGGGAGACGAAATATCCCCGGAACGAAATGTGGGGTACGAAATGTGGGGAACGAACTTTCCGCAAACCATTCAAAATACTGTTTTAAATTAATTTTAACTTATTACAGATTATGATGCGATTGCTTGCGACAATTATTAAGTCGCTATTTCTTATTTACTACCTTACTAGAATTTTACATTTCTATCCAAGGAACACTAACACGAAGTCATAGTTTTAAAAAATTGCTGGATATTTGGTTGAACATTTTATTGTAGTTTTTTAATCACTTTGCTTGACTACAACTGTGAAACTGTTATGTTACCGCCTTTTAATTATAGTGTTATTACAACTACTAAATTGCTTATTTCAAAGTAAGTTGTATCTATAGCATAAAACAGTTATTAAATGCTTGATTATTCCTTGATTGCAATTATAAGATATGATTTCCCAAAAAGCATATTGTGAATTCAGCTTTTCGGATTATAAACTAAAGATGATTTATGTTTAGATGTTCCAAAATGCAAATTAATACTAATATTTTCTTTAATTACTGCTTGACTGCAATTACTAAATTGCTTTTCAAAATCAAGTAATTG
Organism: Agriotes lineatus; assembly: GCA_940337035.1. Lineage (NCBI taxonomy): Eukaryota > Metazoa > Arthropoda > Insecta > Coleoptera > Elateridae > Agriotes > Agriotes lineatus. Next base: position 103,909,756 of record OW679196.1, on the reverse strand, counting down.
AAATTGATAGTTGGATACTGTTTTTGGTTTAAAACTACGAACTAAAACTAATTATATTGATTTGTTACTTTGCCGTTATTGCTTAAATATTGGTGTTTTCCAAAAGCAAGTTGTTTGAATTGCGAAGTAAATACTATTCTTACTTTTTAATTATTGCTTCATTACGCTTACTAAATTACTATCTGAGAGGATACAATTTGAATTAATAGCCATTGCTTTATGATTAAAATTAAAAACTAAACGAGTATGTTGTTCGTGACTTATCTTGTACTTAGACCTTAGGTTCTATTAGTAAGCTGCTTACTAAAACCAAGTAATTTAACAAATATATACTCATGTTCCCAATTGTGAACCAAATGCTATTCTTACTTTGTAATTATCGTTTAATTACAATTGGTGAATCGGTTTCTTGTAGTAAGTAACATAAATAGCTAGTTAATGTTTTTGAAAATGTGCTTTCCATTAAACAAGTGATATTAATGAATAACTATATCTTAGTGTTCAGAACTAAATACTATTCGTATTTATCTTTTAATCATTGCTTGATTACAAGTGCTAAATGGCGCTCCGATGTACTTTGAATTACTAGCCACTGCTTTATGTTCAAAATTGATAACTAAACGAGATTGTTAATCGTGAATTATCTTGCACTAGACCTTAGGTTCTATTAGTAAGCTGCTTACTAAAAACAAGTAATTTAATAAATATACAATCATATTCCCAGTTGTGAACTAAATGCTATTATTACTCTGTAATTATTGTTTAATTAGAATTAGTGAATCGATTTCTAGTAGTAAGTAATAGTGATGGGCATAACCGGACTATTTTCGTAACCGAATTATTTGCATTCGAATGATATTAATAACCGAATGATTATTTTAATAATCATTCGAATAAATTTTGACTCTCGATTCGTTTCGATTTCGCCGGTTTGCCGATTGGCGGTTCACCGTCATCTGCATCGGCACCGTAACTTGCAGATAACAGAGGAACTCAGTTAATCGTTAATTATAATAATTGTATAAATGATTTTTATTTGATTTCTAAGGAGTTTAAACCATTGAGAATAGCTATATCAATACTAATCATAAAGAAATTATAAATATGCGAATACAAAGTATCTGTTGAATCTATTTTTAGTTCCTAAAATTCTCTAGTAGCCACCCTTCCCTTTTCGCTTGCACATCATACCGGTGTATTTTAGAATCTATAATTTATCTACTTATAATTTTAAACATCGAAATCCACTTCTTGTCCCACGTTCATATCATATGACGACGGATGGGCATCGACTGCTCCGTTATTAAAAATTAAATATAAATCTGTTACGATATTGGAAAATCTTATTTCGCTCTGTTTATCCCTTATTAGGCATAATCAACGGCGTTTCGAAGCAAAAATTTAGGCCGTTATAAATTAATACCAACACAGCTTCGGCAAATCTCATACTCAGCAAAGCGTTATCTTTAATAGGAACGGCCCCATAAATTTAACTGGTCGACTGGGCGTCTCAAATGTGTTAATAACATCAACAAGCAGCCGCGAGCCTCACTTGGGTCAATCAGTACAATCTGCCTTGCTTACTTTATGGTTATGAATGACGTATTATTTATAGAATTTCGATCACTCGCAGGTCGCTGAGATACGGCACGTAGTACGTATCACAGGATGAGGTTATTTTTCATTCGAATACTTGGAACGAAAACCGAGTTACAGAGGTTATTTCAATAACCGGATAACCGGTTATTTTTCATTCGAATAAGCCCATCACTAGTAAGTAACATAAATAGCTAGTAACTGTTTTTGAAAATGTGCTTTCCAAAAACAAGTGATTTAAATGAATATTTATATCTTAGTGTACTAAACTAAATAGCAAATACTTTAAATTACTAGCCACTGCTTTATGTTCAAAATTGAAAACTAAACAAGATTCGTAAATTACTTTGCCCTTAGACTTAGTATCACATACTAGCAGCTTTTCAAAAACAAGTCAATTTAATTAATACGAGGGGTGATCCCTATGCTCTGCCGCTGACCAACTTCCGGTTAGAAGAATAACATTTATTTCACCTTATTTTACTACGTAATCTCCTTTAAGACTAATGCATTTATCCCACCGATTCTCCAGCATTGTAACGGTTTCCTGGAAGAAGGATTGTCCAATCTCTGCAAACCACTGATTTATTGCATGAAAATTTCTTCCCCCGAAGGTATCCCTTGAGTTTGGGGAACACTCTGTAATCGCTAGGGCGAGATCTGGAGAATATGGCGGATGTTCAAGTAGTTCAAAGCCTGCATTGGCTATGGCAGCCATAGAAACACAAGAAGTGTGGCTCGGTGCATTATCCTGGCGAGACAGCACACCACGCTTCAATTTGCCCCGAAGTTTTTCCTTTATAGCTTTTCGCAATTTTGATATTAAATTTGCATAATAGTTGCCTGTTATTGTAGCTCCTTTTTGTAAGAAATCAATTACAATTACTCCCTGGGCATCCCAAAAAAAACAGAAGCCATTACTTTTCTGGCTGCTGGATCAACCTTAAATTTTCGAGAAGGTGGAGAACCATGATGCTTCCACTCCATGCTTTGGATTTTGGTTTCTGGATCATAGTGATGAACCCACGTGTCGTCCATCGTTACAAATCTGTCCAAAACATTCTGAGGATTCTGTCTGTATTTCATTAACAGGCGTTTACAAATCACAACTCGGAATTGTTTTTGTGTTTGGTTGAACATCCACGGAACCCATCTTGCAGATAATTTTTTCATGTCCAGACGATCTCCTAATTTGTTGTGGACAGAGTGATACGAAAAGCCAATTTTCTCAACTATTTCCCTTATAGTGACCCTTCTGTCTTGCATTACTAGATCATGAACTTTATCAATGTTTTCTGAAGTAACAGTTATTGGCGGACCGCCAGCATGTTGGTTTTCACCATATATCTAATACTTACTATATTGCTAGCGGCTATGAGTAGGAAACTGACCAAGGAAGTGAGACAGACAACCAACTCTTCAATGTATAATGGTGAGCTGTGTGCAGGCGCGGCGGCGTCGTCCGGCCAATGGGGAAGTGGTCAAGTTTAAAATTCGCTTCTAAAGGCGGAGTTCGAATCCTCACGCATGCGCACGATACGCGTTATACTCTAAGTGAGACTATGTCGGCGCCGTAATGTTTTCTGACGTTTCCAGGCCCTACTAGCAATATATGTGTATTATATATATGGTTTTCACACGCTGTTCTTCCAAATTTAAACTCAACGGCACCATCGTTTCACATAATCATAATTAACAGCACACTCCCCTAAAGTGTCTATCAAGTCAGCATGAATTTGGGTGGGAGTCATACCCTTCTTTAACAGGTGTTTAATTACCGCTCTTTGTTCACTGTGCTCCATTTTTGAAATAACTTGTCACTTTGTTTGAAACAAACAATTTCTGTAACCAAACAACGTTAGATACAGAGTTGCTTCTGCGCATGCGCTGTTGACACATATCGTTAATGGGCATACTGCGGCATACGGTTCGTATCTCCACTAAAAGCAGGTCAGGGGCGGAGCATGGGGATGACCCCTCGTATATATAGTTAAACATTTAAGCTAAATACTGTATATAGGTTATTTTAAATGCGGTTTGTGTTTGTTAGCTGCTTTGCACTGAACAATGAGATTATTCTGAATAAATTACCTGGCGCTTAGATCTTAGTTTCAATTAATATACTGCTTACTAAAAACAAATAATATAAATAGCTAGTTACAGTTGGGTGAGGTGCTAACACCCTATGAAGGAACGTGGCCTGCAAGGCGGAAGGTCAGAGCTTCCGTATCCTCGCTATCACACCCGGCTGCCGCGTGTCAAATTCATGACGCGTGGTGATGTGGTGGGCATTATTACCCCTTGTTCTTTCGAACGCAGGTCCCCAATTATTTAAAGCGACTGTGTAGGCCGCCCGAAAGGCATCGATTCTGGGATTTGAACTCCAGACTTCCGCACCGCAGTCCAATGCTCTAACCGTTGGGCTACGCTGGCGCTAGTTACAGTTGCTGTTACTAAAAGATTTTTGAAAATGAGCTTTCCGAAACCAAGTAATTTTAATGAATATCTATATCTTAATGTTCCAAACTAAATTCTATTCTTACTTCCCTTTAAATCATTGCTTGATTACAATTACTAAATTGCTCTCTGGCAGTTAGTAATTTGAGCTTTTTTATGTTCAAAATTAGAAATTACGTGGGATTTTTACAGGTAATTACCTTGCACTTAGACCTTAGTTTCAATTACTATGTTGCTTTCTAACAACAACTAATTTGAATAAATATATACAGTTTAATGTTTGTCCCAAATAATAAACTAAATACTGTTTTAACTTTTTAATTATTGTTTGATTGCAGTTACTTAATTGCTTTCTCGTAGCAAGTAATATAAATTACATGCTGCTGTTAATGGTACTAGAAGATGTATTTTATCTGGGGTTTGTGTTTGTTAGCTGCTCTGCACTGAACACTTAATTGTAATAACTAAGTTGCTTTCCCCGACACCGGAAGGTGTAAGGGCGAAGGAGAAATAAGTACTTGAGTAAGTAAGTTGTTTACAAAAACTAGTAGTTTTAATGAATATTTATGACTTGGTGTGCCAAGTTGCAAACTAAATACTATTCCTACTTACTTTTTGATCATTGCTTGATTACCATTACTAAATTACTTTCTGAGAGCAAAAGTTGAGTTAATATCTACTGCTTTATGTTCAACATTAAAAACTTAACGAGATTGTTATGCATGAATTACTTTGCACTTAGACCATAGTTTCAATTACTAAGCGACTTACTAAAAACAAGTAATTTAAAGAAAGCGGTATTCATGTTTCAATTTGCGAACTAAATGCTATTCTTTATGTTTAATTATTACGGAATTACTTTCTGCTAGTAAGTAATTTGAATTATTAACCACTGCTTTATGTTCAAGATTAAAAACTAAAGACTGTTTTTCGTAAATTACTCTGCACTTTGAACCTTAATTTAAATTACTAAGTTTCTATCAAATTGCAAATGATTTGAGTGAACAAGTTGCAAACTACTGTTTTTACTTGCTGATTATTGCTTGAATACAATTACTAAATTACCTTCTAAGAGCAAACAATTTGAATTAATAGCCACTGCTTTATGATCAAAATTAGAAACTGAACGAAAATGTTATTCGTCACTTTTCACTTAGACAATTTCTATTACTAAGCTGCTTTTCAAAAATAGGAAATGTAGATGTATTCAGTTCACTTGTCATCTCTCAAAAGTGGACCAATGAAAACGTCAGATTTTGCATTTCAGAGCCAACCAAAATTAATTGTAGTGACTATTGTACTAGTACCGAATTGCAGCGACTGTTTTACTTGTACTGAAGTACCATTTTGAACAAATTAAAATATTTATTAAAAATGTTTACACAAATTGTTTTTAACATGTGTAACTAAATGTTGAGTCTTTGTAATTTGAAAAATAGTTTTGGTTTACTGAATAGTCACTTATAATACCATGAGTAGTCAAAGTTATGTCAACTATTTTTGCGGTGGTGTCACGAATGTCCATTGCGCTTTGGTACGATTAGGACGAGTGCGCTAGCACGAGTCCTAATCCGAAGCGTAATGGACATGAGTAGTGATACCACCGTAAAAATAATCTATACTAAACTTTGACTAAGAATGGTATTCGACGGACTATTTCTATAGTAACAGAACACTAATATTGACTTTTTCTAATAAAAATCACATTTGTTTAAAATAGTCACTTAATACCTTCTAGGAAGATATATCCACTGAACCGAAACGTCAGAATTCTGGATTTTCATTGGTCACTTTTTGACAGATGACAGGTGAATTGAATAGTCCTCCGAATACTAATCGTAGTCAAAGTTGGGTAGACTATTTTTAGGGTGTTATCCCTCACATCCATTGCGTCTACAATAGGACTCGTTGCTTCGCAACACGTCATATTTGTATCAAAACCTTCGTGATACATACGACCCAAACAATAATCGATATAACTTTGAGTACTTACTTGTACTTATTTGTATAGTTTGATATTCCAACTTGCAAACTACCGTTTTTACTTTCTAATTAAGTATTGCTTGTTTTGTGGTTTGCACCACTGGAACGGTTATGATGCTTATTAAACGTTGTTCACCACTGTGGAATTATGTTCAGTAAGATATAACCGTTTGTAGAAAACAATAACATTTCTTTTATTTACTTTAGAACACATATTTACAAACATATATAACTTCGTCAATATTGATTTAAATACAAATACGAACAGTGAGTAGCCCGTTTGCGCACAATAGGATTGTCTAGCTAGGCTTTCTCTATTTATTGTCGTACAACTGGGTGAAATAGCTTTCGTCAAAAAAGGACTTCCCCTTTTGCCTGCTCCATTGATAGTCTAGTCGTTTACGACTATATTGTCCACCCGGGTTGACTTTCCCTTTTCTCCTGGCTGTATTGTTAGTCGGGGCAAAATGGTATTTACTCAACTCTTCTTTTTTGTTGGGCGATATCCCTGCGTTGGCGACATGGGTCCTACTGTGCTAGAAATTGCATCTTGACGTTTAGATAAGTTAGTTTAGATTGTTTACTCGACGACACAAATCAAACTTGACATTACATATATTTCTTACTGCACGCGTACAATTGACACTTTCTCTAGAACTGTCACATCGCGAACTACACTTTTACTAGCTCATTTAGTAACACACTATACAATCACATTTTACATTCTGGTATATGGCCTTCTTTGCACGACAGACATTTTCAGGCCGTTTATGGTGGTTACGCTACACTTGATTACAATTACTAAATTGCTTTCTGGCAGCAAGTAGTATGAATTACTATTACTAAATAATTATTTTAAATGTGAGTATTGTAATTACTAAGTTGTCTTCCCATACATCGCAGGTTATAAGGGCTAAGGGTAAATTACAAATCAAAAGGGATTGTTTTAAGTTTTATTGTTTGTTTTAATTGCTTTGCTTTTGCCGCTTGATATTACAACTTGTAGATTATGTCAGACAGCGAGAAAAATATTGAATATATTGCAAACTGAAAGATCAATATAACGGTATCGTCTTAGTGTCTGAGATTTGTTATTCTTTAGCCATTGCTCATCCCTCTTTCAGTATTTTCAATGAGACTCCCTGAAGAAAGCCTCCGAATATAAAATGAAAAGAAAGTATACAGCCTTGATGGACCGCTTGCTTTATGAGAATTGGTTCTAAGGTTTCTTGATCTACTTTAATGTTAGCTATTTTTTCTACTATAATCCTGTGACTATGCGAATGTCTATTGTCTACTCCAGTTGATTGTAGTTTTTTGTTTTTTTTAAATATTTTACACAGTAAAAAGCCTTTATATAGTCAATGAAGCACGCAGGCACATTGACATTAATGTCTGGACTTGCGTCAAGATGTTCAGACATTTATTATATATTCTGCTGTGGATGATTTTTAAGATGTTTTAAGTACGTGTGATGTTACGGTAATTATTCGATACTTTAACTTGTTCCACAATAATTTTTGCATTTTTGCATAAGATTCCCTACTAATTTTTATCGTTGTACAGGACTCTTATCGTGCCTAGATAGCACGTCAATCTTGAATCTACACCTTTCCAATTCTACATTCGTTTTCCCAGCATATAGAGGCTACGTTTGTTCCTGGTGGCAATTCGAACCGCATTTTTATAAATTTGTGTTTCGCTAGTTTCTTCATTTAAGAGGTGTCCCGGACCGAGGGTTAATTGATTTGTATTTTTGTTAACCATAATACCTCCAAATTTTGTTGGCCAGTTTTGCACAACATTTTTCACTTGTCATCGGCTTCAAATCTCACTTGTATTAGTGCTTATTGCAATGACCCGAAAAGGTAGCAATTGCATGAGGATAAATCTGAACTATATTGGTGTGGAAGTATTTTCCATTTAAAGTCGGTGAATGTGTGTCAGGTCAAAACAGCGGTATGTGGCGTATTGTCATAAAATTGTCGAAGGTTTCTTTTAAACTAAATTCGCTACTTATTCCGGTAAGCGGACCACTTTCTCCCTTAATAATGACGAATAATTAGAAACGCCAATTGTTCCTTGTTGTCTGTATAAGAAAAGCAATGCATAAAACAACTCGCCATTACCTTTGCAGGAGATGGCAGATTTTTCCTTTTTTTAGTGTTGTCGTTTTGTCTCAGAATAAAATTGCGCACTTAAGATTCATCGCACGCCAATATTTATTCAAGTTGACTTGAACCTTTCTTCAAACTGATTAAAAAGTTCCCTTCAAACTTTTATGATCTGGAGTAAAGAAACCTCAGCAATCACGTACTTCTCTATATCAAAATTAATCGGGTATAATTTGTTCACATGCTTAGTAGTGCAATATTAATTAAACCTAAAATTTTTTATTAGAAGATGTTTGAGTGTAAATTAGTAATGCTACCTTATGGAGATAAAACTACTAGTTGTTGTTTTGCATCACTTCTATTTTTAAAGTAATGCTCCTTTTTAGCTACATGAACCATTTGGCAACACTTACCTTATTTTGCTCGACATCTTCGATAATCTCGTCATATCAGACATTGTACGCAGATAACATTTTTGCAGATAAGCAGTGTTTACAAGGATTTTTATTTCAGTAGATAAGCAATCGTGTTGTAGCAGTTTCACTCTCCTGGCGACCAAGGTGTAATATTACATTGCAGAATGGACAAACCTCCACCATACAGTCCCCCAGGCAGTGTTCCACCCCAGCCAGGATTCGTTCCGGAGCAGGCATTAATTTCTACACAACCAGGATTTTCTACGCAACCAGGATACCCTCACCAGTCTTCCACACCGTATCCTGTGCAACCCCACCTCCATTATCATCCACCAGCAGGTATGTGTAGTACGAAGTCGATTCTGCTTTTTAATTGTGGGTTGCCACACTTGTTCGCTCGGAAAATATGCAAGGATATTTCTTGATAAATATGAACGAGGATTATTAGTAGTCAATTAGAATTCTTACACAAACAACATTTAGTTTATCTGTTCAGCTTTTTGGAAAGCCATGACGTGGCAAGTGTCCCTCTTGCCCTTTCTAGGATACGATGAACCCTTCGATTTGGTAATTAAAAATCAATAGTCATCAGTTAGCATCGCACAATAACTGATAAGTGATAACCTATCATATACGTGTCAGTTCACGAATATGATCACACTTACGTAAAAATCGATGATCTCTCCAAAATTTTAAGCCTTACAAATTTGAGGTTTCCTTTGGAACTTTAAATTACGTCCAAATTTTTCGAATGTAATATTAATCGCAATAATTTTTTAAAACAGGGAAAGTCTTGTAAATGATATAAAATAAATCTTGTATTAATGGGTCTGAAAGCTAACAAGAAAGAGAAGTTTTTGGTGTATAACAATTGATATGAAATGCATAGAATGTCAGAGGAGATGGTCGTGAGCAATGTTTACAGTGGTTATTTTAATTTTCCAGCGTGGGTCGGGTAATTTTCCTTAATTTAACCTATCATACTCTAACCTAAATTAATCAACCTAACGTAACCACACGTAACCTACCATGACACGAATCAGTCAGTTAATATAATTACGTATTGACACAATCAGTTGCGCCAGCGTGGCTCAGATGGTTAGAGCATCGGACTGCGGCGCGGAAGTCTGGAGTTGTTCAAATCCCAGATCGATGCCTGGCGGGCGGCCTACCCAGTCGCTTTAAATAATTGGGAACCTGCGTTCGAAAGAACAAGGGGTAATAATGCGGCTGTCTAATGCGTGGTGCTCACCACATCACCACGTGTCATGAATTTGACACGCGACAGTCGGGTGTGAGAGCGAGGATACGGAAGCTCTAACCTTCCGCCTTGCAGGCCTTGCAGGCCAAGCTCCTTCATGGGGTGTTAGTGCCTCACCATTATATTGACACAATCAGTAATGACAGTTAGCAAAAGGCGCCACTAACGATTACATCTTCGTGAGAAGCATAGTTGTCACTTGGGTTTAAATTTTACAAATTAAAACAGAAGAATACCTGATACCATAATAAAACGTTTAATTGCACGTATTTATAACGTTTCGTTATTTTTCGTAAGTCAGTTTCAACGTAAAATCAATCAATTTATAGCGGATAGCGCACCTAACGGACAAATAATCGTTACTGGTGCCTTCATGTAAACGTGTCGATACTTTATACAAGGTGTGTGTCACGTAACTTGGAGCCCCTTACTTTTTAGGACTGCAGCCCAACGTACACACGTCGTGGCAACACAGCTACTTACTCGATATTTATCTAAAACACACATTGATCAGAGTTCACATACTAAAATACTGTCAGTACTATGGGGAATTTTATTATTTACTGGTCTTTAATTTTAGAGCTGTCAATTGTTTCATGTCATAAAGCCGCACAAACTCCGTCTTTTAGATAAATATTGGGTATTTATGTTGCCATGATATGTGTCTGTTGGGTTGCAGTCGCAAGTAATAAGGGGTTCTCAGTGATGTGTCCCGCTTTATATAAATGAGTTACTAAAACTGTATACATTAATTATTCTAGTGCCCTCTAGCTTAGAAGTGATGAAAATGTTATTTTTAAACATTGTTCGGAATTATCACTAATTCTATAAAATTTTAAATCAGTCGAAACTATATCTTTTTTGTGTTAACTGACGTACGATGAGTATTTCAATGCAAAACTTTTAAGCCACTCAAATACAGGGCATCACATTTAAAAAAAAGTAAGTTCAATTCGCCACGCTTTTTTGAGCCACCCTGTATAATAAAAAATATTTTAAAAATGTGCACCACATTTGTACCTACAACTTTTATATACACAATATTCATGTAACTCTGATAGTTTTAGATATATCTTCCACCCCCGCTTCCGGACCCTGTATGAGTCTTTTGTTTAGGGAGACAAAGAATTGCGAGAGTTACGATTACAGAATAAGATCAAAACAATTCAATAAATGTTTCCATTATTGATAGTGTCTTTACCAAAAAAAAGAAGAATTAACCTATTTATATTTGTTGTCATAAGGGAAATCTCTAAACTATCTTCTTAATTTCAGATAATACAGTAATTATCGCAAATCCCGTGATAATCACTGCCCTTGGACCAAATTCTGCACTTGTATCCTGTCCACATTGCCATCATACTATAACTACCAGAGTTGAAACAGAGCCTACTACGAAGACACATCTATTTGCTCTCCTTATGTGCTTATTTGTGTAAGTTCTGGAAATTTATGTACAGTTAAGAAACTAGCACGACTGCCCGAAAATTATTCCAGTCTTGTTAAGTCTATACGGACATATGTACTATTGCTACCAAAAAACTAGGACAAATTCTAAATCTAGAAGCCATGCATTTGTATTATTTTAATTGATGAAATGACTTTCTAACTGTTATGTAAATAATTCAAACTTGTAGCCGGGGTCGGTAGCTCAGTGATAAGCATCCTCGCTACTGATCGTAGTGTCGCAAGTTCGATTCCCGGTCCCGGTGAAGTTTTTAAAAATAAAAAAATGCAGATGAAAAGCTCTACAGAATGCCATCATTCGGAAGTGATGTAAAGCCGTGGGTCCCATGTTACTATGATGTGTAGCATGTAAAAGATCCCTTGCTAGGGTTGGAACTCCTTAGTCTCGGCAAAATTCTAAGTAGGACTTTGACCATATGACCATAGCAGTCGGTGTCTAAGGTACCTGGTATTCTGCATTCCTAGACCTTGTCCATTAACAAACAAACAAACTCGTTATATATCATATCAAATTTTAATATCAGAAACTAAAATACAAGACAATTATAAAACTAGATAAATGTGCACTTTGTCCAATAGCTATACCGCGATCTAAGCAACAAATAGTCCTGGCTTCTGAAACGAAACTCATTTTAGGCATATTGACAGTGACGTTTTGAAATAATTTCAAACTTATTCACATCTCAGTTACCAGATAAAATGTCAGATTGACACAGCTAAAAAACCTTGTCCTAGTTTTGTTGGTACCAATAGTACATCTTCGATGTTACGAGAAAATGGCAACATCAAATACAACAATAATTCAATATATTCAAATATTACCATTCACAACTTCTCAGTAGCGCTAAGCAAAAAAACTAAAGGACTCGTCAAAGCCCACCTTTTGTATATATTTTTGTAGGTCTTCGTCGTGTCCTTATTTGAACCAATTTCCATTTACAAATTCGTTGTAGCTAAGTATAAGAAACGATGTGTACCTACGTTATGGGTTGAATTAACTCATTTGAAAAGCTAAATACTGCCTGTGGCATATCTGACTAGTGCACAAGGCTGGCTGCATTGGACATGGGCTGGGCCTTAAGTGAAAAATTCAGGTGTTTACCTTTAATAATCGAATCGACAAAGGCGTGTAAGATGAAGATATTGATTATTAAGCGCTATCGAGTCGATTACACTAGCCTGAGGTAGTTTTGGAGAACGTCTCGACTCGGGGAAGCTTTACGTTGAGACGATGGAAGAATATGGTGATCCGCATATTGCTGGAATGTCTATTGTCTAAACTACACTACGCTGCGTATATGAAAAGCAAACAGTAATTCAAAACTCTATTCAGATAACATGCGCATGAAATTACATTTCAGCATCAAGCAAAATTTCTAGCCGGGGGTTTCATGCTCAACTCAGTGAGCTATGGGGGAGATTCGCGGGTTTTGCAAAAGGAGCATCGGGCGAGTGATCGGCTCTCGATAACGAATAGACAACGGCCATTCGAAGATCCGCAACAAGTGTCGGCGTCGATTTAGATGCTCAAGACACGTCTTTCCAGGGATGTATCGGGATACGGAAATGATATTAAATTATTGCAGCGCAGGGCCTTAATAATTCCTTAAATCCGACTGGATGGTTGACATGAAATCTCCACGTAATCGGAAATTTTTAAAAGTGACCGTGCGTTTTGTTAGGGCGATTAGATCTGAGAATTTGTCGTAATTTTTCTGAGTGGCAGGTAAAGCCTCGCCAATCGGCCACAATTCACAATAATTCATAATAACCCCTGGTACTCTTTAAAACAAACTAGCCCTTCCCACGCTTACTTCATGTTCAGTGCGAAATAGCGCGACGGTTTCAACGGAGCGAAGAGCTAAACTCCCTTGCCCTTTCTCGAGTGCGAAACCTCAAATTTTCAAACAATCTAAACAATTTTTTACAGAAGTGATGTGTGTTAGTTATATGTTCCCTTTCATTTTTTCATGGTCCAACAATGTTATTTCTGTTCTTGTATTCATCTGTTTGTTGTTAAGCGGTATCTTTCTCATTTCATATTGTAGAGTTTTGAGTGATATCTGAATATTTGTATTCATTGATAAGGTATCCCTACATCAATGCCTGGTTTTATACAGTAAACTGTTTACGAGTTTGGCATATTGCGACATGCTGTTATAGAGTAAACATTAACACTATTTACCTAGCGTCACCATATTGAGTGACTTGATTGGGGTTGCCTGATTATAATATGTTGTTATTCTGTGTATCTTCTAACGTATAATAATATTAGTATGTTTAAACAGCTAAATTAATTGACATTGCCCTCAAATTTCAGCTGCTGGCCCTGCTGCTTCCTTCCGTACTGCATGGAAACCTGCCAAAGCAAAAACCACTATTGCCCTAGTTGCGGCGCATTTTTGGGCTCCTACGACGACTAACTAACACGCACTTTAATGTCTTTTGTAAATATTAGTGTTATCAAGTAGGTAGTAATAAACACATTAAGCATGAAGATATCGGAATTTATTCAGCTAATCCAAGGAAGCTCCTTCGGATCTGTCCATATCCTGGATTATATGGTAAAGGCTGCTGTAGTTTTGTCTTCTTCCTCTTGGCATTGAGAGTTGAGGAATGCTATCCAGTCCATTTTTTAGAGGTTAAAATAAATATTAAAGACTATTTTAACAACTTAAATATACATCTAGTTTTTAATATTTTTATTTTTACAATATGCATTAGAAGAAATTATAATTTTTATAGAATGTACAAAAAAATAAAACTTCTTAAATACTGAGTTTTAAACGTGTAATGAAAATATACCTTATGCACTTAATTACACAGCGAGATTAACCCTCAAGTGGTATCGTGGGGTGTATCGACACCGCAACACCTTTATTGTTATAAAAATTATGTACCTATTTATCATTTAATTACAACTATCTTTTTTCCAGTATTTTACTAATTACGGTAGGTCGACATATCAGTATAAATTGTCATTGTTAAAGTGCCTTGGGGTGTTCAGCAACCCCACCATATCAGTTACGTTGCATTTTTTGTCGTTGGTTATCAGTATGCCTCGTTATTTAAGCGAAAATGAACTTGAGCAGCCTGCTACTAGCTTTGGTGATAATAACGAAGGTGATTGATTGATCGATTTGTCAAGGGGAGGGTTATTTACGTCCTTTGGCACTGCGGCCTCTTGGGCCTATTGTGCGTCCCCTTCCGTCGCTAGTCCCTGTCAAGTAAATCCGTCCCCTTTACCAGGTCTAGGAGTTTGTTGATTAAGTTGACTGGCGGTTGTATCTCGTTAGGATTTATGCCTTCAAAGATTTGGAATCTTCTGCGAGCTAGGGCTTTGCATTCGAATATTATGTGGGAGGCAGTCTCCTCTTCCTCGCCACATAATCTGCATATGGGATCTTCATTATATAGCCTTATGTTGTGAAAATGTTTTCTGAAGTGCCAGTGCCCCGTTAAGAGTCTTGTCACTGTTCTGATTTGAGTCTTGCTAAGCTGCAAAACTGCTTTTGTCAGCTTGTGGGGATGGTTACCCATCATAACTTTGATTTGTCTTTGTCCCCAGTGTTCTGAGTGTTTTGTAGATATCCATTTTTTCAGTTCTCCTCTCACAGTTTTCTTTGTTGTGCCAACCACAGGTTCAGGCCCTATGAATGGTGTTTCAGATCCCTGCTTTGCGAGTTTATCTGTATTTTCGTTTTCTTCTATGCCTCTGTGGCCCGGTACCCATACGAGTTTTACCTTGTTGGAGTTTGCCAGTGTTAGGAGGCTGCAAAGGCAATTCCAGGCAAGCTTTGACTTAATCTGGAACGAATTCAGCGTTTTCAAAGTTGCCTGGCTGTCAGAGATGGTTTTGTTGTTGTAACCCCTTCTTATGTTCTCTTCTATTGGTGCTATTGCATATGTTTCTGCTTGGAATATCGTGGTAGTTTGACCCAGAGATATAGATGTACTGTATCTTGGTTTGCTACCATTTATGCCAGCTCCGGTTCCGTTATTGGTACGTGAACCGTCCGTATACCATACTAGGCTGTACTGCAGTTCTTGCTGCCATTCTTCACGGTTTGTCCGTACTTCGAAGAGTTTATGAAAGGAGTAATTTGTTAACATGTGGTCCGTTTCCATGTCTAACATGGGATCGGACACTACGGTTATTATTTTGGAGTGTCCCCAAATATGTTGGGTACTTTTCCAATTGCCCCTACAGCTTAAGCGATGCGCTCCCATACGTGTCTCGCCTTTGATTATTAGGTCTAAGAGAAGAATTTGCAAGAAAGCTTCTGGTGCTGCTGGTGGAGTGCTCCTGAATGCTCCAGTTATGCAGAGACAAGCCAGTCTTTGGACACTAAGGAGCTGGTTTATTGTTTGTCTTAGTGAACCATAAGTTATTATTGGTCTTATCACTGTTGTGTATAGCCAATAGATCATTTTTGGTTTAAGTCCCCATTTGTTTCGAAGGCTTTTCTTACCATCTTTAAGGATGTTTTAGCCTTATTGGTAGTTCTCTGCAGATGTTGATTCCAGGTCAACTTGGTATCTAGGATTACACCCAAGTATTTGACCTCCCCCTTAATTTGTAGAGTTTCTCCAAAGAGTTTCGGAGGATTTATGCCTCCGTGGTGTCTCTTCCTGGTGAATGGTATAAGGTTGGTTTTTGCAAGATTTACCGTAAGGTTTTCCTTGCTGCATCATGCCTCGACCTTATTCAGAACTTTTTGCATTACTTCTGAGATTATATTGCCGTATTTTCCTTCTATGGGAACGACTATATCATGTGCATAACCCAGGGTACATAATCCTTCGTTATTCAGCTTGCTAAGGAGTTTGTTTATAACCAGATCTCAAAGTAAGGGGGATTAGTACCCCTCCTTGTGGACCTCCCCTGGTTACAGACACTTCCATCTTTTTATCGTACCACCTATAGTGGCTTGTAGTCGTCGGATTTGCAGCATGTTTGTCATCTACCTACATAAGGTGTCGTCAATGCCATACCTTTTAGCCGCTTGAATAATAGATTTAAAGGAGGTGTTATCAAAGACCCCCTGTATGTCTAAAAAACACCTAAGGCAATTTTCTTGTTTTCTAGGCTGTGCTCTATCCTGTTAATCAGGATATGGAGAGCACTTTCGCATGATTTCCCTGGCAGCTAGGCGTGTTGGTTTTGATGCAGCGGTTTTTCTATGAGTGCCCCTTCCCTTATATACATTTCTAGCAGTTTTTCCATAGTTTTCAAAATGAAAGATGATAGACTTAGGGCCGGTTGCAGAAAGCAACGTTAAGTCTGGTGTTAGCTAACGCGACGTCAAAGTGAACAAAAACGAATCAAATCTCAAATGCTTATGGTAACTAATACATTAGTAAACACAATTTGATGCGATTTTGTTCACTTTGACGCGATGTTAGCTAACACCAGACTTAACATTGCTTTCTGCAACCGGCCCTTATTGGTCTAAATGCCTTAGATTGGGCGTAGGAATTACGACCCGGTTTTGGTATGAAGACCACTTTGACAGACTGCCAGGCTTGAGGAATATGGCGTAAGGCCACACTTGCTCCAAATAGCCTGCACAGAACTGGGATCAGGACTTGCTTTCCCTCCTGTAGCATCACAGGGAGGATGTCATCAGGTCCTGGAGATTTGAAGAGTTTGAAAGTGTAGATGGCCCAGTTTATTTTGCCGTGGTTTATCACGTGATTAGCCATCTTCCAATCACCTCGTGCTGCTCTGTAAAAAGAGTAAAATGAGATTTAATGCAAAATATGCTAAAATTGTGCTGCAAAGTTAACTGTAATTTACTGCACGTTTACGAAAATTGTTTGTAAGCTTAAATTGATTAAAAGTTGTAAATTTGCTCAACAAAATTCCACAAAATTATAAATTCGACAAAAATTTACAGTACTTTCGTTGCATACTCTTTCACCTCGTTCACAGTCTGAAAATGGGTTTCCTTCAATGCGGATTTTGTTTTAGAAAATAGGTAAAAGTCCCACTGAGCTAATTCGGACGAGTAATATGGGTGGTCCAGCACTAGGATCCTCTTATCGTCCATAAACTGCTTTAACCCTTAACTGGTAACGTGCCGTCTGTGAGACTGCAAGCAAATTTTAATCTCAAATTTTCAGCAAAAGAGTACCGCTTTTCGCCAAATGATCTTATCTAATCTTTCTCCTCTTGGTACCCCACCTATCGCACAATTATTGGTAAATTTGGGTAACTAACGCTGGAGATGTGTTTTATTTTTAGTTCAGTACAGTCTGTGAGACGGCACGTTACTGTTTATGTGAGAATTTTTTTCAATTGGTAGGCATGGTACGCCCTGTGAATTACAATATTTCTTTAAGTTTTTTTTTACAAATGCATTGTTTTACTTATTATTAATCGTAAAATAAATAAAATAAGTTTTTTTTTTGTTATCTTGGTCTGGTAAAAAGTACATTACCAATTTGTGTTCAAGTTGAAAATTATCTTATTATTTTTTCTTTACATTAAGTTTTCGGTTATTTTAAATAAAATTATTACTAAAACATATATGCCTAACAAACCTCTATATATATATTTAAAAAAATAATTAAAACAGTTTAATTTTTTTCGCTTCAAAAGTGACGGTTTACGTGAGAATTTTTTGCCACTTCTAGGCATGGCAGGCCCTGTGAATTACAATATTTCTTTAAGTTTTTTTTTACAAATGCATTGTTTTACTTATTATTAATCGTAAAATAAATAAAATTACTTTTGATCAAAAGTTTTCCTTTGTTATCTTGATCTGGTAAAAAGTACATTGCCAATTTGTGTTCAAGTTGAAAATTATTTTATTATTTTTTCTTTACATTAAGTTTTCGGTTATTTTAAATAAAATTATTACTAACAAATATATGCCTAACAAACCTCTATATATATATTTAAACAAATAATTAAAACAGTATATTTTTTTTCGCTTCAAAGGTGTGCCAGTCTCACAGACTGCACGTTACCAGTTGTGTTCCAAAATTTCACGTTACCAGTTAAGGGTTAATATATTTGTACATACTTTGTACATAATTGTTTTCATTTGATATTTGTGAAACTTCCACTTACGTAGGAAGTTCCGGGTAAAGCCCTTTAACGATTTTTGAGATGAGGAATGTAAAACATATTTTATAAATAAGTCTACAAAACTGCT
>OW679196.1:103837685-103891276 GCA_940337035.1 Agriotes lineatus | reverse complement strand
TTGTATCTTCCTAATGAACAAATTCTGAACTGAGAACTAGATAAAAGTAATAATCTGCACATAGGTCAGGCTTTACACTTGTCGGAAATGCAACCCAAAAGATTCAGGGTAAATGATGTAGGAGATAAAAAAAGCCAACGAACTAGTGCGTTGCGTTTAATGGCGCTGCGTCGGAGCAATCCGAACGGTCCTGGATGGCAGTGTGGATCAAGCGGTGAGATCGTATTCGCAAGCAGTGAAGTTCTACTCCCGCCGGTTATGTTTTTTATGTGACAATTAATGTATTTCGCATTACCAAGTTTTTTCTTTTATTGTTTCAGTATTATTACAAACGTACCCCTAGTTTCCTTTGATCTTTAAAACTGTTCATTGTCACAAAATCCACTCGCGAGTTAAAGCCTTTTACAGATTATTTTACTATAGTTCATTTTTCGTCTACATTTGCTTGTCGTATTTTCCAATTCCGGTCTTTCTCTATATTGCTTTTGGTTCTCTACACTGACTAGTTCCTTTATATCTATTTTTTGAATCCATAGGTAATTTATGATCAACATCTAGCTCTGCTCATTTTTACTGGTTTAACCAAATATAGTTTTAAATTTTTCTTCTTCTTTGTATGTACGATTGTGTATAACAAAGCATACATTGTGGTTGGCAACGACTGCAGCAGTTCTAACCGATACGCAAAATTTTCATAACGTTCTTAGATGTTCACAAACGATAATCTCTGAACTTCTTTGAGGCGTATTATCTATTCACTGCTAATTTAGGTACTAATATTCACGTTTCAATTTTTTAGTATTGCGAAATACCTAAAAAGACGATGAGTTAAATCCATCTTAAAACGTATAAATTATTACCTTGATATTCCATCGGAAAAAAACCTATCACAAATATGGCCGTGTTACCAATTACCTTTTTTGCGCATTTTATTTCTCTAAAGGTGACAACAAATTAAATAAAAAATTTACTTCGTAGCCAAAAACACTAAGAATAACAATAACATGTTGTTAGTTTAAAATAGCCGTATTACTTAATAATAGTAACAACGTAAAACCATAATGCTATCTGCAGGCATATATTCTACACATAATATTAAAGATACAGATTTTATATTACGAAAGTTTCAGAAGTGAGTCAGTATTGTGCCTCTTACCAATACTGAATAGATTTAGGGGCTTGTGTCAAAGGCGATGAGTAAACTTGACCATTGGTTTTTAATCAGATTTTTAGTAATATCTGCATACTGGAGGTTAGCTGGATATGTAAAAAAATCAAGATTCACTTTCAAGGCTCTTTGTTTATAGCAGTTATTCACGTTACAGATTCAGTATAACGTAGTCCCATAAGTTTTGAGAAAAAAAAATTCGTTGTAGCTTATTATACAAAAAATGCTTTCAACTTGGTTGGAGTTGAAGAACATGAACCATTATCCGAAGTTTAAGCATATAATTCTATTAAATGTAGCTGTAGAAATAATTGCTTGTCCTTGAATTTAATATAAAATTAAAGCAACATGAAATATAGCTGTGAATATTTTTTCTCAAAACTTATGGGACATACGTTATACTGAATGCTGAATGTGGTTTATGATGTACTATCTATAATATGAGCCATTTTGTACAGGGTCAGGCAACGATAAGGGGGTGCAATATATTTCTAAAACTATGAGAGTTACATAAAAATCACTTATGTAACGGTTGTAGATGCGAATGTGGTGCAAATTAGTAAACCATTGACAATTATTCGAGATGGCTCAAAAGCTGTAGCAAATCAAACCTTTTTTTAAATTGGAGTGTCTTATCTGTCTTATATATCTATCCATCCAATCATGTAACTGCATCAGGTGCATATGGTCTCCACATCAAGTCGTCATCTGACTCTATTATGTGCTCGTGTTTTAAGCTGATCTCAATTCCAGTTTTTCTCATTTGCTTCTTGCCTGGCTGTTCCTGTCGATGATGTCATGGGACGGCCTCGCTTTCTTCTGCCTTGGGGCTTCCAGTAAAGTGTCCGCCCTACTATATTGTTTTCGTCTCTTCTCAGGGTATACCCAATCCAATTCTAACTGTGACGTTTACTCTCCGTATCAACTGGTGTTTGACCTGCCCTTTCTCATAGATTCTTATTGGAAATTATATCAGGCATTTAACACCTATAATGTTTCTTAGGAATCTGTTGATGTAGTATTTTATGGGTTGGGTTGGTTACCATCCAAGATTCGCAGCCGTAAAGTAGTACAAATTTTACATTATTTAGAGTTAAATATTCTTCGATATTTTCAACGATCTCCATATGTTTTTTAACTGCTTTATTAATTCTTTTATGGACGTCTGGGTGTGCTTCTCCCTCTGGAGGAAAAATCTAGATAGAAAAATTGGTCTAGATATTTTATTTCATGGCCATCGCTTATGTGCTTACGTTATTTGTTTGTTCCAATTTTATCCCTCTCCATGTTTTTGCATTTATATTCATGGTCTCTCTTTTCAGCTTCTTGTTTTCTTCGTTCAAGTTTGTTTTTCATATTTCGGAAGCGTTAGTCCAATAATCATACGTCATCACCAAAGTCTAGGTCTTCTAAATGCTCTGTTAGGCTTCGCTGGATTCCATTTCAATTATTTTTTCGTTATTTAATCCATAACATACACAAAGGAAAAGATTAGCGACAATAGGCATCCTTGCCGTACTCTGGTTTCAACTTTTATTACTTTTGCTAAATTCCCTTGGTGAATAATGTTGCATGTAAAGTCCTCATAACTTTGTATTATGATTGCTCTCAGTTTTTCTGGGATTGCTTTGGCTCGTAGTGCTTTCCATATACTTTCTCTATTATCCGGTCTATGCAGGATCTGTCACTCCGGTATCCAGCTTCTTCCCTTCGGGACTGCGTTTCTATCTCAACTTGAACTTAAATATTATATTGTTGAAAATGTGTGATAGTACCGATAACAATGCAATACTTCGGCAGTTGTCACATTGGCTTGTGTCGCCTTTGTTATGGAATTTTAATTCGTAGTCCCTTTTTCCACTCATCAAGGATTGGGTTAGTTTCTCATATTTTTTGAAATATAGGTTGCAGCATCTTATAGTAGTTTTTGCATCAGCTCTCTTCTGCACTAATGTTGTCTATACCTACCGACTTGCCGTTATTTAGTTAGTTTAAGGCTTTTTCGATTCGTTTTTCCGACAGAGGGTCTATAATTAGTCTCTGGTTAGGTTGTATATTTTGGTCTTGTTCGTTTCTGATTTCGTTGTCACTTTCTTTCTTTTCTATTTTGAATATTCTTCCACGTTTCTTCGGTTGTCCATTCATGTTTTCCTTTTCTTATAGATCCCATTATTTCTTTACTCGTCTTGTTGAAACTATGTTTTATTATTGCTTATTTCTTCTTAACACTTCTTATTTCACTGTCACTGTTAACATCGGCCCAAATAATTCCGACGAGGCGTTAGAAGTAAGAATTCTAACATTAAACCAATAATGCGAACGTCAAAAAGGCATTTGTACTTCAGATCCTTCACCTCCAATGAAGCTGATCCGAACCAATTGGCTTTACGAAGCACTACTCAGTGGGGCACACAACGTGCTTGCACAGATTTTTAAATGGAAAAGAACGAGAGAAACCAGCCACATGCCCACCAATTCAGGTTATCAAAAACTTCCCAAAATTTTGGCAAGAGGACATACAAAAAATCACTGAAAAGTTGGAGTATTCTCATATGATAACATTAATGTAATTTTAAGCTAGAAATTTGTTAACAACAATAGAACATAGGGTTGCCTACCCTGTCCGGCAGGATGTATCGAGTATTTGGGGAAGATAAATGCGAGTAGCAGAATTTAGTTTATTATTGGAAGTATTGCCTGAGAAACCACCAATTAATCGTAACAAAATGCTTAAAAATAAAATACAACTGGTTAATTTTCACTAATGTATGCGAAACTGCAAATTATCCGTAACACTGGTTATTAATGCTATACAGGGTGCTCAACATGCAAACGTGATCAACTTGCAAATTTAAGAATATTCTACTTTATACCCCTAAAGTCGGCTGCTTCTCAGATATCCGAATTTGAAAATAAAAAACAATTTAAGCCCTTCAAGATGCTTTGTTTCAAGCGATAACAAACAAATGCCGTTAAAATTATAATTTAAATATTTGAGCTCTCATACATAAACCAAGCTTAGAAAGTAAAAATCCATTCAACAAGAAATACAAACTCTGTAAAGAGTTTTATTCAGAACTTCCCTCGCAAGTGGATGTTGTAACAAAAAGCAATTTTAAAAATCAAAGGAAAATATGAGCAAAAGTATTTTCAATGACATGCGCGTAGCGCAAACTAAAGCACGCGTTTGCTGTCTCGCCCACCAAAGACTCCCCCGATCAGTGAGATGCGGCTGCATTAAATAGAACGCATTTATTGTTAAACCACGTTTCATTTTTTAGAACATGTATTGTGCATCTGTTGGTTCCTATTTTCGTCAAGGATAAAGGTTGAGGTATAGGGCATTCAGTAAACACAAAAACTTCTTTTTTTAAGTTGGCATGGGTATATAATTTTTGTGCTAGGTATTCTGTATTTTCTTTTGCAAAAGATTCCACACCTGTTTACAGGCAAATTTTAATTTAAAAATTACAATTAATATTTCTCATTTTCAGTGTCAAAGCATATTTTTCTAGAAATGCTCACCTGGAGTTTTATAAAATGTCATAAAAATGCCTATTAATAATATCCTTAATAGTAGTTATTTACAACATTTTTGACAGATAGGAAGTAAATATCACACCCTTACCTATTTGTTTTAGTAACTTCTTGAAAGTACATTTCTAGACAAGGAAGAATTTTTGGAAGTACACTCATGATATTTTGGAAATCAAAGGCCACTGTGTGTTTTTATGTTTATTGAACAGACTATAAGGTTGTGGAGATAGATAGCCAAAAAGTTTATTGTAGTAGGTATAAAAAATCTGATTGTCCCTTAAGGTCCAAGCTTCATACATGTGAAGGTTGATAAAATATTTTACGTTTCGCCACTTTAGATGGCTTCATCAGAAATTATTGACAAGTGATATAACTTGGCGAAACGTAAAATATTTTATCAACCTTCACATGTATGACGCTTGGACCTTAAGGGACAATCAGATTTTTTATACCTACTACAATAAACTTTTTGGCTATCTATCTCCACAACCTTATTATTTCATCGAAACAGCCAAATTTTCATTCACCTATTATACAGACTATAAGTGCAACTTGCTAATTTTATCTATTTCTAAGTTAAAGCAAAAATAAATAAATTTTTTAGGTGCTCGCCCTGTGTATATTTGTCCGAAATTTTCTTGGTGCCAGGTACACATATAATCTGCATGCAAACTATGGTCTTACTCCAACAAATATTTTTGAGTTATGCCGCCAACAGGCGAACAGACTGACAAACAAGCGGAATTGTAAAAACCTGTTTTCGCCATCTTAGGGCCCTAAAACGTGAAGATCTGAAGAAATCTCGAAAGTAGTTTTTTTTTGCGATTGCAATACTTCTTTCGTCTTTTATGAGAGGGAAGTAAAAACAGAAAAAGCAGAAGGATATTTTATTTTAAAAACGATTGAATTGAGAGGTAGGAAATGCCATATTACAATATCGCTCAGTAATAGGACTTTTCAAAAGTACTGATATACACAAGGTGATCGATTCAAAATTCGAAATAAGTGAAATTGCAAGTTTTAATTCTCTGTATAGTTTTATTAGTGAAAAAAGAATCACACGATTTTGATATAAGTACTCGTTTTTGTTTTCTTTTAAATTTGACTTCATTCTAGTTTCAGAAATAATGGATTTCTCAATTTTCGTTTTTTATTGTGTTTATTATTTGTTGTGTCAAACATTACAATTATTATTTTCTAAACCTAATTAAGTTTTGTTTGAAGAGTTCGCAGTATAAAATGTAATTTTAACTGAGTTTGTTTGTTATCTATTAAAATAAAGTGTCTTGGAAAGTGTAACCAGTTTTTTATGTGTAAACTCGTATATTTACCAAACAGTTGAATTTAGAGGTACGACGTAAAATGTAGAAAAATATCATTGAAAATCGTACGACACTCATTAATGACCAATAGAAAAATTAGTTCACAAGCCGTATCCAAGACAACAAAAAAATTTCTTGGAAATTTTTTGTAGGTAGACATTACTTCTTTTTAGGGTTTGTGTCGTTACGATTTTCTTACCGAATCTCCATTCGAGCATTAATTCATATCCGGAAATAATTTTTCGTGCATTCAACAACGTCCTAATTTGCCCTCGCGTCCCGCTCGGGCAAATTAATACGACATTGTTGGAAGGCACTCAAAAAAATTTCCGGAAAGAATTAATGCTCTTGAGATTATATGTGAAAATTATTTCCAAAAATATGCATGGCATTCTATAAAAAAAAGAATTTGTAAATGTTGAGCACCCAGTATTCTGTATAGGAATAATAAAACCATACTCGAAATGGAATTCATAAAAAGCATACTTTTTTGGTAATGTTTCCTTTTATTCTATTATTTTCTGTTACGGTATCTATTTGCTTTTCAGATTGTTTTGTTACATAAAATCGTTAATGTCTTCAAAACGGTTGACGTTAGACCTATACAACTTTATATTATTTCAATGCCAAACTTTCAAGCTATCTAAGTATAAGGCAACCTATTTCAAGAAAAGTAAGTTTTATTAGCTACACTTTTCAGCCACCCTTTATAATCAAAAATGTTTTAGTAATGTGTAACACCTTCGTGCTTACAGAGTTTATAAAATGCTGCAAAAAGCAAGAGTATAACCCGTGAACTTAACTATCAAAGATTGCAGACCAAAAGCAAATAACCAAAGTCCGATCCAACGCATGCTCTAAAAATTAGTGACCCCTGATAATGACCTGATTTCTTAAGCTGCTATTATAGCACTTGTAAAAACCATGTCCTTGTGTCCTGTATATGAGGCAATTCACCGTTACAGGCTGTCATTGTCCCCTGCGCACTCTGGGTAGATTTCTCAACCCATTTTTACAAATCATCACGAGCCTCATTATAACTAATTAGGATGTAAATAAAGCCTTCCTATTTAAATTAAAGAGCGAATAATTTCATAAACATAGCACCGTTGCCCAAGCCTCCACTAAAGGTCAACTTCTTTTAGAGGATCCTTCACAAATATTTCCGTTCCATAACACTCGTTGAGCACTTTTACATTTCTATCACACAAACTGCAACAAAATACACGCGCATTAGTTAAAATTTTCCTAGGAGTCGCCAATAAGACGGGTTCCGCCAAACACAGTTGGCAAAAAAGTAATTACAAATTTCTGGAATTGCCGAATCGTTTATGGAAGAATGAATGGCGTAAAAACGTGTCGATGCTTACGTAATTGGTTAGAACTAGAAACTGACGTTGACTTGAAGTTGAAGGAAATGTTTACGAAAATGTCGTCGCGTAAATAAACAATTAATAAATAAAATTAAATTCTAGAATCAATCGTTTTATAATTACAGCCTGTTCAATGTGTAAAAGCAGGAGACTTCAACGAAAAGTTACAATGCAAACCCCCTTATAATTAACGCTGATTTGAAGTTGTAGGGAAATGTTTACGAAAATATCGTAGCGTATTCTACTGGAGACTTCAACGAAAGGTCACGATACAAACCCGATTATAATTGCAGCTGATATAATTATTATTTACCTGCATCAGTTATTAACAACATTAAGTGACCGATCATTATTTTTTATATATTTCTGGCTAAATGCCATAGTTGCACACGCACTTGCACTTCTCTGAAGCGCTAATTTGCATTTTAATGGCAATCAGCAATTAATTCAGAAAATCCTCCGGGATGCAAGTTCAAACAAATCTATTTAGCAAACCGCACAAACATCCAGCCGGCCCTCAATACTACCTTCCGCGAATCGCGAATCGACATCCTCTCAAAATAACAATTAGATTGCAGGTAGTTACGAAATTCCCCAATAGCTTAAGTAAAGCCAGCTAATGTACTATTACCCCTCCCAGGACTCGTCGACCCGTCCTGCAGCCGCTTTTCTTTCTAAAATTCACGTAAATGCTGGAGTGGGGAGAGGACGAAATTGACGCGAACTTGCCCATTACGTTCGTAGGCTACTTCAATTTGCAAAAGTTCACTACTATAAGAGATTCGGTAGATATAATTGGCCTGGCAGTTTTTATTTTACCTCCGGAAGAGCGTCTTGTATTCTTAGATCTTCGAAATTGAGTATCATTTGTGCGTCTGCAACTAAAAGATTTGATTTTTGTTATTGGGCTTAAGAATTCGCCAGCCTTAGGAACTTGTGATATTATTTGTGAGTGTTCAAATGAGACAATGGAGAATGTTTCTGTGCTGATTAGGTGATGAATACACGAAACTGAGAGACGAAATATACTATTTACTTCAAAGCCCTGTCCAAACACACAGCCCAAAAATGAATAACACGGTAAGTGCCTTTCGATTTTTAATTTATTTCTTTAAATTCGAAACACAACAAAAGGCTCCTTGTTGCTAATAAATGCCACTCAGCTTGTTCTGTATATTTCAAAGTGCAACCCATGTTGCGTAACATAAAATCTAGTTCAGTAAAAATAGTAAAAATAACTTGGCGGTATTCTCAAAACTTTTGATATAACCTATGCCAACACGGTTTACAAGGAGCTGCTCGTGTTTAGTTTCGCAATTATAAAAGCACTAACGGCCTTCTGCAAATCACATAATGAGCAAACGTAATTAGTTTACATCGCCTCAATCAACGAGATTTGGACGTGGCTTAACCTAGTTCTTAAAAATCCAGGCGCGGTTATGTGGGTTAATAATAATGCGAGTTTTTCACTTCACTACGTCCGAACGCAAATCGAAAGTGTTACAAAATTACTCAAGAAAATTATCAGACAGATGTTTACTTTTACGTAAGCGTGTGGCAACGTTTTTGTACGCAAGGCAGCGTATCATTAATGCCCACAATTAGCTCGGTGAACTTAAACTTGCACGGCCCCGTTAATATGTTGCGGATGCTTTAATAAGTTACCTGGAAAAATGAAACTGAAGCTAAATTGTTGAAATCGTGACTCAAATAAAAAATATGGTTAGGTTTGTGTATTTCCATGAACCTTTAATGATCTTGAGCTTTGCTCCGCCCTCCAATAAACAAATATTGCTTAATTATGAGTGTAATATACCACTTTTTTGCTTAATAATGTTTTTGGCATTTTACTCAACAAGGTTATTATTTATTACACAATCACAAAGAATGATATTCTAATACCAACGCAAAAGCTTTATATTAATTATTAACACATTGCTATATACCTGACAGTTCCAATTGTTTAATAATTCTGCAATATATATCCATGGTAAAATGTGACAAAAATTAGAAATGTTGCCTCCGCATCTTTAGATATATATTTTTTTAAATCTTGCCCTAACCGAGATTCGAACTCGCAGTCCGCCGCTAAGCCACCCTGGCAACCAAATGAACCTGATAGGTTATGTCATTCTCAAGTTATCATGTTTGCATCTATATGGCGTGACGCCTTTTCTTAATTTACCGACCTTCCTTTAAGGACAAAGTCTTCACATTTGCGTAGAGAACAACTTCAGCTATATCACGAAACTGGTCAAAAATACAATTAAAAGTGTTTTTCTTCAAACGGCAGTAAAATATGGCATTATACTGCTGGATTGATGATGCTAAACAGTCACTTTATTGCCAAGCGGCAGATAATATTATCTGCCGCTGACGAGCGGCAGATAAAGTTATTATCTGCCGCTGACGATTTTATCTGCCGCTCGTCAGCGGCAGATAAAGTTATTATCTGCCGCTGACAACTTTATCTGCCGCTCGTCAGCGACAGATAATATTATCTGCCGCTGACGAGATCAAGTAATTTTCTTCGAATTTTGTTCACAAAGTTGTAAATAATTTGTTATAAAAACGTTTGAAGAAAAAATACTATATGTTATTCGGAGCAAAAGTATCTTTATGTGGCTCGGCTGTACTTATCTGCCTCGCAAGCTCGGCAGATAACCCGTCCAGCCTCGCCACATAAAATATAACTTTTACTCCTAATAACATAATATACTATTATAATACTTAAAAATCCGCGTCCCATAAAGTAAACAAACAGAAAATTACAATAACTGTTCTAAAAAAAATTGTCAAAATATCTCAACTGCAACACAGAACTAATATTAGCTATTTTTTTCTTAAAGGTCAACAAAAATTTCAAGCGGCTTTGCCGCTGCTGATACAGTTATAATGGGGAGATTAAATTAGGAATTTAAATATGCAAATATTAGCTCACGCAACAGCGAACTACCGCTTCCTTTTATTTTTTATATAAAGCAGTGGCCGATTTATGTAAAGAAAAATAAATTTCATGGTCGTCGCAGCTTCCGTTTGTTTTCGAATCCAAACTAATTAATAAAACACTAATTTGGTCAACCTCTTTGCGGGTTTTTTTATCTTATTTGCATGTTTATCTTATAGTATGCAATGAACACCTCAGATTTGTTTTAATAAACTCATTCCTAGTCAAATTATGTTAGCTTCGCTATCTCGAAAAATTTATGTTTTACCCAACTTTTGTTTTAACAAATATCCAAAAACTTGTTTTTATCATTCCAATAATGTAATCGTGGAACTAATGTAGACCCATTAAAATATTGCTAATTGTTGATAGAAACTGAAACGCACAAACTAACTGTTATAGAAAATGGTTCTTGAAACCGATATATGTATGGTGCGTGTAGTAGAATTGAGCTTCTTTTTAATTTCTTTCTAGCAAACATTACCTTGATGTAAGTGTTTTTAAACGACATTTCTGTCAGACTTGATCGTACTCTTAATGCAACTACATATCAATGCTTGCAAATGTTGATATGCTTTTCTGTCGCTACCTCTTTACTAAGTAATGGTTCAAAATCCAAAATTTTCAAGTAAATAACTTATTGGTTCTAAAGTAATTTTTATCAGATCCCAGTTTTGAAAGCTTTATTGAAATTATAAATATAAGAAGGTTTTACAACTATTTGCTTAAATTAATCGATCACATGGCCTCACATCATAATACAAATACCGGCAAAGATATAGAGGTAAACGATATTATTACCTATGAGAGTTGTATAAAGATTGCTTATAAAGCAAGCTAAAAGTTTTGCTTTGAAATAGTAATCATTTCAATATAAAATTGTGTGGGCCTAACATTAAGCGTTTTGGAGGTATTACGATTTTATTCAAAGAAACTTGAACATTAACGTTACCAAGAAATTATGTTTTTGTAAATTACTTTTCGAATGTAAAATGATGGCTCTAGATATTAGTGCTATACAGGACGCTCCAAATTTGCAAATTTAATAATTTCGTTTTTTAATTGAATATTTTTTGTTTCGAAAGCTTTCTCAATGAGCTTTCTGTTTATAAGTATATTATTTCGTATACCTAAATTCAACTCTTTTGGAGTTATGCGAGTTTAAAAGTAAAAAAACAATATAATCACCTTAAAAGTCTTTATCTTATTGGATAACAAGCAAAGGCTGTTAAAATGGTAACTTAAACATTTGATTAAAAAACCCAAATGAATCAGATTTTTAAAAATTACAATCTTGTCATAGCTGATACAAGAAATAATAGACACAAAAATCGAGAAAGGCAGAAATCAGATTAAT
Source organism: Agriotes lineatus (assembly GCA_940337035.1). Classification (NCBI taxonomy): domain Eukaryota; kingdom Metazoa; phylum Arthropoda; class Insecta; order Coleoptera; family Elateridae; genus Agriotes; species Agriotes lineatus. The sequence goes on along the minus strand of OW679196.1, from coordinate 103,879,572 downwards.
GGAAAACACCAAAATCCTATAGGTAGTAATAACATTACACCATTTTTTCTTCTGTGTCTGGGAGTTAAAGCTTGACAGAGAACTCAAAATGTGCAAATTTGAGCAATTCGATTTTATAAAGTAGACACCCTGTATATCTGTGTATTTTTGTGGGAAGTGATCTTTTTTCTGAGATATAATCGTCTACCTCTTAATGCAATCGTTTTTAAACTTAATTTTCTCCTGCCTTTTCTCGCTTTTTCGTGTTTGTTATTTTTCGTTTCAACAAAGGCTAGATTTTTATTTTCTAAATCTGATTATTTATTAAGTTTGGAGAGTTCTAAGTGGTTGCATTTACACTTAACGGCGTTTCTTGATTATTTGTTAAAATAAAGCTCATTTAAAGGGTTTTCCAAAGTACAAATATATTTATGCGGTCGCCTACTAATACTGCTACAAATATTTTTACGAGAAAGCAATTTATTTACAGAGTCGAGTCAAAGCATCATATATAAACCTGACAATATATATATATGGCATGGCTTATAACTACCAAAGCAGATATACCGGTGATTATAAATGCTCTTTCATCAAGTTGCCTTTGAAATATTTGTTGTATTAATAACAGAACACCCAGGATAAAACCTGGTGGACTTGGTAAAACTTATCTTTTATTTTTATTACTTACAGCAACCACTTGAAATTCTAAGTTTTTTCATAAAGTCATTAATATTTGTAACTGTTGACGTTATATATTTATCAAGCGACATAAATATAGAAAATTTCATTAAAAAACGAGTAGGTTTGATTCGCTACACTTATTTGAGCCACCCCGTATAATCAAACATTTTAGTAATGTGCATTACTTTCGTAGCTACAACGTTTATGCAAGCAATTTTGACGTAACTCTCATAATTTTAAAAATACGTTCCACTCCCGCATCATTGCCTTGTATGTACTAATGTTTAAACCAAAATAAGTTATAGCCTTGCGCCACTACCTCTCCGTTTTCAGGCTTTCTACATTTACTCTACAATAATATCATATTCGTGCAGGTAACATTGGATTACAAAAGCCTATTTAATTTATTGTTAATTTTTCAGAACATTGTAGGATGAAATATAAATGAACCAAAGATACTTAAAATCATATATAGAGTGATCAAATAAATTTCAGATCGGGTTGGCTAACGTTACAGTACGTTTACATAGAGCTACAGCAAACTAGATCTAAAAGGTATTTTATCACTGGTTATACATTTCAGATCGCACTAAAAAAATAATTAAAGAATCTATGTACTAACTATACATGTCTCTACGAAACTTGCTGTTGAATAGAATTAATAAAAACACATGACATTAATATGTTTATGTATACATTTACAAACTATATAGTAAGTACAGTTAAATGCTCAGGGCACGATTCGACAAGTAATAGGTATTAACAACAGTTTGTTACCATATTTTAGAATACTTCACGCATATCATATTAAACACGAATGTGATCGTTTTTAGAATTTCAACCCTGCATTTATTACAGACGACATTTACTTTGTAACTGACTATACACATGGTGGCCACAAGTAGTATCACTTTATTTCCATTGTTTATAACAACTTGTAACTATAGAATTCAAACCAAAAGTATTTTAGAACCACTGTACAAATTACCACATTACATTAAAAATAGACTTGTTAAAAATAGCATTCTCAAGCGAACCTACAACTACTATTAACAAAATTCTGTTGAGAAATTTAAGAAAATCTGGAGTAGCTATTATCAGGTGAAAGCTTATATAATCAGTTCTAAAAGTTCAAACTTATTGTATTTATTCAAAGCATTAAACGTATACATGCAGATGACATTAACTTTTCGATTGACTATATATATTTTTGAAAAATTTTGTGTAATTTGATCGTCGCTTGTTATAAGTTGTGATTATACAATTTCAACTAAAAATTATTGGAACATATTGTGCAAATCACCATATAGATATTACCGACCTATCTTTTATAAAACAAAGAATACATTTAACCAGAGTTTATTAAGGAAGATAAACTATTGAACAATACACGTTTACTTATGTCACTTAGGAAATTCGTTTGATTGCTGAAGAACTCATTTCGTTAAGATGCTAATAATTAAACTAGTATCGTTAATATCTATTAACAAAAACAAAATGAAAAATGTATAACCAGTTTACATATATCAAGTAAATACTTATATATTTAATCAGTCTCTAAATTCAAACTTATTGTATTTATTTAACGCAATGCATTTATTCATGCAGATGACATTAAGTTTGCGCTTGACTGTACGTATATTTGCAAAATTCGGCATAATTTGCTTGCGAAAAATAATTTGAGAATATCGCACAAATTACTATGTTACACATAGCCTTTGCATATAATTCCAAAAGTTTGGAGCTTTCATTTTGTAGAACGACCTTTAATCAGAAATTTCAACTGATAATTTCTTTTTTTTTAGCTACCAACATATTTCTAATTGTTTCGCGTTTGTTATTTGTGACTAAAAGGTCAGCTTACCGTAGCAACACTTGGTTGATATGACAACAACAAAATAACAAGCCAGTTATGAATATAGGTCCTAAGACTTTTACAGCAAATTTTTTTGTATTTGGTTACTATAGAAACACCAGACACACTTTAGTTAAACAAACAATATTTGTAGTATTTGACTATATTTTTATCTTTATGAGTTTATAGCGCAAAATAGTTAATGTATTAAGGGGACTAGTCAATAGATTATAGCACAAGGGATATTTCCCGAGGACTGTAATCGTGGTTAAGCACGTGGTACATACAACATTTTATTTTATTTTGGTTCACAAAATGGACAAAATTCAAGGGGTCAGTATTTTGATTACAGACTACTGCGTCATTGGTGTGCTGTCCCTGTGAAGTTTTGGTGCGCTATGGTATCTATGCAGCTTGTTGGGCCTTGCTATACTACATTATTGGAGTTTCTTATTTTGCTTTGCAACTTTATGGCTCTCGGGCTATAACGGCCATATTACGCCCGCGATCAAGAGCCAATAAACAAGATTATAGTTCCAAAATTGAATAATAGTTATTTACGTATATAAGGCCGGAAGAGTAAGACTACGCCCGCAACCAAAATTTGAGGCCCGACGGAAGAGGGCATTTATTTGGCTAAGGGCGTAATCTACTTCAGGCCTGAGGCACGTACAAAGTTTTGCTCACAACTGCATGAACAAACACTTAGAATGAATTTAGGTTTTCAAAAATTCCAATTACGGTTAAGGTGCCGGGCGGTAAAGTAATTTGCGGGCAGCAAAGTTACTTTACCGACCGCCCGGTCGTGGTAACTAAGATGTAAACTTTTATTTCCGGCCCGATTGTGCGTACAATGTTATACAGTACTCGATCGTTAAATGCCTTGTTGCAGCAGACCAAAAAAAGTTGAAAAACTTGGCTCTTTGGGCGTCGTTTTTCTAACTTTTTCACGGCCTGTTCTAAAGCACTTACCGATCTTGTAACGTAATATACTACTGCAAAAAGAAAAGAAAGCTAGACTGCTATGTTTTTTAATAGCCAACATTTTGACCTAAGTTTACACTCTTTGAGTTACAAATTAACTTTTCTAATTTTTTAACTACTTGTTGCAAACCACTCTGTATATAATGGTATTTCAAATCCTGTTCTTATTTAAGTGCAATCCTACGTAAACTGAGAAAAATAAACACCTGTGATGCTTTTACTCTGTGAAAAACTATTATAAATTATGCAACAAAACCACTCCTCTTGTGTCTAGACTACTTAACGTATTTACCTCTATTTTGAAGAACGAATTCTAAACGCAGATACTCGATACCCTTGGTCATCAATATCAAAAATTTGAAATCTGCGATAGTTTCTGGTGACTCCTGCGTGTGCATAATTACATTACTATTACGCACTGGCATGGCCTGGGCGAAACTGTAAAAGGTCAAGGTTACAAATCCATTTCCAAAAAGTGGACGTGACTACCTCCCTGGACTTTCCCATACTGGAAACTGTTCATATCGTCTTTATTCAACAGTCTTTACAACATATCAAAATTTCAACTCGATGACTCACGTCTTCACCGTGATAAGCGTTTACACTTTCACGTAAATTGCGGGTAAATATAAAAGAACTAGTGAGTCACCCGAACTACGTTTCGGTTCGCAAAATTAAGAGAGATTCATTAATATAAATTTAAAAAAAAGATGCATCGACGGGATCGAACCCGGGGCTCCCGCGTGATAGGCCAGCACGCTTACCGCAGAACCACACTCTCCTGTTTGAATAATGCGCGCACCCGAGCTAATAGTAGACAACGATAGGCGCTCCGCTCTGCTGCCTAGAGAAGTTAATTAAATTATACTGCTGCCTAGAGAAGTTAATTAAATAAGTCTGAAAATTAGCAAACTTTTAAGCCATCGTACAACTTAATCGGTATAATATCTTCGGAGGAGATAGCGAACAAACATAGTTACACGCAAACAAAGAGAGCTACGATTTTATGTTATAAGATGTGTAGTTCAAAACGTGACCACCGAGCTTCTGTAGATGGCGCCAAGTGGACAAGCCGCCACTGTGCTATTATGTATTATTTTCCTCAAAACGGCTGTAGCACCGAGGTGAAATTTTCTAAGTACCTGGAAATTATATTTTCTAGGGCATACAAAATCGATTTTTTTATTTTTGCGGCAAAAGATTCTTTGACGCAAAAATATAACAACCGTTAGAATAAAAAAATTATTTTTCAAAAATAGAGGGGGGAGGGGGCCAGTGCGCTTACATATATCCACGAGTGTAATATTTTTTTGCATATTCATATGCTCCATTATGCACTGAGCAATTCAGTGAAAACCCCAGCTACCTATCTTGTTTTGTTTATTAATTAAAGGGGTTTAAATTTTCAAACTTCAAAGCTTCGTAGAGGGCGCCACAGATAATTCATGAGATTCTTTAAAAGACAGATCGATAGCCCTTTTCGGGGTCTATCAGTGTATGAAGTTTAAACAAATTCCTGTGGGCAGTTTTTGAGAAATGATTTTTAGAAAATTTCCAAAATTTTGAAAATTTGTAATTTAGGCCCCTTAATATTTTTCAAAACACTTTTTATATCACCTCATGTTAGCCTTCATATACTATTCAGAAAACAAAAATCAATTGAATCGATTCATCCGTTTTTGAGTAATAGGGCGTTAAACTCAAAATTTTCAAAAAATCATAGCGCCCTTCATTTTAAACCTAGCGAGTTCGGAAAAAAACTAACAGATTTGTCTTATGACCCTCTATCGTTATCCGCGATAAAATTTTCAAAATTTTAATCACGAAAACAGTGATACCAAAAAAACATGCGTAACTTCCGCTTCCGGTTTCGGATTTCTTTGAAAAGCTTATTTTGTCTATGAATTTTCGATACACCCCCGCATTCCAAAGCGCATCAAAATCGGAGCAATACTTTCGGCTGTAGGAGCGTCACCCACCCACACACACACACCCACACACACACCCACACACACAGACAGACATTTTTTAAAAACCACTTTTTTGGGTTCCTAGACGCCCAAAACGGATATTTCTGTGAAAATCTCGATTTCCAAAATTTTCATGATTCCAAGACTTCCCTATACCTATGGGTATGGGAAAGTAAAAAGTGGTGGCCGAAACCTGGCAGAAAATTGAAGAAAACCCCCTCGACCAGCACCTAATTAGTTTAATTTATGAACGATCAGTATAGGTTATTTGAAATGTTTTTTGTCTGTTGGTTCTGACCAAGGCTATTTTTTTAAAATCACGTGTGAAATTCAAACTTAATCTCAGGCTTGATATTGTATAATTAGCACTCAGGTTGGCCACCAAAATTAAGGCCAAAACTAACTAGAAATGCCGAATCAAGGTTCTATATTTAATAACAAAGCCATGGATCAACTCGGTGCAGCTCCGCATGCTGGCAGAGCAATTGCCAATTTCCACTACTATTTCTATTAATAAGAGCAAAACGATATCGAAAGCGGTTGTTTTGAGCCTATCTCTCGATTATATAAGAGAGTGACCCAGATTCTCGGTTTTTCAGACCATTACAGTGCCCAGCTATTCTCACTCACCCAGAGCAGTATTGGTTAATTCATTAAATAATATTTAGCAACTGCCACATTATTGGCCGCCTAATTCGGGTAATAACCAGACTAATGATTCCGGTGAAATTTCGCTCGCAATGCCCCAAAAGCGTTTCTCCCAAGTCGCGAATTATTTGGCCAGGAATGCAGCCTACTGCTAATTAGGTACTTGCGGATTTGATTATTTCTTACCTAGAATTGGCAAAATGCAAACGGTGGCGAATACTTTTGGCGAGAGCTGTTGAAACGTTTGCGCTTTCATTTAGTAAATTTTACCATTTCGTTTCTTAATGCTCCATATTCAATTTCTCTTTTTTCATATAATTAAATGTGAATATAGTTCACCTTATTTCTATAGTTTAAAGTTTAGATAGTATAAATATAAAGTGTAAAATATAGATAATAAAATTAAAGAAATAAAGCTATAGATGATAGCCAAACACCATGAACTTGTAATTAGTCATTTTGTTCTTCCACTACTGGTTGCACCTTTGCATTTAAAATATTCCTTTATCAGAATCTCCCTAGCTTTTCTGCTATTCTGTTATTTTCCTGTTCAATTAATTTAGTTTGACAACACATACAATTTGTAGATCTTTCCATTTAAAAATAACCTTTTCAAGCGTGATAACACATAAAACAATCGGTTTGCCACTAGTAATATCTGCATTCTTCTATTCAGCTACATTATTTGCATGGTCGCATGTTGACACTCGGATGAGTATTCGATTTGTACTGGTAGTAAATCGCAACTAGCCGTGCATTGGCGCGCACGTTAAGCCGTCAGTCCCTGTTGTGACTTCGGTGGCAATCAAAAGCGCTAGCACAATCTGAAAAGACACCAAATCTTTGCACCACACGATATCAATATTGTTAGATAAGAAATTGATTTTCATGTTCACATTCAAGGTTTGCTTTAAACCTGTTTTTGAAATCATTAATGTTCTTACACCGGGTTTGTTTTCCAACTGGATACTTTTGTATTTAACAATTTTTGAGTGTTTAATAACGCTTATATGTTTCGCTAACAATTTTCTCTCTGCTTCTCTAACAACGTGTTCTTAAAGTCTATAAAGCGTTGCTTTTCTCATAGAAATTTTAATTTCCGTACGAATAACTTTGCATATTTTGTTTACATAGCTTGTTAGACAGGGTATTGATTTTCCTATAGGATTATCACCCTCTTACCAATGATTTTGCATTATTCCATTTACCTAACACGTTTTATATTATTCTATCTATTTGTTGGCCTCTTAGACGACACATTAATTTTCTCATAGAATATATTATTTGTTTTCACCAATAGCATTGGTTTTGTTATAGAACTACCACCCTCTACCAATAATTTTCCACTTTTCCATTTAATAAACTTTCACAATTTTTTCAAACTTCCAACTGTTTTTATCGCTTTCCTTCTAACAGCATTGGTAATCATTCTCCATCGAAAGATTTTGCATTTTTCCAATTAAAAAGCTTCTATAGTTTCCATTCCCACTTTAAACTCTTATATTACTCTATTTGTTACAGTGCAGTGCAGTTAGACAATACATTAATTTTTTTATTGACTTTATTGCTTTCCTACTACCAACATTGGTTTTCTTATCGAATTATAAGTGTCCTACAATTAATTATGCATTTTTTATTTAATAAGTTTTCAGAAAATGCTTTCGCATACCAAACTTTAACATAAGTCCTTCTGTTGGATATCGGTTTCTCAGTCATTCTATTGGTTCTGTCATAGAATTATCATTTCTCTACAATGATTTTGCATGTTTCTATTTAATAAGCTCCCAGAATGTTCTTTGTCACTTCAAAGGGTTACATTATTTTATTTGCTAAATTGTTAGAGTTGCACAAAACGCTAATTTTGTCATAGGGTTTATCACTTGCTTATTGATAGCATTAGTTTTCTCATAGAATGATTACTGGTCTACCATTGATTTTGCATATTTTTCATTTAATAAGCTGTCATAATTTGCTTTCGTACATCACACTGTTATATTATTCTATTTGCTAAGTTGTCGGAGTTAGACCATAAATCAATTTTCACATAGAATGTATCGCTTTTCCAACTAATATCTTTATTTTGCAAATAAAATTGTCACTCTCTACCAACGATTTTGCATTTTGCTATTTCATAAGCTTTCAGAATTTTCTTTTCCACTTCAAACTTTTATATTATTTATTTGTTAGATTGCCAGAGTTAGACAATATGTCAATTTTCTTCTAAAATAATAAATAGTATTGGCTTTCTCACAAAATTGTCTTCCTCCTACCAATGATGTTGCATTGCTTTATTTAATAGGTTGCCAGAACTTCCCTTCCGACTTCAAAGTTTTACATTATTCTACTTCTATTTGTTAATTTCTTAGGGTTATACAATACTTTGATTTTCTTATAGAATTTGTCTCTTTTCCACTAATACCATTGGTTTTCTAACAGAATTATCACTTCATACCAACTATTTTGTATTTTTTCATTTAATAATCTTCCCGGATTTTCTTTGCACTTCAAACTTTAAATTTTTTTTAGATTCTCAGAGTTAGACAACGTTTTTTACATTAATCGTATTGGCTTTCTTATAAAATTGTCTTCCTCCTACCAATGATGTTGCATTGCTCTATTTAATACGTTGCCGTAGAACAACCTTTCAGACTTCAAACTTTTATATTATTCTATTTCTATTTGTTAAATTCTTAGGAATATACAATACATTGATTTTCTTATAGAATTTATCGCTTTCCCATTAATACCATTGTTTTTCTTACAGAATTATCACTTCCTTTCAACTATTTTGCATTTTGCCATTTAATAAGCTTCACGAATTCTATTTCGAACTTAAAACGTCCACATTATTTTATTTGTTAGATGCGCGGAGTTAGAAAATACATCAGTTTCTTTTCTATTAATGGTACTTGCTTTCTCATTGACATCCTCCTACTAACGATTTAACCATTTAATACGTTTCCACATTTTTTTGCACTGTAAACCTTTACATCATTTTTTTAGTAGATTCTCAGAGTTAGACAACTTCAGCTTTTTTCTAGAATTTACCTCTTATACATTAATAGTAGTGGCTTTCTTCTAAAATTTTCCTACCAGTGATTTTGCATTACTACATTTAATACGTTGCCTGAATCTTCTTTCCCACTTCAAACCTTTATATTATTCTATATGTTAGATTTTTAGAGTTACACAATCTTCTTATATAAAATATCGCTTTTTCACTGATACCTTGTGGTTTTCAAAGAATTGTCATTCTCCTACCAATGATTCCCAGTCTAGATTATTTTCCCACTTTAAACTTTTGCTTTACTCTGTTTGTTATATTGTGAGTGTTAAAGAATGCATAGATAGAATTTATCGCTTTCTCAACAATAGCATTGGTTTTCTTATAGGATTATCACTCTCCTACCAATGATTTATTGAATTTAATACGTTCGCAGAATTTTATTTTCCACTGCTAAATTTAATATTAACCTATTTGTTAGATTCTTAGAGTTAGAGCTAATATTCTTTTAGCATTTATCTCTTTCCTATTAATAGTTTTGTATTTCTCATAAAAATTTTAATTTCCTACCAATGATTTTACTGTTTTTCATTTAATAAGTTTCCAGAGATTTCTGTCTCTTTTCAAACTTTTACGTCACTGTTTAAAGAGCATAATACGTAGATTTTAAATAGTTTTATAACGATATAAATTTATTTTATGTTATATACCTGCCTATATTAATAGCATAACCATCAACATAATAATCAATATCTGTATTCACGTTAAGATGTACGTTAGTGCGTCGTCTAATATATGACGTAGGTTAAGGTTGACTAAGTAGGAATTTAAAAAGTAGATTCAAAAATTGCCAGCTTAATAATACTACACAAATTATACTGAATCATTGCCTGTCATGGCCTTGCTTTTTCGCCGATTTTTTTGCCATTTTTACACGTGGGCGTATTACGGACCTGTTAAAAATTCATCGGCGTTGCCGCCGCCAGTTTTTTATTCTTCTCACGTTACCACGGGCTGTCCAATCGTTTTTCTCCAAATTCCTATTGGCTGCGTAGTAGCTAGACCTAGCCAATGGAGCGTTGCGCATTGTTGCAAATCCAATTTACTTGTCGGAAGATATCAGTTTTGCAACGCAATTAAACTTATTAAAAGGCTCGTTGCAGCGGACTGCAATCGGTGAAATCTGCCAAGTTTGAAGTACACAAACCAGAAGCCGATGAGCAAGTTGCTCAATTCCGAAAGTATGTCGAACTGTTGCATTCGACCTACTGGGGAATTGTTAAATTTAGGTATAGCAACAAAGTCGGCAACTGCGCTTTTTCTTGGCCACAATTGAGTCGCAGCATATGGCAGGTGACTTTGCTGGTTGCAACGCTTTATTCTAGCTGGAGGAGAAATTACAAATTTACGTTTACTTTGTGTTTTTCTTGCATAATCCACGAGCAGCCTGGTTCGTGCAGAGATGGTGGTATTTTGTGTCACAATCCTCAACTCCACCACTCGTAAGGCTCCCGTTGCATGTTATTGGTTCAGTCTGTATAAAGCAAATTTCAAAGGAAGTTTCAGTGCGTTTCCGTTCGTCTATCGGCTAATAGCGATTTGCAAGCATTGCGATATCTAATTACAGTGAGTTCGAACATTAACAACCGCTTTCAGGGAACGCAGAAATCGCCATACGCACAGGCTTTCCTCAGCTGTCGAAAGATCAATTCTGCTTCGAATTTAGTAACCTTGGCTGATTTCGCTTGTCGATAACGCAATTGAAGTGACCTTAAGATTTGCTTACAAAGTTGAGTCGTTGGGTAATTATGTCTAATATACTGATGAACGGGGATCTACCGCGCTGCGCTGCAATTGTTCAATTTGCTACTTTGATTGGCCCCTAAAACGTTTTCTTTTTAATTGGTATAATTACGATGAATATTTGCATTTAAAGGTTGGGTATTCGTAAAACTGAATGCGCCGTATATCTGGCAACACAATGCAAGCTGACTTTTTAAAAGTGCTGCCTTGAAATTCCTTCTTTAATTGATCGTTAATACTTGCTACATCGATTGCATCAACAATAAATGTTAAACCCCTTGGATTTGCAGAAATCATAGTTAAAATAAGGTGTTTAATGATAACAAGAAGAAGAGTATCTTTTAAGTTACTGCACACAGATTTTATCATTCCCTTTAGTAGCACTAAGTGTGTTTGCTGTCTAACCGCGCATTGAAATCTCCAGCGAAAATTCACCAATTCGAGGCCAATTTGGCTGTTGAATGTTTTCCATAATTTATTTAATATGTTCAACAAATAATCAGTTGTTTCAAAAGTGGTCGCGGCATTTAAGCGCGTTGCATAACCTCAAAGTTTAAATATCAGATTTTCCTATTCTTGCTCTCGGATTTTTATCGGAAAGGAAGGAACCTCGATTTTAGAGATTCCTGCTGCTCTAAAATGAGCAGGTAAGGTTAGCGCGGTTTGGGTATTTCCATTATGACGGAATTAAAAAAAAACCTTTGACTTGTCATTTATCAACAATTTTATAAAAATCGCCTTGAAGTGGTCAGGCGTAGCAGTGACGCTTGATGTTTATATGCTTTTATTAAGAATTTTAGTTCGTTCTCAGATTATTCACAAACTTCATTTTCCCCCCTTTTTAGCTTTAGGCAGCTTCATTGGTTTGTTATTGTGGCAAGTCACACGTATAAAAAAATGTTGGGCTATTTTTAACACCAATTGTAGTTCTAATTAGTATACTCTGTTTATTTAACTATTCAGGCGTTGTATAAACACATGTTTATGTTTCTATTTTTATAAGTAACGGTAGAACTTGGATTATCTCAGCAGCTACCACATAGGTACTTGAATTAGCAACCTTAATAGAACGTTGTTTACTAATCGATGACATAATGTGAATGAGATGTTGAAGTGCTTCCTGTTTAGCTGGATTGAACCTGATAAAGTAGTGAAAATTGTAACATTACAACAGACATTTAAGCTTCAAATGCTTGAATTGTGATAATATTGTTACTATTTTGTTATTTTTTCTCGATGAAATGCTGGGGAATATTTAGTAAATAAAGAAAAGTCGAAAGTAAATGCAAATATTCTGACAAAATTGTTAAGTTTGTGTGTGTGTCTTTGGACTAGAATAGCTAAGGAAATGAGCCAACTAATTATTTCTCCATTATTAAATATTCCGAATAGTTTATGATAATGATGTTTTCAAAGTTAGTTAATAGTTTAGATTGTGGAGACATATTCAACCTATAATAGTCAGTTGCATGCTAAATTTGTAAATTCAACAGAACTTACAAGAGGAAGTTTTGGATAATAATGACACTTGTTTGCTAGGAACTTAGCAACTTCATATTACTTAACAGACTGTAAGTTCAATTAAAGAACATTTTCTGAAGTTCGACCAAGCGTGACCCATGTGATGGTGTTATACCTGTTAACTCATATTATTATTATTATTTTTAATGCCTTTATTATTTTTTTTTCCAACTGCAAAAAATAGTATTGGCATCGTAGGCATCCTTTCAGCACCCGCTGCTCTTCCACTTAACCTCTTTTCGAGCAGTATTTGTGACAAAAAAATAATAGAAATGAACTTGAACAACAATCAAAAATTAAAAAATACAGAAAAAACGCCAGTTATTGCGACAATTAAATAAAAAATAAATTGGCACTTGCTATTGCATATAGAACATATGACCCTCAATGATGAAATAGGTTCCCTACCGTCCAATTTGCTCATTTTCTGTCTAAACAAACTCCTGCTTACATATACACCAATTCATCAACAACAATATGTCAGTTAATAGCGCTGAAATTAGTAATAATAATGCAATTAGAAGAGTTAATAGCGTCTACATTAACTCTTCCGGATAAACTTTAGTCATTTCCAATTCGAAGGTTGTAAAACTTCCCACATAGGTCCAATTTCAACACTGAGCAGCTAAGGGGTTCCAATAATATCAAAAAATGTTGAACCAAGAAACCAAGGATGTGAAATGGCCTCGCTGATCTCCACAAATTAATCCGCCAGTAAGACACCGATGCCCGAATCTATTTACAAATTTGGGGACCGGTTCACCTCGCCATGAAGGCAACAAATTGACATTGTCGAGCCCAAGTTACCTTGATAACGCCAATTAACCGCAGCGATTTCAAAATTGGAATTTGCCCAGGCTTTCTCTTGGAGGAAACTTAATCGCCTGGCAGTTCCGTTTTCAATTTCAGCTGTCACTAGGAATGGGTGGAATGCCTTCAATCATCAACGGGTTTTCCCCCCAAGTTAATATTTTGCTAGGACCTCCCAGCTAGAATCGTTCAAGAACAAGAAGCTTCTACGTTAGGAAAGCCTTTGGCAAACAGCGATTGCTGCCATGGCCAGCTACGAGCAATTAAAGCAAACAAGGTGTAAATGCATCTGTGTTCGGTTGGATTGTAGTTGAGACATCCTTGATCGCAGTTTGGCTTTGGTAATGGTAGTCCATAGAGAAATTTGCAGATTTTAAACCCTCGATATTGAAATATACACATGGTCAAATCTTCTCTGTCGATTCGAAATGCTCACTATAGCGTAAAATGCTATTAGAATGTCTTTATTCCGTTCTTGGGGAATGTGTCATTGCATGTCATGGCTTTTTTAGAGTTAAACAGGTAAAATGTGTAGATATATTCTCGAAGTAGATCGGATATGGGTTTAAGTTCGCAAGAATATTGAACTACTTTCTACTTGCGAAAGATTTACTAAAGCGCACATAAACAAAACGTAATCAGTTTAGAAATGACAAGCGGAATTTGCTCTAATTCATGTGCGGATTGCACAATTAAATTTCCCTAATTAATCACTGCTTTTGACACAGAGTTGGAGAAGCCTCCCCAATTTATAGCTTTAAAGCAGAACTCGTGTTAACCTCACCGAACTATCTTCAACTGAATAGTCAATGGTCTGATACAGATTTAATTTGCATCACTTCCACATTAATTCAAACCTATCAGTCAATTTCACTTACAAGTTTAAAGTAGCAATGAACAGTTTTATTAACCTGGTTTAAATGATGGACTTGTTAAGCAATACAAAGTGCAAGGTTTATTAATATACACGTTGCATCTGCAAAAACATATTTTTTCAATTAATAACAAAGTAACTGCACTCGTGAAGGATTTTCCTTATTTACAATAATTAGAAGAAGTGGCGCTTCAAGGGTGAATTGGTTTTTTTATCATCAACATGTAATGAGTATCATTAGAGGAATTACGCTTGTGCCCTCGTAATCTAGTACACAGTTAAACTGCACTTTCAGTACTGATATGTTCTGATTGTAGTAAAGCCTAATTGGTGCACCGCATGGGGGTATGATAGATCCTCTGCTTTGCATTAAATATGTTCTCTTTATGCAAATCAATTATTGATCCAATTCTAATCCTTTTTTTCTGTTTCAGGAGATGGCCAGCTTGGTGCGGTTGGCTCTAGACAGTTACGTAGATATAGTCGATAGAATAAGCGGTAAGTTGCTCACTCCTTACAACTTCTTTTCTACCTTAGTAAGCCAGCGTGTGGGCTCCAGTAAAAGTTCAAAAATTCAGGACCAGTTTTATAACGGCGGCATCGCTATGTGGCCGCAGCGGTATTCCTGCAAAGTTGCTAAGAGCTTTAAAAGTGACTCGTCCCATTTCAACTTCGCCGTGTTAACAAACCTGCAGCACTCGAATCTAAGTGACATACTTGCTTACGCTCTTTTTAATCGGGCTAAATTACTGCTTTCACCGTGAAATTAACAACTGCAAAAAAATTGCCCATTGAGTAACAGATGAATGCAGACTGCCTTGGTTTAGGCACTGACCATTAAAGTGCCTCTATTGGAGCATCTTGCTTCGTGCAAGCGACGCTGCATTTTTGTTACACGCCTGTATAATACAAGGTTGAGCGGTTTCACTTTCGAAGAGTTTTGTTGAAGTCAAAATTTGGTATTGTTGTTTGGAGCAGGCTATATTTAATAAAATTTGTACCTAATTTAGTTATTCCATCCTAATTATTATGCGCACACATAATTAAAATGCTGATCTTGCAAATAACCCACTTGTTTACCTCGATAATTAATACCAAAAAAAAAGAACATCCCCCAATGCTAAAATCAAAGCTGATAAAATCAGCTGCATCTTAAATTGGTTTTGAATAAATTAAACCCTTCGACGTTCTGGCGCAGGAGAAGAATATTTTTAACTCGAGTAATGGTAAAAAACTGGATATATTATCCTGCGTTATCTATCATCATATGTTCGGATACCTGCGTCATGGGAACCAGTTTGTGCCGATTGAACAGCAGGGATTTGCATTCTTTAGCAGGTTTTAAGTTTTTTATATACGGCTTTTCGGACATTCTCAATATACCCGTTTAAATTTAGCATCCCTGAACTGTTTTCTTTTACGTTTTCGAAAATTTAAATAAATGATTGTAAGCTATCTGACGCAACGGCATTTTATCTGATTCGTTAAGGCTAAATATAAACTCAGGAATCTGCAAACAAAATGGAAAAGTTAGAAGGAAACTAAAAATAGAACAATCGTGTGAAGACTTTATATTGTGTTGTTCTGAAGAGATTTTGACTAAATTGCGCCTTCTCAAAAAACAGCTTTGCTATACTTGTGGTAAACTTGAGCTGTGTTAATATACCCACATCAAGTATCTATTAATTAGCAATAGGCGTACACTGATACTAATTTTATGTCATTTACCTAAAATAAATATTTACTAATATTTTGATCACCATCTCGGTTGTAAAAAGTTAAACCTTTAATCATTTAAAATAAGTAAAACAAAATCACCCATTGCATTGGGTACTAAACCTCTGGCTGCCGAACCTATATGCAATCTGAATACAACTACTAAAAAAAATTTTCAAAAAATTTAAAAAGCAATCTAATTGTTATTTTCTCAATTTCAGATCCCAGAACCACAGATTGGCCGTTAATGCACAGCCCTGTGCCGACCCTTGTCATGATCGTGGGATACCTCTACACAGTTATTATCCTTGGCCCAAGAATAATGAGAGACAGAAAGCCGTTCAAACTAAAAGAGGTCCTCATCGCCTACAACGGGTTCCAAGTCCTCTTCAGTCTTTTCATGCTTTACGAGGTAAGAGGGAATGCGATAAATCACAAGAATTAAGATGATCCCGATCACGCGCAAATCAATTATCTTTCTCACCTTGATCTACAGAGTTTAAGGTTGCTTACATCACAAATAACAGAGAACTATTAGCCTTTACATAATAGGCATATCGTGTGTAACAGGTACTGTTCGTGTATAACCAGTGCCATTTCTTCCGGCTAACTTTCTCTCCAAGGACGTTCATCGCCTTTTCCAAGGCCTTGATATGTTCAAGGACAGCGCGGCGACCCAACGAAAGTTCCGCGGTGTTATGCCACAGGTCATGCGTTTTCATGGTTATTCATGATTTCGTTTGTTACAGCATCTCGTGAGTGGGTGGTTCTTGGACTACAGCTACAAGTGCCAACCTGTAGACTATTCGAACAATCAAAAAGCTATGAGGGTAAGTTCATGTTGGTGATAATTGAACTAGTAACGTACATTGATTGCTGTTCATCCAACATTCACAACCCTTCTGTTGGTGACATTTAAAAATGATTGCAGATGGCCCGCTTGTGTTGGTGGTATTACATTTCGAAACTGTCGGAATTTGCTGACACCATCTTCTTCGTCATGAGAAAGAAGGACAGCCAGATTTCGTACTTACACTTGTACCACCACAGTCTCACCCCCATCGAAACTTGGATTTTAGTCAAATTTATAGCAGGTATTTATGATTATGACTACATGCAAAATCGTATAAGCATCTATTGAGTACAAAATACGAGTAGTTATGTAAACTAATTATGAAAATATGTTACAAGCAACCTTTTTTAAATTTCATAAAATCATCTGGATACCACAAATCACATTTTTTTTTAAATAAAGAAACCCCACATTGTCATGTTCTTCCATGTTAGTCATTTTATTACGATATTAAAGCTATAAAACTCAGTTTTCCTCATGAATTAAATTCAACTTCGGAGCTACACCTTATTTTAAAAAAACTTGATCAAAATGCTGAACTATTCATTTGTGGCAAGGGAATGTTTTCAAAAAAGTAATTGAGAGAAAGAGATATAGATGTTTGGCGTTACCTTATACATAAAACGTGTTAGGACATCCGGTATTATCAAAATTCAACACTTTATCCTTGAATATAGATTAATGTCGGAAATCCCAGTCAAAACATTTCTTACGGCCTTAAGCATTTGTGAAAACTTCAGGTAAAAATTATTACCCTTTTTTTGTCATACTCCGGTTCTACTGGCTGACATTTTTTCAAAAAAAAAGTTGTTTATGTCAAATATAAAAATATAATTACTTTGATGAAATTGATTTATAACCACTCCAAACTGCGCACTTGGCTAATATGGTCAATTAGAGCACGTGATTTGAAATGAGATGAAAACTTACAGGGTTTTTAAATTAATAAACACTAATGCTAGAGATTCCAGTATTAAGAAAGCACACTTTGTAACTCTGTATGTATAGACATTCGTCAAACACGTAACCCTAATCCATGTATGATGTTTTGTGGGAATTCCAATTTTGTAAAACGAACTTCATAACTGAAATTCGACAAAGAGGTTCTGCTAGAGAGCAAGTTACGTTGGTTTTTAGAGTACTGTACGCGTTAAAACATTAACAAAATAAACTTGATAACTCTGTATGTCTAAATATTATGTGTACAGATAACCCTACAGAATAATTCATGATGTTTTCTGGAAACCCAAATGTTATAGAACGAAGTTCATGACTGTGTCTGACTAGAAATTCTACAAACTGAGGAAGCTGAAAAGCAATTCGCGAAGGTTCTATGAGGTCACTTGGAAATTCAAAAATATTAACAAAGGGCGCTTGATAAGTTTGTAAATCTAGAAATTCGTCAAAGTAGTACCTAATGCCCGAAAGCAATTCGTGCTGACTTTTAGGTCATTTGCTCACTAGGAAGTTCAAAATATTAACAAGGTAAGCTTGATAATTCAGTATGTCTGAAAATTTGTCAAATATATAACCCCGAACAACAATCTATAATGATTTTGGAAACTAAAATGTCAGGAGTACTTCATAACTCTGTCTGGCTAAAAATTCGTCATATCGGTAATGCTACAAAGCAATTCGCGGTAGGCTTGGTTTTTTTGGGTATTTGCTCACTAGGAAATTCAAAATATTAGCAAAGTAAGTTTGATAACTCTGTACATCTAGCTATTCACCAAACACTGGCCTTTATTACAATTATTTCTATACAGTACAGACAAAATAAATAAAATTATATGCGTAGGTTCAGTTTCAGATCACAAACTGTTCTTCCACTTAACCTATAATGATGAGAAATAATTAAAAGAAAGAAAAAACTAAGCCTAAACTTTAAGCTAAATTCTATACACATATTTTACAAAATTAACTAGATAGCTTCCAGTACTACCGTAATACCTACTAGGAAGAAAATAAGTATATGGCCAATGGCCAGAAACTCCACAAAGTAGTACCTAATGCTAGAAAGCAATTGGTGATGATTTTTTGGGTTTTGCACACTAGGAAATTCAAAATATTAACAAAGTACACTTGATAATTCTGTAGGTCTAGAAATTTATTTTATTTGGCTAAAAATTCGTCAAAGCAGTACCTAGTGCTAGAAAACGTTTCGCAATGAATTTTTTTAGATATCTTCTCACTAGAAAATTAAAGATACCAACAAAGGGCCCTTGATAATCCTGTAAGTCTAGAAATTCGCCATACACCTAACCCTAAACAATAATTTATAATGTACGACAAGAAATTTCTAAAAGTGGTACCTTATGCTAGACGACGTTTAGCAATGGTTGTTTTTAATATTTGCTCACTGTTAAATTAAATATATTAACAAAGGGCGCTTAATAATTCTGTAAGTTAAGTAATTCGCCAAACACCCACCCCTACACAATATTGCTAATGTTTTTAGAAACTAAATCTAAGGAGCACTTCAGAACGCTAGCTAAAAATTCGGCAAAGTAGCAGTCCTACATAGCAACTCGTAATAGAATTCTATTTTTTGGGTATTTTCTCACTGAGAAATTCAAAATATTTAAAAAATGCGCTAAACACGTAACCCTAAACAATAATTTATGCTGTACGGCGAAAAAATCGTAAAAGTGGTACCTAATTCTAAAGAGCTTCTCTCATTGTTTTTTTGGATATTTGCTCACAAGAATATTCAAAATATTAATAAAGTAAAATTGATAATTCTCTATGTCTAGGAATTCGTTCAACACGTAACTCTAAACAACAATTTATGATAATTTTTGATACTTCAATCGATATAAACAGAACTTCATAACTCTGTAGGACAAACAGTTCTGCAATTTGCCACGATTTGTTTTTGAGTAGCTGCTTGATAGAAAATTTGAAGTGTTAAAAATGGGCACAGTGTAATACGTAACCCTAAACAATAATTTATGATTATTTTTGGAAATTCAAATATTATTAAGTGAATTTCTACCCTATATCGGTAGAAATTCGACGAAGTGGTAATGCTAGACAGTGTTTGCTCCTAAGTGATTCAAAGAACTAAAAAAAAACGACTTGATAATTCTGTCAGTCTAGAAATTCGTCAAACATGAAGCCCTAAACAACAATTTATGGTGTTTCTTGAAAATTTCAATATTATTAATACTAGAAATTCGACGAAGTGGTAATGATGAAAGCAATTTACGATGGATTATATTACACGCGGTAAGATATTTATAAACATTAACAAAATGATCTTGATAACTCTGTAAAACACGTTACTGTAATTAAAAATGGATTATGTTTTCTTGGGGATTTAATTCTTATAAAGCTGTATGTCTAGAAATTCGTCAAAGACGTAACCCCAAATAAAAATGTAATATGATTTTTGGAAATTCATATGTTATAAAGCCAAGTTGTAATAATATAAATCAATGCCCGACGTTTTTTTTTGCCTTTAGCTGACTAGGAAATTCAAAATGGTAACATTACATACTTGAACACTCCGTATGCCTAGAAATTCGTTAAACATGTAACTCTGCCTCAACAATTTGGATGTTTTTAATAATTGAAGTATTATAAAACGAAGTTAATAACTCGGTGTGTCTATAAATCCGCAAAAGATGTAGGTAACCATCAATAAAAATTGATTATGCTTTTTGGGTATTCAATTGTAGTAGAGCGATTTTCATAACTCTGTTAGAAATTCGACAAAATTGCAATGTTAGAAAACAATTTGCGACGTTTTTCTTTGGATTTTGTTCACTAGGAAATTCAAAATGTTAACAAAGCACACTTGGTAACTCGGCATCTCTAGAAATTCGTCAAGCACGTAACTCTATTTATAATTTTTTTTGTAATTCACATAGTGTCAAGTCTACCTACTTTATAACTCTGTATTGTTAGAAAATAGTCAAAATGGTAACGCTAGAAAGCAATTCGGGATAGTTTTTATGGGTATTTGCTCGCTCTGTATATCTATAAATTCGTTGAAGAAATAACTGTGCAAAACAATTGATGATCCTTTTTGAAAATTCAAATGGTTTAAAGCAATCTTTAAAAAAAGTTCAAGAATTTGATAATGCTGGAAGTCAATTTGTGATAGTATTTAGAGTAGGTGCTACACCCACTAAGAAATTTAATCCTTATGTCGTCACTAGGAAATTTGAAATATTAACCGAGCACACTTTATAACACTTAAACCTAAACAACAGTTTATGATTTTTTTTAACTTTAATTTTGTGTGGCTAAAAGCAACGTATATTCGTAGAAAATAATTTGCGATGGCTTCTTGGGTATTTTCTCACTATAAAATTGGAATTTAATATCTCTGTTTGTCTAGAAATTCGTCAAACACGTAACTCTGAAAAATAATTTATAATGTCCTTTAAAAATTCAAATGCTATAACAACAATTTGTGATAGTTTTTTGAAAAATTAATTACTGTAGCATCAATTTCATAACTTGGTATGGCTAGAAATACGAAAAGGTAGCAGTGTTTACAATTTACGGTAGTTTTTCAGGTATTTTCTTACTAGAACACTGAAAGTGTTAATGCTAAAAAAATTCGCATTTGTTTCTTGAGTATTTTACCACAAGGAAATTCAAAATATTAATTAAGCACATTTAATATCACTGAATTTCTAGAAATTCGTCAAACACATAATTCTGAAAATAACATGACGTTTTTTAGCAATTCAAATAGTATAACTCTTAACTTAATAACTCGGTATAGTTAGAAATTAAAGATTTTTTAAAAATTATTTTCATAAATACGCGCATCAACAGCTATGGTTATTAGCGCTTATGTTCGTCGTTCAATTTAAACTAACAAATTTATTGATCGGATAAATTTCATTATATTGGTTTCTTGGTCTCTTCGATTGGAAAAGGCTTCGTTGATGTTATTTGGAATTTGGACAGTTAACAGAGTATTACAGGTGCTACAATTTGGTGCTTCACGTTTTTAGAGTAGATAATCATGAGTTAATTTGGCAGAATTTGGTAATATTATATTCCAATTTATGATGTTTTTTAGACTGTTGTACCCACTAAGAAATGTATCTTAATCAATAAATTTTGGTTGAATGTATTTTTTATATAAAAAGAGTGCGGCAATGAAGCTCTTAACGATACTAAAATTAATTTTTTTAATAGTCTATAACAATACCGATGAAGATAAAAATATTAACAAAATAAACTTGATAACTCGGTATGTCTAAAAATTCTCATTATAAGCCAACGTCATAACTCGGTATGGTTAGAAATATGACAAGACGGTAGCATTGGAAAGCAATTCGCTATGTTTTTTCGTGTAGTTGCTCACTAGAAAATTAAAAATATAAACAAAGCACACTCTATAACTCTATATGGCTAGAAATTCGTGAAACACGTAACTCTAAAAAACAATCTGTGTCTCTATATAGCTATATAATTCAAGAGTTTGGTAATGCCAGCAACCAACTTCCGATGGCTCGTAGAGCCTTGCACCCACCAATAAATTAAAAACATTAACAAAATGAACATGATAACTCTATATGTGTCCCAAATTCTTTGTACATAACCCTGCCGAACAACTTATAAGGGTTTGTTAGAAATTCAAATACTATAAAGCCAACATCATACCTCGGTATAGCTAAAAATTCGGATAGGTGATAATGCTAAAAACCAATTTAAACATGTGACCCTGAATAACAATTTATGATATTTGCTGAAAATTCAAATATTATCAAGGGAACTTTATAACCCTGTACGGCTAGAATTACGACAAAGTACTAATATTGGATAGTAATTCTGTTTAGCTTTTATGATATTGCGTTTTCCAAAACAATTTGAAATATAAAAAAAGCTTAACCGTCCTGTATGGCGAGAAATTTGAATGTTTAGCTACAATAATAAATTTTAATATTCAAACTTGATAACCCTTTATATTTGACAGGTCGACAAACAGGTAATATTGGAAAGCTATTAAAATTTTTTTAGCAATTCAATATCCTCAAAATTAAACTTGTCTCTATTATGACAAAAAACTTTTGTATGATTTTATGGATGATATTTTTGGGTATTTCACCACACTACACCGGACCTTTTGGGAAGAATTGTATTCCCCTTATCAAGGGAATAAAAGTAGTTTAAAGTTAATAGGCAAACATTTTTAGCACCTCGTTTTAATCGGACTCGCCGTTTTCTTTGGTACTACTGTAAATAGCGTATTAAAATACTTAAAAAATAATTATAAGTTGCTTTAGATTTTCAACAAAAAAGCGTCAGAAATTGGCATTGATCTGTACTGGTAGAGACCAATTTTTACATTTAACTAATTGTTGGTGTTTTTCTTAGTCATAGATCTGGCTGTATATCAAATACAAACTAGTAACAGAATTTTGATGTCATTATAGCTTTAGTTTCAAATTTTCCACCGATTGCACACATTTCTAAGTCAAACTTAATATGGAATTATTTTAGTAGCTCAATAATTTCCACCTTTTTTGAAAATACATTCTATGTTAATTGTCAACTTCATAGCATTAAACTAATTGAGATGCACTTAACAAACCAATTTACTTTGCTAGTTACAAAATTGCCTGGTTACGAACTGCCAAAACATGACTAGGACCCAAATTAAAAAATTGCCAAGCGGGCCTGAAGTTTTTGTATATAAATTATAGTCTGCTTCGCAATTTATCATTAAAATACCTCCCGTGGCACAATCGGCCAAATCTTTGCTCTTCATTTGACCGTGCAAGTCCTCATTGGAGATCCTTTAAGTACAATTTGCCTTGTAGCCGCCGGTGAACTCTCCTGCTGAGAATTCCTTAGCGGTCAAACGAGTGCAAGTACTTTTGGATACAGACGAGTTTCAGCCTAACTAATAACCCCTTTGGCTGGACGACGGGAAAAACCCAAGCCAAGGACTATACATATATGTATATACACAGTATATGTACTACATACAGTTTGATCCTGCCACAAGGCCTCCGGACTCTCAACATCACATTGCGTAAATTGAAGTCCTTTGGAGGAGTGCGAACAATGCAGCCTGAGCTTAAATGCGAGCCCCACCTAGCAATTGCATCGTTGCTCAACGTCGTGCATGTTGCCATTTGGGTTGGAAAAAACTCGACTCGCGTGAAACTGGTTAGAAAGTGAAATTGCACGCCGTCACTTCTCCTCAAAAATAAAACTGACCACTCTTACGGATTGTTATTAAATGTTGCGAGTCGCGATTGTGGAATTTAGGACTTTACGCGCTGCCATTCAAATTTAAAAGCGACACTGAGGTTTATTGGCAGTTCCATAGTAGGCAGCTAAGTTTTAGGTTTAAATTGCCCAAAACTAAAAGCCATGTGGCGAAATTCACACTTCGTTGTGTTGCAGCATGGTTGCGACACTTATTATTTCTGTGAATTGCGTAAAAGGAATTCTAATAGATCATCAACTATAAAGATTGCGCAGCTTTAATAAAAATACATTTTTACAGCCTAATAAGTACAGAAAGAGCTTTATCTTTACAAGGTAAAAATAATTCTTTTTTTAAGCAAAAATTTTTACAGTAAACTGGAGAAAGAGCTCTATAAACCAGGCTCTAAATTTTATGAAAGACAAAAGAATTTTGTTAACCATTCGCTTTTAGCTATCGAACAAAATCTAGCACTTGTTTTCTTATAATAGAGAAAGTATTTAGCAATGGTGTTAATTTATTGCTGGCTGTTTGTTGCAACATTTTAGTAACCCAATTAGTAGGCTTACGTGTATAAAATGGGATATCAGTAATTATACGAATGTGAACTGTGCGACATTCAAGACTTAATATCAAAAGGCAGGTTTCAAACTTTCTTCTTGAAATGACAGATGGCTGTATACTCACCACACTATTTTGAGAGTTAAATGGAATCTTGTCTGATTTTTAAGCCTTTTTCAGAACCTCCGATATAAATACCTCTTAAAAGTTGTATGATTGTTATCCTACAAATTTTACATATGTTAAAGCATTACCTGTATAACACAGCTGAGAGAGTTTTAACAGGTCCTTTTATTCCCTTCATTCACAAAGCGATTACCACCACCTCGGTGGGGCAGTGGATAGAGGGCCAGGCCTGCACTAAACAAGTTACGAACTGCAGTTCTAATATTACATCACAGTTAAATTGGTGTATATCACCAATTAAAAAAAAAAATCAGAAACTCAGATACAGTACATGGAGTTACAAAGAGACATTAGAAATAGGAATCAAACCGATGAATATACATTCGAAGAGATGGTTATATCATGATAGGTAATTAGCTATTGATACGAACAACAAGAATAAAAGAAAGAACTTTTGGAAGTCAAGCAGAGCATTATAACAATGACACGTATCAACCTTCCGCTTCTCAACCTCCATACATCTCTATTATACCAATTTCTCTTGCACAGTTCCTTAGCATCCATGTTGTCTTGTATACTTTGCTTCCAGATTTTGGTAGATCTGCCTCGCCGCTTACGTTTCTAAGGTATCAACTTCCATATTTTCTTTGGTCTACCTGTGCTAGGCATCCGCTGTAGATGGTGTACAGCTGTACTAAATACTAAGTTACATTAGTCACTCTTTCTCAAACAGCTTCATTTCACACAAGTTGCAATCGAGAGAAGCTGCAACTCCTCTTTCAATAATCCATTTTCAATGTGCATAGTCTGGATTTATTTGGTTGTGTAATTTTCCAGGTTTCTGAACCATACGTGACTATGGTCTTCACAACTATAGGTATATTGAATATGGCCATATTTGTCTTCCTAGTGCTTTTACCGCTCTTCGCCATGGTTACTCCCAGATATTGCAATTTGTCTCTGCTTTTAATAGTGTCCTCTATGTGGAGACCTCCTTGTTCTCCAACTATGAGGTGTGTCTACATTGAGTTTCAGTTTCCATTTTCTGTATTCTTTCGTCAACTTCCTCAACAGAGACTAAATCCTGGTGATTCTCTTCTCGCCGTATTCTGACGTAGGCATCCCCTAATAGAATAACTTCCTTGCGATTCCAGTACTCCGAATATGTATGCTTCGAAACCTGATCACGACTGTCTGAATAGATCTAAACAGTGCAGTCTAGCCTTGAGATCTCACCACTTTAGTAAATCACTGCCTATTTAGTAGCTGAGCCACGTACTAAAGATGAAGGGGCAAACTAAGAGTAAATTGGTAGAATAGAATTATTAAAAATGTACAATCTAGTTTATAATTGGAAAAGACATTTGAAGCGGATGGAACGATTTGCGGTCGCCGATTCGCATCGCCGATTTGATTCGATTCGATCCACTGACGGCGAATATGCCGACGACGAATTTTTGGACGGCGAGTCTGCAAATTCTAGAGCCACATTTGGAAGAAGAACGTGGATGGCTATAGTATCAGACAGAAATATCACGCATAAATCTATGATCCAAAGAAGAATTCCGAGAGCATTATAATGCATCCCAATAAACAGATAATAAACATTCAGAATGAATCGGTCTAATACAATATTCTTCAATAAAGAATATGTAAAATTTCCAATTATTTGCACTACTCTCAAAAACTGTAGTTCATATAGATATTTAAAACGGTGAATTAGCAAACAAGATGTAACGGTTAACGGTCCTAGCACTTTATCAATACTTTGGCAGACTAGGATTGGCATGGCAATGCTTTTGCCATAGAGTCTTGGGGCGCCTGCTCCTTAAGACCTCATAATCTGTTAAAACGCTGCTATAATGTGGCATGGTCGTTATCACATTATGTTCAAAGTTTAGCAAAATCTGATTAATCACGACACATTACTTTCATCTTGAGTTTTGATGATACATGATACATGAAAGGTTTAATTCCTTTACTCCATCCATCCAGTAGCGTTAGGGTTATGAAAAAGGGTTACTATTGGAAGTAATTGCAATATACTACAATTCAAACGGTTTTTCTGTGTTCCTGTCTTTTTTTATTAAGAAAAATACGTTTTAATAATAATTTAATCTATCAAGGTGATTTACATTACTTGATACCTAAATTTGCACAAAAATAGAGAACCGGTCGTACTTTAACGACCTTAAAACATTTTAAACGTTAAGTATCAAGTATCAAATATACACATAAAAATTAAAATGTCAAAAGGAGCGAAGGGTGCGGTATACCAAGGGCTACCAAATAATGCCATTATACCACGACTTGAGGTCTTATCTTCACTTTTTGTTTGCATGTTATTTAAGTATATGGAGTGACATTAGCCTAATTACTAGCAATTAATACATGATACACGACGTGTCAATTTGGTGGTCTATACCTAACACGTGATACAAAATATATGTATCCGAAATGCATATGAGAGATACTGAGACTTCGACTACAAAGAATTGTCAAAAGAAGCGAGAAATGGTTACTGTGAACCACTACCGTTAACGCAGCGCAGGGATCTTTCCATAATTAAAAAAAGGTTTGCCGTTACCGAGATTCGAACTCGTAACCAAGGCTCGCTAGCTCAGTATTCTGCCGCTACACCACCCTAACGAGGTATTTATGCAACCAGTTAGCGTGTGTTACTGGGTATAGATTATGTGGCTCCAGTTAGCCTATTTACATCCATCTGGCGTGGCATACTCGACTTTTATCAATTTTCCGACTTTCCTCTAATGCCAGCGGTTACCGTCTTCATAAAAGTTATGTGGTTTCATAAGACATTTGATATAACGTTGGGTTGGTCGCTATTCATTGAAAAGCTGCGACAAAAATTGGAAATTTGTGAAAATGGTCCGGGTCTAAAACAATACTTCAGCAAGATGCGTCGACACAAAATCTAAAAAATTAAAAACCAATAAAACGTTGCAGTGGTAAGCAGGATATTATTATATAAATATCATGGTTCAATTGTAAACGTTCATATATTAGTTCGGTCAAAATCGTTAACTTTTTTACACTTCAAAGTACCGTGCGGAGTATTCCAGTAAAATTTGAGTTTTTTTTTTAATCAATGCAATTTATAAAAGTCGAACCGAACGATAAGAATATAAATGTTAGTCCCACAGCATCATTGGCTGATGCAATAAGCAAACATAAGAAGTCAGAAAATATAAAAAATATAAGCTGTAGTAAAACAGGAACTCTTGGAAGAAGCAGCAGGTCGTTGTGGATTTTACGATTCTACATATAAAAAACAAGAAGCTCATTAAAATTCTTAGCATCCTATCTTGTTTTTGCTGATTATTTTTAGTTTTCAGCTGCAGAATCAAATTGTACCGTTAAAGGCTTATACACAATTCTAATTTTGGATCTTCTGGCATGTTTTTTGTACAATCTCAAGCGTAAGTTCATTGACGTCTTCGCGTGTTTTTTCGGTTATTTTTAGTTCGTAACGGCAGCTCTAAGTTGTCCCGTGTAAAAATCTATAATTTTGGATCCATTGGAATGTTTTTTTGTACATCTTAAACTTAAAGAATGATATATAATTTCTGTCACAATAGAAAAACACCTTCGGCTTACGATATCTGACCAAAAAACTATTTTAGATAAATTGTAATTATTTAAGCAATTCTGTTTTTCTCTAATTACGGGTCAGAACTACCAGACCTTCGAGTTTCATGATAAATAAAAGTATCGAATTTTGTTTAATAATTACTCTGGATACCCGCAGTATCGCCTCTATGGATCACACTGAGCTAAGATGAACCACAGGTACCGTCTTACAATGTAACTTTAAATTTAGTTTTATACCCATTACACATAAATATTATTTCAATAAAAACGGCCTCAAGGTCAAGCCATTTCTGCAACACGATAATGCACCACCTTATACTGCCAAACTTTGTGTTTAACAATTCAAAATGTAACACGTTTATGTATTAGTTAAAGTTGTATTACATTTTCGTTTCAGTCTCAGTATTTACTAGATCTTGGCGTGCTCCCATCACTGCCAATGATCAAATATCACACAATAATCGGCTTCCAAACTGTCTTTATTCTTAATATTCACATTATGTTAAGCTTACGTTAAAGAACTCAACTCAACCTCATTGTTTGAATTGCATCTATCGTTACTTGCTTGCTTCCATTCAAATAATCTAACCTATGATTTGTTGCAGGTGGACATGGCACCTTCTCCAACTTGATAAACAACCTCGTGCACGTCATCATGTACTTCTACTACATGGTATCTGCGATGGGTCCTGAATACCAAAAGTACTTGTGGTGGAAGAAGCATCTCACCCACATCCAGTTGGTAAGTTTGGACCAAACTCTCAAATTTTCTCCATACTAACCTTTCTTTCTTACAGTTACAATTCACCTTGGTGTTCTTCCACTCGGCCCAGCTGATATGGGTCGACTGTGGCTACCCTACTGTCATCGGGCTGCTGCTCCTGCTGCACTCGACGATCTTCTTCGTGCTCTTCTCCAACTTCTACATCCAGTCGTATCACAAGAGCCAGAGGAAAGCAGTGAAGGCCGACTAATTGTGTTCGTCGTATTCCGTGTACATATTTATCTTTTCTATTTATTGATAAGCATATTGTGCATACTCATAGATTAGCGCTGCTAGGACGCTCGTTTCAGTTGAAGTGCGTATATTTATGCTAAGATCTTACCTCAACAAGTGCAATTACTTCTTCATTTGTGCTAAGACTATAGAGTAATACAAGTGTCGCATTGTATGTATTCTAATAGCGTAGGTCTATGTAACCTAGTCATAATAGTTCTTTATTTTTTACCTATTGCATGGATGAACTTGAGCTCAATTTTTCTGTTAGACAAGTAGGCGTAACTTAGTCTCCAAAGTAGTTAGGCGTATATATTGCTCAATGTATTCTTATTTTTATCGTATTACTTAATAAAGTATTATCATAGGCCTAGTTTTTTCCAGCGTTCATCTCCTCGATATCTGTAAATATTGCCTATCAAGATAAAGCTAATTACAAACTACTAATGACTAAGCTAGTAGCAATTTCAGTTCATCGAGAGAACTTTACCGTCTTTTCTCTATATTTGCATTGAAATTAGAGTAATATAGATTTTTTTTTATATCTGTTATATTATAATCTATGATAGACTTTTGTATGTCTTCTTACATTTCTAAGTCGTGTTAGTTCAGCTCTATGATTCACTATGTCGATCTAAAATTGTATAGCCAGAGATCAGGCTTTTTGGTGGCTGTTAAATGTAATTGTTTACTTTTGCCTTTAGTTGTTTGCCTCCACGCAGTCAGACCCGATGTTGACAAAGTAGTCTTTACTTGAAATATTAGACGCAAAACACTGTCATAAATATAAAAATCCTTTGAAAGAACATGTACAAACATTAAAATGCCAAATAATTCAAATATCTGCTATAAATCTAAATCCACTGAGATATTAAAATATAATCCTGAAGTCTGTCAACTGTTTTTGAAAACTTGATATCTTATATCGAACGGGTTGCTGGTTATAAAGATGTAGCTTATACATATAAGACAACTGCATACAGTATTAGTGCATTAAATCTAAATATCAACAGAATATTTAACTGAAATAAAATCCGACAAGTACTAATAGAACATAGTCATATCGTGTGTTTAAAAAAACTCATTCACAGCATGCCATAATAAAATTGAAATTTTCCATACCTTCCTACATACCCATTTAAGCAAATGAACTACCATAAGTTAGAGAGTACTAAATTACATCTTAATATTGAACTATGTTTCTAAAAATATATAAAATACTTAATAAAAACAATTTTATTTGTTCCTCACTTGTAAACATCAATTTATCAAGTCACTGTATTCACCTTGAAAATATTTCTTAACTGGCTAGCCAGTAAATTTTTTACTGGCTAGCCAGTTATATTTTACAAGCGTGCTCATAGATAAATGATAGCGTGCAAAGCCAGAGTTGTCTTCCTTAGTATGTGTCATATTGATTAATTTAGTTGCTTGTCAGTTTGACATTTTGAATAAATGGTAAATTTCTAGTTATTTACAAGTGAGAAACAAATAAAATATTCAACAAAACACACCAGGTAACCATTTTTACTGGCTCAAGGATATGACAGGCTCGCCTAACGGCTCGCCAGTCATCCCAATCCTATCGCCAGTAAAACCTGTTTTACCTGGCTTGTAATGTTAAATACTATTTATTGACTTATGACTAAACACTCGTTGATTTTTGAGGCTTTCACGGCCATTGTCATTAAGTAACAAACGACTTCCGGGATTGGACCGTGTCATGATTGAGATCGAAGAACTCTTCGATCTCAATCATGACACGGTCCAATCCCGGAAGTCGTTTGTTACTTAATACACTCGTTGTTGTTGTGTAAATGCTATCTTATTTTCCTTTTTGTTTGATACAAGTAAACTTAATGCAGTGTAGACTTTTGCCTGTCACAGTGACAGATGTGTTCATAAACAAAATGCAATCTGACATTCACCTACAGACTTAAGTTAAGACATAACTAGATTTTTTATATTTCTTTCCAAGGCCTGTCCTAAATTAGTTTTTTTTTTTTGGGAACACAGGATAGAATTTCAACGGATATAAACCCAAGCTTATGGTGAATAGATAGAGAAGAATTTATATTCTGCCACTTTTCACTTTTTTCTGTAACACATCTTTAATATTTTTTGCTTCGATATTAGCTGATGTTAATAGCTCCTGTATTTGTTCTTTCGTTGTTTTTTTTTTGTAATAGTTACATATTTGCTCATTACGTTTTCTTCGGTAGTTGATCTATTATTTCTACCTCGTCACTAACAATCGCCTTTTGTTTTTCCATTCTTCTACCTAATTCATCTAACTCCTTCATCTCCACAGAGGTGTTCAATTCATGTGTTACTGATATTTTTTTTGTATAGTTTTGCATAGCTTCTGTATTCCGTATTTGATTAGTTATACCTAAATATACGTGCTCAATAAAATAGCTTATATTACTACCTTCTTCTCTGTATATACTCTCGAATATAATGTAGGCAACACATGATTTAAGTCCAAAGATTACTGCGCCTTTATTATAAATAAATAAATGTCTTTATTGTAAAAATCTGATTTTTTTATACAGAGTGAACAACGTTCGGGCTAAGTTCAGCACTTAACCCGAAATGAACGCAACATTCAAAAACTAGTAGATAGGGATACCATTTCTCACAATAATATTGTGTAGAGTAAAGCAAATTTAACAAATCAAAACAAACTTCTATCATGAACGTGTCCAAAAAATACTTATTTTCTTAATTGACGATCAGTATTGTTGCTTTTATCGCTGGTCCAACAAAAAAAAAAATAAATGATACTTAGTAATTGTAATATGTATCATAAGAAAGATAAAATTAATACTATGAAATGCTGGGTTGGAGTTTTAAATTATGAACGTCAGTTCTATATTTTAGTTCGGTAAATAAGTAACTAGGTTCTTTGAAAAGCAAAATATAATGATATATGCTTGTAAAATGAAAATATCGCCGTTTTGCTTCCCTTGACTAAAAGACGAAAAAAGTATTGTAACCTCCACATTCCAGGGTCCCTAGATGACGAAATAGTAATTTGTATACCAAGTCACTGAAGTTTAACTTTTCATCACGAACGTGGATTTAGTTGGGGAGGTCCATAGGGCCAAAGCAACTAAGCCACATTAAGGATAAAAAGAAACTTCAGGACAGAGGGGTACATTGTGTGTTTTTAAATCGAGAAATAAGTGAAATTACAACATTTAAACTAACTTTTTAAGGTTATGTTGACGCCAGTTGACGTTTATCTGTTGTCCCGCCACCTACAAGAAATAGTAAAACAATGGACTACTTCACTGCCGCTTTCTCGTATTTTAATGACCATTTGGATGTTCTTCACTGCCAATTAAAAAACAATGTTTTCTCAATTCCGTCTGTCTACCTGTCCGTCTATCTATCCATCTGTTAGTCTGTTTGTCTGTCAGTCTGTCCATCCATCTGTCTGTTTGTCTGTCTATCGGTCTGTCTGTCTGTATGCCCATCTGTCTGTCAGTCTGTTGGAGGGATAGCTCAAAAACTACTTATTGGAGGAAGACGATATATTGCATTCCGATTAGGTGTTATCCTCACTCAAAACCGAACTCACTTCCTGTCAAATGTATACAGGGTGAGCACCGTAACAAATAAAATGTTGTCTATTTTTTATTTAACTCAGAAATCGTTAAAAGCACATAGCTTATGTTTTTGCCCTAAATGAAAATGGTACTCAACAGATACCAAGAGAAATATCGTAAAATGGATAAAAGTTTTTTATATAAAAACAGAAGCGACCTAACTTCTCTCCCAGTGTGGTCTAGTGGTGAAAGCGGCATAGTAAGCGAATTAGGTCTGTTTGCAAATGAGCTTGGGACCCCGAGTTCGAATGCCACCGTTTACAATTTGTTTTTATTTACAAATTTATGTAATTCGCGCGAAGTGTAAACTCGCTTACAGATTCTTTCTATTGGGAGCTATTTCATTCTTTTAATATGTGACTCATATGGTCGTCTCTATTAATACCATTTGTTACTCGTAAGCATAAATTTTGCATTGTTTGCATTCTTAATTTACTAGATTTAGTTAAACAAGGACCATAAACTGCATCGCAAAAAATAAAATGTGCAAGAACCAACAAGTTACAACAAATTACATTGTTTTTGTGTTAGAATATCCTTATTTTAGTAAATAAATTTTTAATTTGAATACGTTTTTTGCAAGCATCTCGACACATGATCACTAAATTTTAGATCAGTATCCATTATCAGGCCAAGATTAAGCACTTCACCAGATATCGGAAAAGGAATTTTAATATCACAATACAACTATTTCTTATCGGCCTAAAAACAGGAGATTAAGGTTTTATAAATATAAATAAAACTATAGATTTCGTCTTGATCTACTTATATTTTTTATAAAAATGGCCCACGACAACGATTTTCGTATTATTAAATTAAAGTTTTAGTTAAATTAAATGTATAAATAGTAAAAAGTAATGGTCCCGATATGGATTCTTGTAACACTCCGCAATTTGCATAAGCAAAAAATGACAAATTATTTAAATATTTAAGCGCTTGCACTCTATTACCAAAGAGTACTATATTTATACGAGTATAGTACTCTTTGCTATTACTTAAGTATGATGGATGAAATACGTGCAATAGAACTAGGTGATAAAACAATTATGTAAAATGTATAAAAACAAATCACGATGTATGGTGTCAAAATCTGTAGAATAGTGGAGTAGCAACAAAATGGTTGTGTTTCTCTCATCATGAGCAGACAAACACTATCATCAATATTTAATAATGCAGCAACACAACTATGTCCATTCGTAAATCCACACCGTACTAGATCACAATGTTGTGTTTATTCAAATGCTTACGTATCTGATATTCAATTACCTTTCTACAATCTTTGACAGAATTGAAAGTATGCTAATTGGTCGAATGTCATTTACTTAGTATTTCAGGTTTAGTTGTATTAGCCAATTGCATAATGAGAACTTTCTTTGATTCACTAAGAATATTCGAATAAGTTATGCAAACATGTACAAAAAATATATAACTATACTGTTTTCAATATTTTTAATAATTTTGAATATAAAATCTTATCAACAGATATACAAAAAGTTTCAACGTAACTGTGCTTTTAATATTGTTTAATATTGTTAGTATAAAATGACGCTAGATTGCAAAAAAATAAAAGAAGAAAATATTATTAATTTTATCAACATTAGTAAGATTATTACATACAACTGTCACATGATTGACATCATCCAATGAGAACCATGCATTTTTTGAAAATTGACCAATCCCGAAATCATCACCTGATAAGCTCCCTAGGGATGATTATCAAGCGATAAGAACCCTGTAGCTAGTGTCATAATTACAATTAAGAGCTTTTTGGAATTTTTAGATCAATTTTAAATCATAATTCGTATACGGGTTTTGTGTAATAATCTTCAAAATATAAACGCAGGCGTCACACTTATATATAATTTTGCTCTTGCCAAGAGTCATCTTGCTGGTTGCCCTTAAGGGTAACTCTCGGAACAGTTTTCATTGCAACCAGCACTCGGCCTTTGGCGTGCGCAAAATTATCGGTAAGTATGTCTCGCCCTCGTTATATTATTATTGATAATTCGGAAGCTCCGCGTTTTTACGTTTTCTAACGTTTTGTTTTTCTGACTCTCCCGAAAGAGCTTTAGCATAATTAAAGTTCTAAATTTACATTCAACAAACACTTGTATTCCATTTATTTGTAAAATGTGCCACATGTATTAAATGTTTGCAGTACTGCTAACCAAGCCGAGTTTTAGCTTTCTTCGTATTTACTTAAAGCTGTATTTTGCAAACCGTTTGGATTTATTATTCATTTTCCATGATCCAATTCGTAGGTAACATTCCAAGGTGACTAAATTTGTTCTTTAAAACCCTGAGCAGATATTATCCGCTGCTTGCCATTAATGAGAGGCAAACCGACATTACACGAAACGCGATCGCATACTTCATCAGGATATAAATGCAGTTTTATTTATCTTTGTTCTTAATTCCTGCGTGGGATTATGCATGCTTAATATTTCTACTCCGAGAAACTTGAACTGTATAACTTGTGCACTGACTTCGAGTTCCTTACCGAGTCCCCGAAGAAGGTGTTCAGGGTGGAGCTTGTAATGGATTGTATGAATTTAATTTGGACAGTTGCAGGAATATCTTAGGGGTGCAGGAATTAAAAAGGGGTGCAAACCAACGGTCTCGTGCGGTCTCACACGAGATGATGTACCAAAAAAGACCTGGGGCCGTTGGTCAGCGTGACATAGTGAAACAAAACTTCAAACTGTATGTTTATTGACTAGAATATTTTTCTATTTATACATATAAAAATACTGACTTAGCTTACAAAGTTTAATATTTGCCCTAGTTTCAGCTCGCATATGCACTTGCGTATTCAATTTCATAACAAACAAACTTGCAGAGTGCAGAATTGCAGGCTATTCACCGGTCATTCGAGCACTGATTACATTACTGCTGACGCTTTGTTAAGCATTTTCCGTATGCGATATGTGTTTGTGAAATATTCGCCTAATTAAATTAAAAGGATTAAAATTTATGTTTGGTTCCTAAACATTCTGCCGAGCGACAAAGGGCCGGGATGGTGTGGCTGAGGCTTTCTCTCCATCTTCTTCGTCAGGTGGCAGTG
The DNA here is from genome assembly GCA_940337035.1 of Agriotes lineatus. Taxonomy (NCBI): domain Eukaryota; kingdom Metazoa; phylum Arthropoda; class Insecta; order Coleoptera; family Elateridae; genus Agriotes; species Agriotes lineatus. Next base: position 103,843,717 of record OW679196.1, on the reverse strand, counting down.
GTTGTAACCTGAAGCTCTCTGACGGGTCTGAATTTGGGCGTGGCTGCGGTTTCCTATTCTTTCTCCAGTACTTCCATAATGTCCAGATGATACAAACTGATACTAAGATACCGATTGTAGTACCAGTGTTCACCATGATGGTATGTTGATGGTGCCACAATGGATATTCCTGATGTAACTGCAACTCGTCTTCTTCTTCTTGTAGGCGTTGAAAATGATCGGACGGTAGCAACACAGGTTCCTCCATTTGCAGTTGAGGGTGGGTGCTCGTATTCTGCAAAGTAGTGTTAATAATTACTTGCATTGGTTTGTTGAACCCAGCTACGACAGGAATAGCTGAGTATGCAAGGTAGTCCGTTTGGTGTATATAGTACAATCTGGGGATATCTGGATTATGCCAACATCTTGAATCTTCACATCTTCTCGATTCCCGCTGCATTGTACTGCTGCTGTTGTAGGTTGATTGGGAATAAACAACCATGTATTCGCTGCGTACAGTTTCTTCCATACCAGTGTCTTAACTGTAAACTGATGGACCAAACATTTGATCTTGTTTAATCGTTGATAGATTTCGTCAATGATGCAATTAGGATTGTCTGCAATACTTCGAACGGCGGATGGCCTACATAGGTAAAGATGTTTTCCTATTGGCTCGATCTCCTTTAACTTGTCCTCTTGGATTTCAAAATAGGTTTGTTCGTTGTAGTTGATAGCTAAGAACTCCATTGGCAAGTTCAGTGATGCGTAGGTTCCATTTCCTTTCTTTACTGGAATAGGAGTTGGTTTTATCAAGTTGTATTCCCGCTTCTCAGTTATGTGAAAATAACTGAAGATCTCGATTGATTCATTGTTGAAGCTAACTTCCATCTTGTGCGTTGGCGTAGTAAGAATCTCTAGGTTTGCTGGAAGATTGACCATTGCATTAGTCATTATTCTGTCAAATTGTGACGATGGAATAAATTGCATGACGTCTGCCCTTTTAAATTTTACATTTAGAAGTTGTTTGTACTTCTCACCCATCTCTTGTAAGTAGTTGGTGGCCATCTGATATGATGTCAACACATGTATGTTTAGCTTGTTGTCGTCCGTCTTCTTGTACCAAGGTTCCATCTCATTGATTGCTAGCAACCCTTCATTGAGTTTTCTTCGAAAATTATCCAACTTCTGGGATATTCTGGCTTCAGTCTCATTTAGAGTTGCTGCAGTTGACAACATGATCTTCGTCTGACGATTAGATGAATGTATTAATTCTAGTTGATTTTTCTCCAATGATTCGATGTCATGGTAGACTTCATCGTTGACTCCAAACACTGAGGTTAGTAGTTGCCCTAATAATCCTCGCTTGGTTCTGACATCTTGACTATAAATGCTTCTCATATTCCAGATTATCTGTTTTTGCTGCTCTCTCAGGTGATGATTTAATTCTTTGCAATGGGATTCTGCAGATAATACCAGTGCCTTGTCGCATAAGGTATTCATTTGTTTATATCTTCTTCATCTACTTGGATGCTGGAGATGTTCACTGCTACTTCGATTCTGAAGTTTCCCCTCGAGAGTTTTGCGTGGCCAAGTTCTTCAATGAATAGGCCAGGTGACGGATACTTTACTGTATACGACCCCTTGGTTGCCGAAATTATGGTGCATAACGTAAGTAAGAGTGTTATAGTTTTTGTTACTGTTGACACTCCACTACCCCTGCTTTGCTTTCTTCTTCCTTCCTCTGCCTCCTGTCTTGGTAACGGAACGAGCTTGGTAATAGGACGCTTGAGAATTGTGTCTCCCTTTGTCTTAACGGTTGCAACTCTGACAATGCCATATGTACCTGGATGCACTTCTGTCACTCTTGCTAAAGGCCATCGATTAGGAGGACTTCTGTCATCCTTCTGTAACACTAGATCTCCCAATTGCAAATTCTCTTCTTTTGAAGTCCATTTCGTTCTGCATTGTAACCCAGATAGGTATTCCTTAGACCATATTTTCAAAAAGTCGTTTTTCAACTTTTGAAGTAGTTTCCATCTTGTCAATTTTCTTCGGATGTATGCCGCTGTAGCTTGACTTCCGACATGTAGAAGCTTCCGATGGACGTCTCTCACTATTAGGTGGGCTAGATGACTATTATGGGGAATGAGAATAGGATGTTTCTCATTATATGGCAACATTGAATTTTGAAGTCGTCCTCCCACTCTAAGAGTTTCTTCATCATCGATGAATGGTCGTAATGGTGCCAAGGAACTTTTTGTGTGAACCGAGATGTTTTTCTTCAAGGTTTGAATCTCTGTTGCCCAGCTGCGTGCTTGCACTATACGGATGATTTAAATGAGGCAATTGTTGAGTTCTGCTGCCGTAGGGTATTCGGTCGGAAACTGTTGTCTTCTGCATTTTTGAGCAAACCTGTTACAGTATGCAGTGACCCGCAGTAACTTCTGCAGTGACGAATATTTGGACAAGATGTCCAATTCTTCTTTTGATGCGATACACGCTTGGACTTGATGAATATTTTCCTCTTCTGTAGCTGTTATGGTAATAGTTGTTTCCGTCAGTGGCAAAGGATTAGTTCGTAACCATTGCGGCCCGTTCCACCACAATAGATGATGCTGTAGTTTGACAGGAGTGAGCCCTCGGGATACAGCGTCTGTTGGATTGTCCTCTGAGCGCACATGATGCCAATTTTCGCTGGGGGTTACTTCCAATATTTCTGTTACCCTGTTTGCAACAAATGTTTTCCATTTCTCCGGACCTGCTCTTATCCAGGATAAGGTTATCATGGAATCTGACCACGCGAAGATGGAGATGCTGGGGATGTCCAGTGCACTAATAGCTTCCTTCAACATTTTTTCTGCTAACGATGCAGCACATAACTCCAGCCTTGTAAACGTTTTCTTCATTTTTATAGGTGCAACCTTTGACTTGCCTGTCAATAGACTTACTTGAATGCTGTCTTCCTTTACTACTGCTTGATGAGGGATGAAGTAGGTTTTTCGTAGATTGGCTCCTGGTTGAACTCGTTTCATATGTCCTAGTTCTAAGTATTCCTTCATAAAGGTTTTGTATTCTTTACCTAGAACTTTATCTTCTTCTAACCGTTTCTCCAGTTGAATGAACCGTGCGATTGCCTTTTTTCTTGAATCCCCAAGCTTTTCTATTGGTTCCTTGAACGGAATTTTCACTGTATATCTACCATCAGCATTTCTCTGGTGGTTGCAGTTGTAGAATTCTTCGCATTCCTTGTCTACGTTGCACATCATCTTTTCTGGTACAACTTCTTCAATCTCCCAAAATTTTGTGAGTTGTTCATCTTCTGCAGCACATGCGACCATGCTAAGAATTTTCCTTTCTTCTGATGGTGCTGTTGCATTCCCCGTGATGATCCATCCAAGTTCCGTGTTTTGCGCTAACAGGCTTCCGTTGAATTTTCGTACTCCTTCCAAAATGATTTCCTTGTAGATGTCTGCTCCTAGGATAACGTCTATTGGTCCAGGTTTCTGAAATAGTGGATCAGCCAACACCATATTCTTACAGTCCTGAAGTTGATAGTTTTCGACTGGTTTTTCTGGAAGTGACTTGGTTAGCTGTGGCAGTATCAGCATCTCACATATGGTTGTGTAGTTGCTTGGAAATCGTGGACGTAGGTTTACAGTTAATCGTCCTCGGGCTGTACCTGCTCCTTTCTTGCCTAATCCAGAAATGTGCACTCTCACCTTTTCTTCTGGTAGACCCAGCGTTTGAGCTGCATCTCCTGTGATGAATGATGCCTGTGATCCGGAGTCTATCAGGGCTCTGAGATACTCCAAACTCCCTGAGGATGACTGGACCTTAATTAGGGCAGTTGCAAGCAAAACGTTGCGATGCTGTCTTCCTACTAGGCTTGCAACAATGTTTTCGTTCTTATTGGTTGCTGTCGCACTGGAAATTGCCGTTGTGGTCTTGGGAGGCTGTTGTTTGCTAAAATCTTCGCGCAAAAGCCAATGATGTCTTTTATTACATACCTTGCATTTCCCTGGGCAAAAGTGTCTGGAGTTATATTTTCCTGTAGGCTTGAAGCAGTTTGAACATAATTTTTTATTCTTTATGAAGTCCCAACGTGCGGATATATTTAGATTGCTAAATTTTGGGCAGGATTTAATGCTGTGTGATCCTCCGCAGTGGAAGCACGATATGTCAGCAGTGTGGTACGTCTTCACTGCCCACCGATCCTGGTGACTTTCCCATGGTTTCCCAATTCCTTGTTTTCTGGGTTCGAGTTTGTTCCGTCTTTGTACAGCTTCCAGCGACTGAAATCTTGTTTCTAAGAAATTCAGTAGCTGCTCGAATTTTTGCACTTCTCTTGGTGCCGTTAGTGACTGCTCATACAGTCTGTTGGTTTCCTTGTCCAACTTCGTGTCACTATATGACACATGATAGGCCCCCATGTGGCCGTTTCAATTCCTAAGTTCTCAATTGCTCTTAGGCATTCTGCAGTCGTGTCATGGAGTTTCTTGATCCCTTCTGCAGATTCGTTCGACAGGGTTGCCTGGTTGAATATGTCATCTAAATACTTCGCAAGTAGCAGCCTGGTGTTGTCGTATCTGTTCCTTATAATGAACCATGCAGACTCGTAATTGGCTTCAGTTGCCTCCAGGTGTTGCACTAACTTGCTGGCTTCCCCTCGTAACTGTGACTTCAAGTACTGCATTTTTTCCGCCTTACTTAGTCGTGGGTTTTCATGAACAATTCTTCGGAAAATGCCATGAAAGCTAGGCCATGCTTCGTAGGTCCCTTCAAAAAATGGAATTTTAAGAGTAGGCAACACTATATTCGCATGGCTGTTTTGCTTGACACTTTGAACCTCTTCATCCTGGATGTGCTGGTACAGGAGCACAATTATTTCGTTGACCATCTTCTTGGTCTCGTGGAACTCCTTGTCGTCGTAGCTACCGTGGGATAATATCTCCTCGTTTAGAGCTCTGATGGCATCCCAATCATCCTTGATGTTCTTAATGTTGTATTCGTAATACCTTTTACTGCATTCCTCATTCAACCTATTACAGACTTCCTGAATGTCGCTTTGGAGTGAATTTACCTTGATCTGCAGCCTTCTTATTCGGCTCTGTCCCTCCTTGTCAGCAACTGTGGTCGTGTCCTCTTTTGAAGCTACTGGCTGCTGTGAACTTTCACCTAGTGTGGCTAGATTTTCTTCGCACTTGTCGAGCAGGGCAACCCCTTCATTGTAAACGTCTTTGGTTTGCTGAAAAAAATTGTTTTTAAAATAAGGATGTTCTTCCTCGACTTCCTTCGCCAGGTCTGAATGGTTGGCCTCAAATTCTTCCCAAAGTTGTTTTAGGGTGGATCTGCGAGCGGTGATATATGCTGCATTTTTTCTTGATGGGCCATCCTTTCTCACGTTGATAATCTGCCTGCGAATGGATTCTGCTAAATCTTCTTGGGTTGTGAAAATCTCCCGTCGCTGCGCCATCGTAACGGTCTTGTTCGATGAGGGCTGGTACGTTTTAAGGGATCACTGGACCAAATACTAGGGGCAGGAACGTTTTAATGGCTTGAAGGACCAAAATGTTCAGGGTGGAGCTTGTAATGGACTGTATGAATTTAATTTGGACAGTTGCAGGAATATCTTAGGGGTGCAGGAATTAAAAAGGGGTGCAAACCAACGGTCTCGTGCGGTCTCACACGAGATGATGTACCAAAAAAGACCTGGGGCCGTTGGTCAGCGTGACACAGTGAAACAAAACTTCAAACTGTATGTTTATTGACTAGAATATTTTTCTATTTATACATATAAAAATACTGACTTAGCTTACAAAGTTTAATATTTACCCTAGTTTCAGCTCGCATATGCACTTGCGTATTCAATTTCATAACAAACAAACTTGCAGAGTGCAGAATTGCAGGCTATTCACCGGTCATTCGAGCACTGATTACATTACTGCTGACGCTTTGTTAAGCATTTTCCGTATGCAATATGTGTTTGTGAAATATTCGCCTAATTAAATTAAAAGGATTAAAATTTATGTTTGGTTCCTAAACAAAGGTCATAC
>OW679196.1:103818456-103837662 GCA_940337035.1 Agriotes lineatus | reverse complement strand
GACAAAACACAAACACCTGACATCCATCATATAAATAATGGAGAACGATCCATACGTGTGTGTCACGACAATTGCAGACGCGATGTCCCCCATTTGCGTTTGCATTCATATCGCCGTCGCCTCGATTTCGTGACCGGGCCGCAGCCCCGAAGAACCTTTAGAGAGGGGCGCAGCCCCGAGCGCCCCTTGGAGAGGGGCAGAGCCTCGAGGGCCCCCTTGGAGAGGGGCGGAGCCCTGATGGCCCCTGAAGAGGGGCGGAGTCCCGACAGCCCCCTTGGAGAGGGGCGGAGCCCCGACAGCTCCCTTGGAGAGGAGCGGAACCCCGGGGGCCCCCTTGGAGAGGGGCGGAGCCCTGAGGGCTCCCTTGAAGAGGGGCAGAGCCCCGTGAGCCCCCTTGGAAAGGGGCGGAGCCCCGGGATCCCCCTTGGAGGGGGCGGAGCCCCAAGGGCCCCCTTGGAGAGGGGCGGAGCCCCGTGAGCTCCTTAAAGAGGGGCGGAGCCCCGACAGCCCCCTTGGAGAGGGGTGAAGCCCTAAGAGCCCTCTTGAAGAGGGGCGAAGCCCCGTAAGCCCTCTTGGAGAGGGGCGGAGCCCCGACAGCCCCCTTGGAGAGGGGCGAAGCCCCACCAGCCACCTTTGAGATGAGCGGAGCCCCGGGGGCTCCCTTGGAGAGGGGCGGAGCCCTAAGGGCCCCCTTGAAGGGGGACAGAGCCCCGTAAGCCCCCTTGGAAAGAAGCGGAACCCCGGGGGCCCCCTTGGGGGCAGAGCCCCAAGGGCCCCCTTGGAGAGGGGCGGATTCCCGAGGGCCCCATTTTAAGGAATTATTCTCTCTTCAAATGATAACAGATCTCCTTTAGATGGTTAACATCAATTAAAACTTGCACGGGTGTTTATCTACAAATAACTCCGGTTTTATCAAAAAACTGTTTTAAAACTGTGATACTGAAACTAACAATAATGGTTTTCAGTTGAAAACGTCTGAAATATTATTGAAATATGACTACAAATACCTGTGTAAACTGCAGGAGTCGTCTGTACCGTATTCACTCCATTTGTTACACTGTGACAGGATTTTCATGTGCATTTTTTAAAGGTGTCATCAGTGACATTTAGTAACAAAATATTACTAAAGTCAAAATTATTGCTTGGTTAAAATTTATTTTTTATTCGTATTTACTTTATTTTTGTGTATAAAATAACACAAGTTTACATCAATGATGATACAATATTTATTTTGATGCTTAGGCCGTGTTCAGTAACTGAACTACTTTAGATAATTTATAAAATGTCAACGTCTTATTTTGACATTAGTAACTTTTTGTAACTAAATATGCGTACACTGCTAAAAATATTCAATAGGACATTGAAACGACTCTTAATGGCGGATGTACCTTTCAACACGTTAGTTCGTGGTGTGTATTTTTGTGATATTTGTGTGGTGTATTTCGTGTGATCTGCTGTCATCCATGTTGTCTCGAGAGATGGTAACCATTGTTCCTTTTTCGCCTTCTGTTGGCATGAAACCGGTGACACCAATAACTCGGCAGAAGCGATGAGATTAAGAATCGAAAAATTGATGTAAGATCGATAATCGAACTGATCTAGAAAATTGGCGAAACTGGCGAAATGTTTAGCAAAGGTTTTTCAAATTTGGCATCTCGAGGCACATACGATGATGTGCTGATCGTATGAGACTTTTTTGACGTGTTTTTTTTAGATCATGTCGACAATTAGTAGTGCGATAGCTCCTCTTGGAGCTTTTCAACGGTTAGGTGAAAGCAGTGAGCTTCCACCTCCACGTGAACGTTCCTCTTGGTTTAGAGGACTGATATTTCCCTATTTCTTCCTCCACAAAAGAACCCTCTGCTTCCTGTCAGGCGAAATGTTGTGTTTTCTGAGATTGTGTAACAAGTGTGTAACAGAACGGAATGGCCCTTCGTAATAGGCCTAAAAATGGTGGTAAATTGAATAGGATAGACCGCGCAATAGCGCGCGCAGCCCCGTTTATATATAGATATATGCTGACATCTGTTCAGCAGAGAACACCACCTTAGTTAGTCGTATACTTACCTACAGTAGAAATGTTTATAACTAGTTTGACTATAAATTTCCAGGTGGTAGCACTCTGCAATACAATAAACCGAAAGGGAAGATTGGAGCATTTTCTTCGTTCCAATCCCCAACCTTAAGGCTTGTATTTAGTGAGAAATTATTTGCTTTGTAACCAAACCAGTAACTTTCAAAAACGCCTGTAGTAAAATAACTAGGCAACTTGTTCTGCAAAGAATAGCTTATGACTAATGACTGTGCCACTAATGACGTTTTACTGAGAACTTAGGGATTATAATAGATAAAGATCTTGTTATGAAACATTTACTTAAACTAGGTGCATACCTCCATTTAAAATTTGGAGAAAGGTTAAAGTAAGAATTTTGAAAACAACCTAAATCAAAAATGTTTTTAGTTTTAAATAGTTTTCAATAAATAAAACGTTTTTGCCGTTTAATTAATTGCTATAAATGCGTGCCATTAAATGTACAGTCGTGTTCAAAAATGTATTGTACAGAGATAATTGGCTGTTGTAAGTCGTTCTTAAAAATGTATTGTACAGAAATAGGTAGTTGGCTGTTTGTATATTTTGTCAATGGTAGTTAAATTTCAGAACTGTCAAAGTGACAACTAAATAATTATGGTTATTTTTGATTGTTATTCTTTATAATGAAAATTAATTACTTTAGATCTTTAGTGTGTTATTTTTTCTACCATTAAAAGTTTATTGGTGATTGTGTTTTTACTCAACAAAGGCTCACATTGTATCATTAATTAAAAAGACCTAGATCTAACCTTTCAAAATATTTGTATGTACAACACTTTTTTGAACTTTGTGAAATTAAGTCACAATCATACAGCACAAATTCTGTACAACACTTTAATGAACACGACTGTACCTGTGTTTGTCTTAATTTTTAATTAAGGTGGGCGTACTACCTCCAAATAAAAATAACAATCGACTAAAACTTAATTATTTCAATTATATAAAATTTCCAGAGGGAATATATTTTAAATCAGTTTTAACAAAATAATTATATTTGCTTAAAATTTAGTGTGTATTGCAACTATAATTACAGTCCATGCTATTAATACGCAATTATGATGTAGTGATATCAGATAATTACCACATTGGCATGTTAAAGATTCAGTAATTTCTAATTACCTACTGTTGGAAAATGTTAATTATTTTCTTAAAATTAGGTTTTTATTTAACTTATGTGTCAGTGATATGTCTGGCAATTATAGATGCATTATATAGCTGATAACGGATTTGTTTTTGCCTATAAAGTCGTAAGTATTTTCATCTTCATGTTATTGCTGTTTTGTGCATTCAAACGCTTGTGCTGCGAAAATTAAGTTGTGTAGTGAAAAGTGTAACATGGGTGGAAAGTATAGAAAGCCATTATCCGTACCACGCTTGAGTACGAAAAAAAGAGCAAAAATTGCCAGGGAAGCTGCCGCGAAAAAAAGAATGAGGTGTGTTCCTTTATTATATTTTACAAATTACATTTTTTTGTTCAATAAGAGAACTTTTTAATAATTAAAAATAAAAGAATAGTAATAACAATTGTAATAAATATTAATCTGTTCTATTACTTTAAATAGAACTAAACATTTCGTTGCTCTTTTCTAAAGCAGTTTAGAATTTTGCTGTTATTTTAATGAAATTTATTTACTTATTTTTGCTCTTAGGCTGATAATAAGTATGTAATTTCTTATTAATATTAATTCAGCAGGCATAATGTCACTTATGAACCAAAAACGTGTAAACATTTTTTTCCATATACTTATATTATTAAAACTCTTTTAAATTATAATCAGCAAAAGAAAAAACAGTAATATAGAGATATAAAGCAATTCATTACTAAAAGTGAAATTTTCCAAAACAGTTTCATTTATAAAATTTTGTTAATGTTGAAGTTTTCTTTTGCTAGTTTTACAGAAAATTCAATCGATTTTAAATAAAATTTTGTGTTAGAAAGAAAATTCAGTTTCGTTTGGTGAATGTAATCAGTTATGTGACACTTTTATAATAGGTAAAAACATATTTTTTCTACTCATGACATTGAAATCAGGCATTTTGACATTGATTCCGATTCCGATTTCAACCACTAGAGATTGAAATGGTCCGACTACCGCGATTTCAAACTGTTTGACATGCAATTGTTGACAAGAGAAATGTCACTTTATGTTTAATTTTTTCTAAAATGCATTAATTTGTTAAAATTTGTAGAAAAAATAGTATATGCAACTCGTGGCTGATAAAATTTCAACGTCTCGAGTTAATTTTTTCAACTCGCTTCGCTCGCTGAAAAAAACCACTCTCAACGTTGAAATTTTATTTCAACCACTTGTCCCATAATATACTATTTTCTACTCCTGACATTGAAATCAGTCATTTTGACATTGATTCCGGTGGTTGAAGTTGCATTTCAACCACTAGAGATTGAAATGCTCGGACTACCGGGATTTCAAACTGATGACAAGAGAAATGTCACTTTATGTTTAATTTTTTCTAAAGTGCATTAATTTGTTAAAATGAGTGAAAATTCGAAAAAAAAATAGTATATGCAACTCGTGGCTGATAAAATTTCAACGTCTCGAGTTACTTTTTTCAACTCGCTTCGCTCGTTGAAAAAAACCGCTCTCAACGTTGAAATTTTATTTCAACCACTTGACCCATCCTTTATCTAATAGACTTGTCTGTCTGGGACGCTGGTCCGTCCGGGACGCTGTTTCAGCAGCCAAACCGTAAGAGATAGAGAAAAAAGTTATTAAAGTTATATGTTTGGAATGGTCATGTCAGGTCAGGAACCGAATTTCAGTCACGTGACACTTCCGGTTTTCGAGAAATTGCGTGATTTCCGTTCGTCCGGGACGCTGGTCCGTCCGGGACGCTGTTTCAGCAGCCAAACCGTAAGAGATAGAGAAAAAAGTTATTAAAGTTATATGTTTGGAATGATCATGTCAGGTCAGGAACCGAATTTCAGTCACGTGACACTTCCAGTTTTCGAGAAATCACGTGATTTCGGTCCGTCCGGGACGCTGGTCCGTCCGGGACGCTGTTTCAGCAGCCAAACCGTAAGAGATAGAGAAAAAAGTTATTAAAGTTATATGTTTGGAATGGTCATGTCAGGTCAGGAACCGAATTTCAGTCACGTGACACTTCCGGTTTTCGAGAAATTGCGTGATTTCCGTTCGTCCGGGACGCTGGTCCGTCCGGGACGCTGTTTCAGCAGCCAAACCGTAAGAGATAGAGAAAAAAGTTATTAAAGTTATATGTTTGGAATGGTCATGTCAGGTCAGAAACCGAATTTCAGTCACGTGACACTTCCGGTTTTCGAGAAATTGCGTGATTTCCGTTCGTCCGGGACGCTGGTCCGTCCGGGACGTTGTTTCATCAGCCAAACCGTAAGAGATAGAGAAAAAAGTTATTAAAGTTATATGTTTGGAATGGTCATGTCAGGTCAGGAACCGAATTTCAGTCACGTGACACTTCCGGTTTTCGAGAAATTGCGTGATTTTCGTTCGTCCGGGACGCTGGTCCGTCCGGGACGCTGTTTCAGCAGCCAAACCGTAAGAGATAGAGAAAAAAGTTATTAAAGTTATATGTTTGGAATGGTCATGTCAGGTCAGGAACCGAATTTCAGTCACGTGACACTTCCTGTTTTCGAGAAATTGAGTGATTTCCGTTCGTCCGGGACGCTGGTCCGTCCGGGACGCTGTTTCAGCAGCCAAACCGTAAGAGATAGAGAAAAAAGTTATTAAAGTTATATGTTTGGAATGGTCATGTCAGGTCAGGAACAGAATTTCAATCACGTGATTTTAAAAAATATTGTTTTTATTTAATACGCGTTCTATTTGAAAAACGGTCTTTTTCGTTTTATTAAATGAGACATTTGTCTCACTGGTTGCTAGTAATATACTAATATTTGGTCATTTTGTGTTTTTATGTTTACTGAATACATACGTATGACATAAAATTTAAAAGGGTTGTTAAGCAACATGCATGTTCAATAATTATAAATGTCACTTTGAAATACATAATTTAAATACATTATTATTCATTCGTAACCTAGTATTCATTCATTTTATTCATTTTTGTCTTTATTTTAGAATAGTGGCACAATCAGATTCCGCTCTCGACGAATCGATGCCACAACGGCCATCATGTTTTGACGATAACCGTCTTGAAAGTGACGAATGTTCAGATTTTGTAGACTCCGTCGAGGATGACACAGACGTTTATGTTTTAGCAGCCACGAATTTAGAGCGTAGTAATAATGGCGAGTATATCCAGGATGGTCCATTTTTTGAGTCTACGCCAGGCGAATCTTTTGAAGAGGAAGAAAAATCTCCCATTTCACCTGTATTTAAAGAAACTATTGCGGACTGCAACAACAAAATTGTTGATCAAGATGGTGATTTGTCATCTGAGTCATTAGCAGATCTTGAAATTGAATATGAGGACAACCGTGAAAATGCAAATATTATTGGTGGTCGAAGAATTGTCAATATAGGATACTTCCTAGAAGCTCTGAAATCCCTCAAGCATGAAGGTTTTCAGTGTTCATTTTACGATTTAGAGTTTATTTCCGAAAAACGGTACGGTTATATATCTAAATTGACTTTTAAGTGTAAAATGTGCAACTACGTCGATAGTGTTGATACAGATAAAACTGAGAAAACGGAAATGAATGTAAATTTGTCAGCCGTGTCTGCTACCATTTCAATTGGAGCAGGATATTCCCAGTTACAGGAATTTTGCAGTGCTCTTGATATACCAACTCCGTCATCTTCTACATTCGGACAGTATCAGGAACAAGTGTTCGATCTTTATTCTCGTGCTGCAGTTGAAGAAATGGAAGCTGCAGCTAAAGAAGAAGCTAAATTGGCAGTGGAAAACGGTCACGTTGACAAGGATGGGTACCCGCTAATCTCAGTGGTAGCAGACGGTGCCTGGAGCAAACGATCATACCGCACAAACTACAATGCCTTATCAGGTGTGGCATGCATATTAGGTCTACGAACAAAAAAGGTAATATACATGTCAGTTAAAAATAAGTTTTGCATCATATGTGCTAGAAAAGACAGGTATATAGAGAACAAACCACCTGAACATGTATGTTACAAAAACTGGAGCGGCACATCAACGGGAATGGAAGCTGCCATCATTGTAGAAGGTTTTAAAAATTCTATAGCTATGTATGGAATAAAATACGATAAATTAGTGGGCGATGGTGATAGCAGCGTGTATCGAAAATTGCGAGAAGTTATGCCTTACGGTTTGGGTTTAATAATCCAAAAAATTGAGTGTAAGAACCACATTTTACGAAATTATGTCAATAAATTAAAAGAATTAACAAAGAGACCTAAAACAAAATTAGAGTTAAAAACCACAATCTCTAAAAATTTACTGAGGTTTAGAACTGCTATCACAAAAGCCATCGAGTACAGAAAATCCCAGTCGGTTCCGTTAGAATTAAAAATCAAAGAACTTGAAGCCGATATGTTGAATGGACCAAACCATATTTTGGGTGATCATGCCGCCTGCAGTGAGAGGGGTTACTTTTGCAAAGGCCCTAAAGAAAACGAGGAAAACCTTTTATCCAAATTCAAAAATAGCGAGTTATATGAAGATTTGATGGTAGCTCTACAACGTGTGGCAACCAACGCTAAAAGCCTAATTCACGATGTAACCAACAACTCTGCAGAATTATATAACTCTCACGTGGCAAAATTTGTGGGTGGTAAAAGAATATGTTTTTCGTTTAAAAGATCTTACCAAGCTCGTTGCGCGGCTGCCGTGATATCGCACAATAATGTTGGTAGCTTCCATGATATTATACGGAAACAAGTTACCGACACACCTGCGAAATATACTTACATCTGAATATTGTGAAAAGAAGAGAAAAAGGGTTCAACAACGCCTCAACAGTATGAAAACTAGCCAAAGAAAGAGATGCTTTGCCGAAGAAGACTCAGATTACGGCCCGAATGCTGGGGACATAATTCCGGATATGAATGACGAACATATGAAGATCGCAGAAGAAACATTTTTACGAAACCTTAGTACAGAAATTAAGAACATTTCACAAGCTACTATAGGGCAACATCGGAATAATCGCTGGCATGAGGAGAGAATGAAAAGATTGACGGCATCCAGATTTGGAAAGATCTGTAAAATGAAACCTTCCACTTCTTGTGCTAATGCAGTTAAAGATATTCTCTACAAAGATTTCTTTGGTAACGCCGCAACGCGTTATGGCGTGGAAAACGAGCAACGTGCTACAGAAGCATTTGAAATCGAAACAAATAAAACAGTATCACCATGTGGTTTATACATTGATGAACATCTTCCATTTTTGGCGGCATCCCCTGATGGTTTAGTAGATGATGACGCCCTTTTAGAAGTCAAGTGCCCCTATGTTGGAAGAGAGCATACGCCACAAGAAGCGACACGACTAAAAAAAAATAAGATTTTGTGAAATTAAAAATGATCTCCTAAAATTAAAAAGAAATCATGACTACTATTTCCAAATACAGGGACAATTAAATATATGCAATAAAAGCAAGTGCTTCTTTGTTGTATGGTCACCACTTGAAATTTCCATAGAAGTAATCTGTAGAGATGCAATTTTTTGGCAAAACAAAATGATACCAAAACTACAACAATTTTATACGATGGCGTTATTACCAGAACTTGTAGATCCCAGAAGCATAAGGAATCTGCCAATTCGGGAAACTTTTTTGAATAAGTGACAGTTTTTAAAACATTTTACATTCCAAGGAGATTATTACTTGTTCTGATTCCTATCTTTATCTTAACATTAATTAATTAGGTACTTCTTATTTTTATTTTATTATTAATTTAATTAAATATATAGGTAATTGTGACAATTTATTTCTTTTTGTAAATGTATGTGTTTGCATGTTTGTTAATAATAGTAATTTATTATACAAGACGATAAAGTTAAATTTTATCCACGAGTGAATCGTTTAACGTCGAGACGAAGTCGAGACGTTAATGATTCAAGAGTGGATAGAAATAACTTTATCGTCGTGTATAATACAATATTTTTTTCTATAGCAAGAACTTTAACAATTTCAAAAGAAAATAAGGGCAGTCAATCACATTTCAAAATGTCAGTAGCTAGATTGGGTTGCTACGATAATGCGCAGCTGTCATATTTAATTTAAACAAAAATTAGAAAATTAAATTACTTTATCTATCCTTGATGTTAAAGTGCTACTTTATCTACCCTTGCTGTTAAAGTAAAACTTGACCTTTTGTTTTGAGTTGATAAAAGCACACTTTAACATGTGCTATAGAAAACAAATTATTTTTTGCATCTATCTGACTCGTACGTTTTGTTTTTACTATAACGACAATAATTTTTTAAGTGCATATTTAAGTGCATATGTTTGCTATTTTCCAACTTTTAAGTGCATATTTATCCTAAACCTGGTTATAAATAACTTAACTATTAAACTTCTTTATATTGTAACAATGAATATTTGATTTTCATGATAAAATCGAAATGTTTGTAAATAAATGGTTTGGCGTAACGAAAGCAGAGTATTTGGTGAAAAGTGAAAATTTTAAACAATTATACTGGTATTGGTGTGATATAATTTTGCTTCGAAGGAAGCTATCGAGGTAAAATTATCCGCAGTAAAAGATTTTAATATAAAGCAAAAGTAAATCAATGTAAAATGTAACAGAACAAACCTTTACATTCGAACTGCTAAAAAACGTCTTTTACCTATTTCTCGGAAGTACTTATGCACTCAGAAGCGGCGTGACACAAACGTCATGTATGAATCTCTCAACGTTTAGTTTATAGAAATACACTTGTTTGTTGTGCCAGTGAATTTTTAATTGTGTATCTACAGTTCTCAGTTTGTTATACCGTACCGTGTACATACACAAAAATAGAAAAATAATTCATAGTAAGCTAATAATCTAGCTATCTAAGCAGAAACCAGTTATTATAAAACAGGACAGATATTGGACACAGTCTTATAATGATGTTTCAAACTGATATTAAAATAATTAAATGATTTCCTGTCACTCAAATTACTTACACATATGCTTGTCTAAAAGTTCATTTTCGTATTTTCTTGTTGACATCTTTTTATTTATCTTGCATAATCTCTAATCGTGTTTAATGCTGTTCTTGTAGTCTGTAGCAATAGATTTATAATAAAATCTAAATAAATCAAAAATTAATAATTTAATTAATAAAATAGAAATTTTAATCATTACTATCGTTGGATGAATTTTCAAGCACAGAAAACTAAAATTGGGCCCTGTTTTAAAATGTCTCAAATAGTATCAATAATATCGAATAAAGTACTAAACTGAACCTTGAAACTTTACGTTCAAAGCATGAAATCACAACCGATTCTTTGTGCCTTCATTTTAATTTAACTGAACTATCAAATCGTAGAACGTTACATTTGTTAATTTTTCTATTTATTTTAATTAATTATCATGTTGACGCCCCTACACAAATAGAATTCCGACTGCCTGATTTAAGGACCAGATCTCAATTTTCATTTTCATACCCGCATTCTACGTGCATTTCAAATCGCCTATTCTAGCAATGTCAAATGCGTTCAGTCAATTGGAGGTAAATATTGATATATTTTCACTCACAAGTGGTCAGTTTCGTGCTGCAATTTCCAACAGAAGTGATTTTGTACTCGGGGAAATTTTTTATTATTATATTTTAATATGTGGATTTAGGCGATGCTTTCATTTTATTTTATTTTATTATTATAGGTACCGTTTCACTGTTGTGGTGTTATGTTATAGTTTAGTTTAGGATATAATCAGTTATTTTGTTTTATTTGATTTAAGTCTTGGCGACACTAATTTAATTATTAATTTGTTTATGTTTCATGTAATTGGGAATTTAGTTCCCGTTGGAAATAAATCTATTTATTATTATTCAAATAAACTGCAATTTTACTTTTAAAATTTTAAACAAACTGTGGGTATAGCCGCTCATTTATTTGATGTTATCTTAATCGGTTTACCTGGCTTAACTGTGGTGAATCATACCTTTTGCTTCCCTCATTTAATGTGGTTAGATGGGTTGCATATCTTTAGAAATATTTTTTTGAATAAGAATGTTTCAGATGATACAAATTAAAAGATTTTAAATTAAGATTAACATTCTTCAAACTTTTTGGTAGCTATCCTGATGAAAAATAACAATCTGAATGCACCGGGAGAGCAAAAATTCTGAAATTTGTGTTAGTTGACCTTATATTTTCAATAATAGTTAGAAACAAATATAATAATTTCTTAAATTCTATTTAACTTTTTCAAAATTTGGGGCAGCGGGGGCATTTATAAGTAATATACCGACATGTAAAATAGTCGTCATTTATTCCATCTGTAATAACAAAATTGTAATTTTGTTACAAAGTTATTTCCATTATTGGATAAATACCGGTATACGGCAATTTACTAAATGCAAGCCTTAAGATTGCATTTGTAGGAGCTGAAGTTCAAATCCTGCCATCGGTAATGTTTTTTTTTATTTGAAAATTTATATAATTTGCATAGCCAAGCTGTTATTTTAAATGCGGCAATTCGCTGGCTATATTTCTCAACTACATCAAGCAAAATCAGATACCTGGTGGGCACGACTAGCTCAAGTCGAAGAATGGCGTGCAGTAAATTAATTGAATGGAAACCGGAAGGGGCGCCAGCGAATCCAGAAAAAAACTAACAGCCAGGTATCTCAAATGCTTAAACAGACGATTCGCAGACTGGGTTCTTATAATGGGTTAAGAACTATAGCTGCAAAAGAACGTTATGCGGCAACATCAAATAAAACTACACGCAGCTCTCAAATATTACAATTTACTTATATTGTTTAGCTCAGTGCAGTTGACAAGTGACCCAATAGGGCCTACAGCAAGTAAAGTTCATTTTCATAGAAGGTACGGAGTCCAATTTGAGGTACAACCTCTCAATAATCTTCGATTACACGTTAAAATACCTGTACCGGTACACATTGATTTGGGCCCTGCCTGCGGCTAGTGTACAGGTTTTCGCCTATCTGGTACATGTGGTCGAAACGGAGACACGGGGCCTGGGGCAGCTAACTCATCGGCCCAACACGGCCAACAAGGGGCTTGATGGATGCGCCTAGTACTTGGTGTGCTTTCCTAAAGAACCACGGAAGCTCTGCTGTCGACACCAGCGGTTAGGAATCCAAAATGATGAGGATGCCCAGATTAACAAAGGGGGCCTTTCACGACGAAGCCGGACAACTCGGCGCCGCCACTTCGGCGCCGCCATCTCGGCGCGGGGCCAGCTCGGCGCCGGGACAACTCGGCGCGGAACCATCTCGGCGCCAGCCAACTCGGCGTGAGGCCATCTCGGCGCCGAATTCAAATTTGCAAACTACATTGTGCACTACGTAAGAAAATTATTATCAAAAAATAATAAATAAAGTGATCGCCAAAAAGCTGTCATCAAATGAAAAAAAAATATTGAAAATTTCTTGGAAAATCAAACACTGACGACCAGAGGTGGTTGCAAAGTGATTACAAATGAGCCAAACAAAAGTTGTCACATGACTTCCGTTATCAGTAAAATTTTAGGTTTTTTTTTTAAATAATTACGAAGCATGCATTTACTAGTCAAGATGAAGACACATTTTACGAAAAAAAAGTTTTCTGGCCTTGAGATTGTTCAGTCAGCTAAAACTACCACACAATAAAAAATATCATTGAAATCTTGATTAAATTCCGAAAAATAGCACTTTTTCGATTTACACAATTTTGAAAATCGCCATTTTCTAAGTAAAGTGCTTTTTATATGACAAATATTTCTTTAATGTTTATTTTCCAAATCAAAGAATTTTATTTTTAAAATTTTTTTTATTATGAAATAAAACACTTTTTGAAAAATGTTTGTTTTTCCATAGCCGTTGTTAAGGACTTTATAAACTTTTGCCGCCTCTCTTGCATTCTGAATTCATACTGTGCGCAGTAGACTGCCGGGCTGGCTTCCGATTCTAAAAACTCACTTACGTTCCTTCTGTCAACGTGGCAGCACGCGAACCGGTCCGCATAGCGAAAGCTAATTCTTTGTAAATGTTCAAATGTTTGTGTGTTAATTTATGGCAATAAATTACTTCCTTTGCTTTCAACGTGTGTATAATTCAGTGAAGAAATAAATCCATACAGTCCATTAAATTCCAAGGCGAGCTAGCAATCAGGAATTTTCCAAATAACGGAAAACTGAGAGGCTCCCAACATTGGTCCATCGATCCGGATTAGTACGAACCCGGAAAAGCCACATTGTTCCTTCGAGCCGCATGGTCCATCGGCCCGGAAAAGCAGCCTAAATTCGCAGTTGTACAAGGCAAGTAAGTGCAACACGCATTTTCAATCGTGTCAAATTCGTCCCTAACGAGAGGAACGAGAGGAAGGAAGACAGCATACGGTGCTAGCAGCGTGAGAGCGAGAAAGCCAAATTCGTGCAGGTGTGGAGGCAGCGGCCAGCTGCAGACGAGACGGCAGTTCAAACCACAGAAACGAAAAAGGCGGCACATGCAACAATATCAATGTAAGCCTAAGTTCCCTTTTTTGTGATTTCCTATGCATGAATTTGTTCATCATCTGTGTTATGCATGTGCATAATTTCAGCTGCGTATTATTGCGTAAACAAATGGTTTATGAGTCATATAAACATTTTAATTGCGTGAAATGCCAAGCTATTTCGTTGTGCGCGAGTATCCCCTGCATGTTTCATACTGCAGTCGAATCAGTCACAAGTGAATCATCTCGCGTTGTACCAGGGTCGTTTTCTGCGTCGTTAGCGCCAAGATTCTCGCGTCGTTATCAAAGCTGTCTTGCGTTGTAAACAAAATTCCGTACCAGGGGCGTACGAGAGTTAGTTCTATCTGCTAAATTGTTTTAATTTCAACAATTATGGATCCACTTGTAAGAGTACGAGGCTCTATCAAAGGCAAGCTTACGCGCTTCGCAAATCACGTGCAATCGTTGCAAACAGTTCAAGATGAAGATCAATTCTTATCTAGCGCTCAGATTGTTCAATTGCAGAAAAGATTGGATGCTATAGCCACTTTGTTATCAGAATATTATGAGGTTCACGAATAAATTTTAGAAACCAGTGAGGATGTAGAATCTGAAATGCAGCAACAAGTTGAATTTGAGGACTCTTATTTTCTTGCAATTTCACAAGCTGAATGTTTGATTAATGAATACAACAAACAGTCTGATGTTGCACCAGATCGTTCTGGATCTCCTAATGGTAGCGTGAGATCAACGCATTCAAATTGCAGTTCGCATTGCAATAATCGAGCTGTACGCCTTCCTACCATTTCGATTCCCAAATATGCAGGGAACGTGTCACGTTCATGAGAATCAAACGCTAACTAATATTCAAAAACTGCATTACCTAAAGGCTAGTTTACAGGGTGATGCAAGCCAAATTATAAAAAGTTTAGAGTTTACTGCGAGTAATTATATTCTAGCTTGGGATGCATTGTGTAATCGTTACAATGATCCAAAAATTCTGATTCATAACCACCTCAATGCTATTTTTGAACTTAAATCGTGCAGTAAGGAATCTGCAACTAAATTACGTACGATTAGCGATATGTTATTCAAACATTTTACAGCAATCAAATCGTTAGCAACTGAAAGCGAGCTTCTTGATGTTGTTATCATTTATGTCGTTTCTGAAAAACTGGACCCCACGACATTCCGTGAATGGGAGGTCCTTAGAAACCGGTCAAGTTCTGACCTGCCTAATCTTGACGAGTTCAAGGAATTTCTACAAAACACAGCAAATCTTCTAGAAACTCTGGAAATAAAAAATATTAAGCTTGTACCCGAAAAGTCTTCCAAGGTACATTCGAAATCATTTGTGTCAGGTACCCCTTCGTGTCCATTTTGTAAAGGATCTCATCCCTTGTACAAATGCGACAAGTTTGTCAAGCTGTCTTCTCTTGACAGAAATTCAAAGGCAAAAGAGCTCCATGTATGCTTTAATTGCCTAACTCAGGGTCACCTTTCGAGCCGCTGTAGCTCCAAATATACGTGTAGAAAGTGCAAATCAAGGCACAACACCCTTCTGCATGAGGATAAACCTCAAAATGCTTCTTCTAGTCAACCAGGATCTGCGATGTCGGCAGAAACCCCTGTTGAACTAAACCAATCGATTTCGGCATTCTGTTCGAATGCTTTGCAGGTACTCTTACCTACGGCTACCGCTAAACTCATCGCTGATGATGGTACGCCTCATGTTGTGCGAATCCTGCTGGATTCCGGTTCCCAATCGAACTTCATACGTTCAGATTTGTGTAAAAGGTTGAAGCTTCCAACTCGCGAAGTCAACGTTACTGTTTCTGGCTTAAGTAAAGCTACTTCTCAAATCAAAGCTAGGTGTGATATCAAGCTGCAAGCCCCTCACACCTCATACAGTATTGGTCTATCCTGTCTTGTTCTCGATGAGATTACAGGTACAACCCCAAGTTTTCGCGTCCAGCGAAACAGCTTCAAGGTTCCTGATAACATCAAGTTATCAGATCTGTCCTACGACCAACCGGGCACCATCGACATTCTGATTGGTTCGCCCATTTTCTGGCAGCTCCTTTGTATTGGACAAATTGGTCTAGGCCCAAATCTTCCCATCCTCCAAAAAACTCGTTTTGGCTGGATTGTTTCTGGCCCTACAGGCCCCCCTTCTGCGTACCCTGTACAGTGCAATCTTGGCACGATCGAGGATGCTTCTGACCCCATTGCTAGGTTTTGGCAACTCGAACATTACCCAGAGGAAAAGGTCCGCACAAATGAAGAGAACGCCTGTGAGGCACATTTCGTGCAAAATACTCAACGAGAAGCGAATGGTCGATTCGTTGTCTCTATCCCTCTCAAGAAACCTGTAGAGGTATTGGGTGATTCATTGCAAATCGCTCAAAAAAGATTCTTATCAGTAGAGAATATTTCAGATTCTGCAAGTAGTAAGGCTACCACGCGTAGCATCTTGCCTGAAATATCCCAGATTTCAGATTCTACAAGTAGTAAGGCTACCAATCGTAGCAGCTTGTCTGAAATTTCCCAGATAGTTGACCCGCTGGGTCTGTCAAGCCTTTGGTGGCACGGTCCCACCTGGCTAAGCGAAGGTGAGGCATCTTGGCCTACTTCCATGTTCAATATTTCAGATTCTACAAGTGGTAAGGCTACCAAGCGTAGCATCTTGCCTGAAATATCCCAGATTTCAGATTCTACAAGTAGTAAGGCTACCAATCGTAGCAGCTTGTCTGAAATTTCCCAGATAGTTGACCCGCTGGGTCTGTTAAGCCTTTGGTGGCATGGTCCCACCTGGCTAAGCGAAGATGAGGCATCTTGGCCTACTTCCAAACATGTTCTTGCTGGTCTTCCAGAATTCAAAAAAGAAGCTCAGAGTTTTCCTGTAACCTCTGTTGAACCATTTCCGTTCAATCAGTATTCAAGTTTGGCTCGCTTACAACGAGTTACAGCTTATTGCTTTCGTTTTTATAACAATGCGCGGACCCCCAAAGCTGATCGTCTTTCTGGGCCCCTTTCTACAGATGAACTGCAAGCAACCCTTGTAAGGCTTGCAAGGTTTTCACAACGTGAGTCATTTCCTGACGAATTTAAGCTGTTGTCACAGAACAAGCCTGTGAAACAATCTTCTGCTTTGATATCCTTGAATCCTTTTCTGGATTCCAAGGGACTGCTAAGAGTTGGTGGTAGGCTCCACAACTCTCAATTACCTTTTGACAAGAAGTTTCCTCTAGTGATTTCTGGCAAACATCCATTCGCCAAACTCCTAGTCTCACATGAGCACCTTCGGCTTCTCCATGCCGGACCTCAAATGCTGTTAGCTAACCTCAGAGAACGATATTGGATTACCTCTGGCAGAAATATAGTCAAGCAAGTGGTTCATCAATGCTTGCGGTGTTTTAGATTTTCTCCTAAGCTAACCGAACCCATAATGGGAGATCTGCCAGCCTCTCGTATTCAATCATCGCCCCCATTTCATACGACTGGTATCGATTATGGTGGACCGTTCATGATAAAGGATCGCAAAGGACGTGGTTCTAAACTAGTCAAGTCCTACCTTTGTCTATTCGTTTGTTTTGTCACAAAAGCAGTGCACCTTGAATTGGTCGCTGACCTTTCTACTGAAACCTTCTTAATGGCTTTTCGCCGGTTTGTAGCTCGTCGAGGCAAACCGCTACATGTCTATTCAGACAATGGCACTAATTTTGTCGGCGCTAATTCCGAATTAATCGAATTAGGCAATTTTCTTGCGGAACAAGGCCTTTCTATTTCCGAATCAGTCGCGAGCGACGGAGTAGCTTGGCATTTTATACCCGCGCACAGTCCCCACTTTGGCGGATTGTGGGAGGCCGGAATTAAGTCCTCCAAACATCACATACGGCGCGTTATAGGTAACGCTAGTCTAAATTACGATGAATTTTGCACTTTGCTGGCACAGGTGGAAGCGACCTTAAACTCCCGACCCCTGTCTCCTTTGTCCTCTGATCCAAACGACCTTCAGCCTTTGACTCCTGCTCATTTCCTGATTGGTCGTCCGTTGGTGTCACTGCCTGATCCCAACGTTACTGAGATGGCCGAGTCTCGGCTGTCTAAATACCAGAGAATACAACAACTTCACCAGAATGTGTGGAAGAGATGGAGTAAAGAGTACATATCGGAACTCCAACAACGCACCAAATGGCGCACGCATCTTTCGGACCTCCAGCCTGGTTCCATGGTCCTCATCAAGGATGACAATCTACCCCCTCTGAAGTGGAGGTTAGGCCGGGTCACCGAGCTGCACCCTGGCCTTGACGGCGTTACGCGTGTGGCGTCAGTGAACACTGTGTCAGGAATAGTGAAACGATCCTTCGCCAAATTGTGCCCGCTACCTAGTGTTGTGAACTAGTGCGTTAGCGTTCAGCGCAGTGTTCGTAAGGCCTTTTGGCTCCCCATTGTTCGGGTTTTCTTGTACTCGATTAAGATCCATGTACTATTATGCTTTGTATATGTGTGTGTTCATGTTGCATGTTTTACTCTAGCTGTTACATGTCAACTCTGTGCTGTTTTATTTGAAAGGTTACCCTTTCCAAGGCGGGCGGTATGTTAAGGACTTTATAAACTTTTGCCGCCTCTCTTGCACTGTGCGCAGTAGACTGCCGGGCTGGCTTCCGATTCTAAAAACTCACTTACGTTCCTTCTGTCAACGTGGCAGCACGCGAACCGGTCCGCACCGCGAAAGCTAATTCTTTGTAAATGTTCAAATGTTTGTGTGTTAATTTATGGCAATAAATTACTTCCTTTGCTTTCAACGTGTGTATAATTCAGTGAAGAAATAAATCCATACAGTCCATTAAATTCCAAGGCGAGCTAGCAATCAGGAATTTTCCAAATAACGGAAAACTGAGAGGCTCCCAACAGCCGTCTTTGTTAAAAGTAAAATTCTTTGATATGGGACCTAAACATAAAAGATCATGTGAGAGATCAAAGTTGGCAGAGGATTTTGAAATTTGGTATAGGAACCTAGATGTTGATTCTAAACAACTTCTCTTAATAACTTTTTGTCGTATTTGCTACATAAAAGACGCGCTACTCTACAGTAATAGTTATTTACCTAGCAAGTTCGTAATTTTCCCGAATAAACACTTTGTTTGCAGCGCGACCGAAGGGAGTGCTGCATGTAGTGCGAATTCGGGAAAATTTTTCCCGAAGGAGTTAGGTACAATGTTTTTTGTAACGAATATTTTAAAAAATAAAAAAATTATTATTTAGTGTTTTACTAATTTACTGAGTTGACAGCACAAATCACTAAACTTCTATACCTATCCTACGCACCTGTTAGTTTTTGTTGACGTTTACAGCGCCTCTGGTGTTTGCAGGCGCAATTAAACCAACGAGGGACAATCCTCTATATAATAAAGGAGAACGATCCAGACGTGTGTTTCCCGAGGGCCCTCTTGGGGAGGGGCAGAACCCCGAGGGCCCCCTTAGAGATGGGCGGAGCCCCGAGGGCCCCCTTGGAGAGGAGCGGGGCTCTGCAGGATCCCTTGGAGAGGGGCGGAGCCCCAACGACCCCTCTTGAAAATGAGCGAA
>OW679196.1:103652998-103818356 GCA_940337035.1 Agriotes lineatus | reverse complement strand
TTATATCACCATGCATATCACACTCAAAGCTTTACAATGTAATGTTGATTTGGAAATTAGACAAAATGTCACTACAGAAATCTAGAGTCACTATAATGAACTCCTAACGGAAAATTTTAAAGATTTTGCATTAAAGAACATGCGCTCGAAGAAAAAACATGACGTATTTTGAACGTGCAAAAACGAATTATATCGCTCATTGACGTTATTCGAGTTTTGTTTCTAAACTCGTGTTCATAAAAACTATAGTTAGAAAGGTACTATTCAGCTAAGATAGCTGTATATAATTTGCTTTTCTTTCTAAATTAAATATTTATCCTACATAAAGTTGGGTATGCACCTCAGGCGTAATGAGCATCTTTAAATGTTTTACGTACATGATACATAAATAACTATTACAATTGTACTGTAACGGTGCACACCCTGGTTACCTGTTGCTTGTTTATAGGCCTACGTTGTGTGATTTTTTTACTGTTTTCGGCGGGTGCTTCGACGACAGTTACAGTTATTTTAACTAGGCTTCCGTATTTACTGTTTTCACTCCGTTCGTATAGGGGCTGGCGACCTCCAGCTTTTACACCAAAGAAAACAACAATATGTCAAGCGATGGTTATTTATTAGGACAAAGTAAACAGTACACTGCGCTTACAATTATTTGCCTAACGCCAATGGGCCGTTTGCCGACCGTAAACTTGTTACGAAGTGCCTAGTGGTGTTAGTGTGGTAGTAGAGAGACAAGGAGTTGTTATGCAACGCTCACTTACAAACAAGACCAAAGAGTAAGCCCTGCAGTGCCAGTTTGCGTGATAACGAGAGAAGTAAAGGCAAAGAGTTGTTAATCAACGCTCACTTACAAACAAGACCAAAGAGGAAGCCTTGCCATGCCAGTTTGCGTGATAACGAGAGAAGTAAAGGCAAAGAGTTGTTAATCAACGCTCACTTATAAACAAGACCAAAGAGGAAGCCTTGCCATGCCAGTTTGCGTGATAACGAGAGAAGTAAAAGCAAGAGTTGGCTTCGCAATACCAGTGGCGCTACACCAAATAGAGTAAGGTGTTAATTAAGTGCGGAGTTGTCGTGATGTTTTGTGTTACTAGTCGAAACAGCATCGGCCCCAGGCTTCTTGCTTCTTCTGCTACCCTTTCCTTCTGTGTCGAGTGTTTTATGCAATCTTTCGCAGTCCCCTTCCTTCCAGTGCCGTGGGACGCCCGCCAATGCCAACGAAATCTATATTTCGTTGCTATGGAGACTTGATTTTGATTGGCCGTTTCAGCTCCAAACCCCGCGGCGAGTTTTACTCCTTTTCCGTCCCATTTTTAAATATTTTCCCAGGATCTCCTTTTGACACGCGGGCCACGTGTTTGAAATCCTAGACCAATAAATTTCCCAAGCTAATTTGGCCGGCGGTTGGGCCTCAAATCCCCCTCGACCTCGGGTCATAGCCGCTCATAAATCTAATATAGGAATTTTTCGATTAGCCGGGGTGACCCACAGCTGTAGCAGTATTATGTTACAGTTTGCAAGCACAACAAACAAACGAAAGCTTTCGTTATATGATATAATTTTCCACTTATTTTATATACAAAACACATCTATAGCTACAGATTATCATTGTACTAAACTAAAACGCCTGAAATAAACAAATGTACGCCCTAGAAATAAAATTGCCTGAAATAAACAACTGTACGCCCTAGAAATAAAATGTCTGCAATAAACAAACGTCCTTCCTAAAATATGCTAGATAAAATTCAAAATAAAGTGTTTGTAAATACGCGACCCTCACAGTCTCCCCTAAAGGTTTTTGTGGGGCCTCGCAGAGTTCACCACGGAAACTTTTATTGTGGGGTCGGGTACCTCAACAACGCGCACTTCACTGCACTATATTGGCCTGTGGGCGCCGGCGTCTCTCCCTACAACGCTGTATGAAGCGCTTACGGGCTAGGCGCCTTCGTGTGGCTCCCCGTGCCGTTGGTGCCGTTGGTTTCTCGTAGGACCGCCTGGGCTGTGCGCCTTGACCCACGTCCGGGTTGTCCCTGCTGGTGCCGTCTGGCTCCTGGTTCCTGCCGCCGCTGTCCGGTTCCGGGTGGTGTCCGTCCTGTGTTGCTAACCTTGGCTCTGCTCCCAGCCTCTGGGTTGTTGTACTCTCCGTCGGCGGTGGTCTTGGCTGCTCTTGCTGCTCCATACCGGGGTCTCCCGTGCTACCCGGGGGTCGTAGCCCCATCACCAGGGCGTTGCTTGGCCTACTCGGGGGTCTCTTCGCCGGTGGCAGGCCCATTTTGGCACACGCCCTGCGTGATCCTGGTTTTGGCTCGCTTGTCGTATTTTTGTAAGCGTCCTCCGCCATCCTAGCGGAAAGGCCCCCTGGGGTAGGTGGCCTACTTTCAGCAAACAGTACCCCCCAGTCGAGGACGTCATCGTGGCTCCCCCATTCGTCGACCAGGTGCTGGACCTCCATGGCGATGCTAAGGGCCGCAGGCTTATCCTCTCTATCCGTAAGGGCTACACCCGAGGTACTCTGCGGAGGGCACTTGACTCGACACCGACCTGGAGCCGACTGTTCTGAGGGCCAAGCGGCCGCAAGCTCGTATCTGGGCTCGCCATAAATTAACAGGTTGACAGCCCTTGCCGCCAGAACGGCGTTCGTGTAGAACCGTTTGAGGTTTTCCACGTTATACGATCCTTTCTTATGACCGCTCTCGATGTGTACTATGGTGTAAACATTGTTACCCAAGTCGCGCGATACCTTGAATGGACCCTCATATAGCAAGTGGAATTTGGCCGTTACCCTCTTATCGCTATTTGAAACTGGGTTAGACTTGAGCAGCACCAAATCTCCCTCAGCAAAACGAATGTCCTTGGCCTTCTTATTGAATACTTTCCTCCGCATTTCCGCGCTGCTCAGCAAGTTTTTCCTGGCTGCTTCATGTATTTGATTCAATGTCAGTTCGCGGCGCGGTGGAAGGAACCTCCTGAGTAGGCGGTCCAATTGCAGCTGTGGTTGTTTCCCGTGTATGACCTCGTATGGTGAATAGCCAGTGCTAAAATGAGGCGCGGCATTAAAGCAACTTTCAATGTTTTTCAACTGCCAGGCCCAAGTAGTGTGTTTTTGGTGGCAGTAAGCGCGGAACATGCGGCCAAGCTCCCTATTCACGCGTTCGACTGGGTTAGAAGCCGGGTGCCTTATCGAGGAATGCGTAGTCCTAATACCCGCCTGTTGCAATTGATCATACCATTTACGTGAGGTGAACTGTGAACCATGGTCGGTTAGGATCGTCGCGGGTTTTATTACTTAGGAGAATTGTTCCAATATGCATTTGGCAGCTGCTCTCGAGGTGGCACGGCGTAGGGCATACAGTGCCACATATTTGGAAAATACATCGAGTACCACTAGTATGAAGGTGGCGCCTCCCCGACTCGTGGGCAATGGTCCATAGAAATCTGCTGTCACGAGTTCCCCAACTCGGCTCGCCATCACTGGGTTCATCAAGCCGCGTGTGATCTGGTTGTTACACTTAGTCTTTTGGCACAAGTCGCACGTTGCAATGACCCTACGGACATCACGATACATGCCCTTCCAGTAGAAAGTCCCTTTGATAGCGGCAAAGACTTTTCCTGCGCCGAAATGCCCAAATTCTTGGTGGTGTTGCAGCACGAGGTCGCGCACTATTGCTCTTGGGATCGCCAGCCTTTCAGAACTATTTTGTTCAATTTGATACATCAGCACGTCGTTCACAATCTTGAATTGTCGTGCCTTCCGTGCCATGGCTGTATCCTCCTCAAGCGCGGCACTTTCCCGGGCCTGCCAAATTTTATCCAGTTCCGGGTCTTGTTTTTGTAATGCTTTCAAATGGCCCAGCTTTTTGCCTAAATCCTTGTAGTATTGTGTCTGGAATGCAGCAATTATGGGTTCCCTTAACTCTTGTATGCCTATGCCGGCTCCAGCGGTGGGGAATCGGGATAATACATCTGCAGCAATATTATCCTTGCCCTTTACATACTCGATCTCGTAGTGAAACTGGTCCAATATTAGGATCCATCTGGTTAAGCGGTCATTGAGTAGCCGGCATTGCCGCAAAAACTCTAGCGCCTTATGGTCGGTTCGGATGATAAATCTTGACGCCACTAAGTACGTCCGAAATTTTTTTAATGAAAAAATAATCGCGAGCAGTTCCCTCTCGGTCGTCGTATACCGGCGCTCGGCGTCGTTCAGGGAGCGGCTGGCAAACGCGATTACCCCCTTTTCGCCATCATCTGACAGCTGGTAGAGCTCTGCCCCGAGCCCGTACCCAGACGCATCTGTCTGTAAGTAGAAGGGCAGGTCCGGCCTAGGATGTGTCAGCATCACAAAGTCCAAAAATATTTTTTTCACACGGCCGAACGTCTCGTTCTCGGCGTCCCCCCAGCGCCATTTGGCGTCCTTCTTCAGCAACTGCGTCAGTCCGCGGGTGGTGTCGCTGTATGCTTGTGAAAAGCGGCGGTAGTAGTTGCAGAGCCCGAGGAACGCTCGCAGTTGTTTTTGTTTCCGTGGCGCCGGGAAGTCCATAATGGCTTGTATCTTTTCAGGGTCGGGCCTCACTCCGCACGTCGTCAGCAAATGTCCCAAAAACTTAGTTTCGGTTTGGATGAAGTTAGACTTAGCGAGATTGACTGTTAGCCCAGCCGCCTGTAGGCGTTGCAGTACCCGTCGTAGGTGCCCCAAATGGTCTTCAAAGTTGGGGGACGCAATCAATAGGTCATCTATGTAGTTCACCGCAAATTCGCGCACCTCGGGGCCTAAGATGACGTCCATCGCTCTCGAAAAGCTGCCCACAGCTGTTTTCAAACCGAAGGGTAACACGTTGAAGACGAACGTCCGGCCATTGTATAGAAACGCGGTGTACGGCTTCGAAGCTTCAGTGAGGGGGATTTGGTAATAACTGGAACGCAGATCAATAGAAGTCATGAATTTGACTCCATGAAATCGCTGTAGTAGTTCCTCAGCTGGTGGCGGCGTTTCGCAGTCCGCCACCATTCGTTCGTTTAGCAGACGCGCATCTAGACATATTCTGACTTCCTTATTTTTCTTTTTGACTACCGTCAGGGGGCTGCAAAACGGCGAAGCGGCTCTCTGAATAATGCCTAGTTCTAACATTTCCTGTATGGCTGTTTCCACTGCTGGCCTAAGCGAAAATGGAACTGGATAAGGCCTTTTCACAAAAGGTGTTTCGTCGTGCATTTTAATGGCATGCTCATACAGTTGTGTTAGCCCTGGCCGTCGGGAAAACACAGGACGGAAGTCCATAAGTGTTTCCAGCAACTTGCCCTTTTGTTGCTCGTCCAAGGGCGCCCTTGCTACAGCCTCTCTTAACGCCTCCCCAGTTTCAAGCGCAGCATGCGTAGTAGGTACGCGAGGTGCTGTTATTGCCGCTGCGTGGGCCACGCATTCGTCGCCATTTGGGACTATTGTTCTGAAATGGACTTGTAGCACGTGGTTCGAGCTCTCCAAGAAACTAATCGTTCGTTTATTAAAGTCGATGACGGCGGAGTGCCGGGCCAACCAATCCGCCCCCAGTATCATCGGTTTAATTAAATTTTTCACTATCAAACAGGGGATGTGAATTCGCCTTTCTTGAATCTCCACGGGCAGCAGCACTTGCAGCTTCACGGGGCTAGTAGGTTTCCCCACCGCACCTCGCAATTGTAATGAGGGCACTGGTAAAGAATTTATGTGTGGCGCGTCCGCTTCGATAAGCGCCCATTCATTTTCAGCTAAACAGGTGATTTCGCTCCCAGTATCGACGAGGGCTCCAATGTTTTTCCCATCAGGCAGTAAAACTGTGATTTCCGGCAGCGGTCGTGGATCGATTCTGGCGCCATTTTCCAAAGAGGTTGCCTGTCGATGCACTGATAATATATCGGCAGTTGGGCCCACGACAGTGCCTTCCAAGGGGCCCTCACACGCCGCCACTGGTTTGCATTTTTCCTGTAGGCCTTTAACTGTTAAATTCTCCTGAGCGCGGCCGGCGTTAAACAGCTTATTATAATTATAGAAGGGCCGGCCGCCCCTGGATACGTCCCTGTAGCGGTCCTTTGCTTCGCCGGCAGCTGGAAATTTAGGCGCCATCCGGATCGGTCCGAGTTTTATGGCGGAGCCTGAAAACGGTAGCGCATTCCTTTGCGCCCTCAGTGGACCGCCCTGGGCGAAGCGATTTAGTCCCGCTCCGCCCGCTTCGGGTTTCCCGGCCGTTGACCCTGGGTGCCGCTTGCTTGCGTAACGAGACCTCCCGACGGCTCGGCGCGTGCCCATCTCGTTGTTGACCGCGGCTGTCGACCCCGTCTGCTTGCCCATTGTGGCCTGTGCCCAAATTCGGGCCTATAGTAAGGGCTCGCGGCTGGTGGCTCCATTTCGATAGTATTTACGTCACGCGCGTGCTGATAGCGGCTAGCATTCGGACATGCAGTAATGCGATCATCCTTGATCGCGTCTTGTCTTCGTAGAAATTCGGCTGTTTCAACTATGTTCCTGCCGGACTGCAATTGGTAGAGAGCGCGTATAGCTTCCGGGAAGTGACGCATGATGTCGGCCACTAATATTAACTCGGCGGTCGGCGGTATCAAACGTCGCGCTTGGCTAACAAAAAAAGCAAAATGTGCTAGCATCGTTTGTTTTGCCCTCGGATCCCAGCGCGCTGTATTGATCTGATTCCGAATTTTGAGTTGCTCGCGTTCGCCCCAAAAAGTGTGGAAGAAATCACGTTTGAAATCCTCGAAGGTATCCCAGCTGTCTGCATACAGTGCCTTCCAAAAGCGGGCGCCCCCCCGCAGGCATTCAAGCGCCAACTGCAGCTGCTCTTGTCCGTTTAATTTCAGACGCCTGCAATAAATTTGCAGCTCGTCTAGGAAGTCGAGGGGGTTCTTGGAAATGTTGTCGCTAAATACGGGCTTCTCGGGAAGCGTCGCCAACAGCAGTGAGCGCTCCCAGGCATTCGCCGGGACTTCCGCACACGCTGCAGTGGCGTTACTCGTCATATGCGGCTCCTTGACATTATTTTGCTTCTCGGGCTGGCTTTGTTGTGCTATGTTCGCGCCAGTCAGGCTAGCACTGGCGCTTTCTTGATTCCCCCTCGTATGTGAGGCGGCTGTGCTGCAACCGGAGCCCTCCGCGGCCTTTATTTCATTTAAAGAGCTCATCACTCCGGTCATGAATTCATTTAAATTTTGATTTCTTTCTTGTTCCAAGGCGCGTTGGGCCCGGCTCCAATGAAAGAACCAAGTCGGCACCAATAGTGTTTCCGGCGTCGGTACTTCATGTTCCTCTATTTCAACACTTTCGCCGGCTGTATCGGCCGGCAATATCTCTGGCTCGATATCCCGCGCCTCCAAGTTTCGATCGGCACTATTTGACATTGTTGATTTCAGCTTTCGGTCCCCTGTTATCACTCCCCTATCCTGGTCACGGCACCACTTTTCTGTAACGGTGCACACCCTGGTTACCTGTTGCTTGTTTATAGGCCTACGTTGTGTGATTTTTTTACTGTTTTCGGCGGGTGCTTCGACGACAGTTACAGTTATTTTAACTAGGCTTCCGTATTTACTGTTTTCACTCCGTTCGTATAGGGGCTGGCGACCTCCAGCTTTTACACCAAAGAAAACAACAATATGTCAAGCGATGGTTATTTATTAGGACAAAGTAAACAGTACACTGCGCTTACAATTATTTGCCTAACGCCAATGGGCCGTTTGCCGACCGTAAACTTGTTACGAAGTGCCTAGTGGTGTTAGTGTGGTAGTAGAGAGACAAGGAGTTGTTATGCAACGCTCACTTACAAACAAGACCAAAGAGGAAGCCTTGCCATGCCAGTTTGCGTGATAACGAGAGAAGTAAAAGCAAGAGTTGGTGTCTAACGTTCACCGATTAACGAAAGTCCGAGTTGCCTTCGCAATACCAGTGGCGCTACACCAAATAGAGTAAGGTGTTAATTAAGTGCGGAGTTGTCGTGATGTTTTGTGTTACTAGTCGAAACAGCATCGGCCCCAGGCTTCTTGCTTCTTCTGCTACCCTTTCCTTCTGTGTCGAGTGTTTTATGCAATCTTTCGCAGTCCCCTTCCTTCCAGTGCCGTGGGACGCCCGCCAATGCCAACGAAATCTATATTTCGTTGCTATGGAGACTTGATTTTGATTGGCCGTTTCAGCTCCAAACCCCGCGGCGAGTTTTACTCCTTTTCCGTCGCATTTTTAAATATTTTCCCAGGATCTCCTTTTGACACGCGGGCCACGTGTTTGAAATCCTAGACCAATAAATTTCCCAAGCTAATTTGGCCGGCGGTTGGGCCTCAAATCCCCCTCGACCTCGGGTCATAGCCGCTCATAAATCTAATATAGGAATTTTTCGATTAGCCGGGGTGACCCACAGCTGTAGCAGTATTATGTTACAGTTTGCAAGCACAACAAACAAACGAAAGCTTTCGTTATATGATATAATTTTCCACTTATTTTATATACAAAACACATCTATAGCTACAGATTATCATTGTACTAAACTAAAACGCCTGAAATAAACAAATGTACGCCCTAGAAATAAAATTGCCTGAAATAAACAACTGTACGCCCTAGAAATAAAATGTCTGCAATAAACAAACGTCCTTCTTAAAATATGCTAGATAAAATTCAAAATAAAGTGTTTGTAAATACGCGACCCTCACAGTACATGGGGTTTTTTCTCTTCTTTTGTTGTAAACATAATAACATTATTTTATTATATTATAGCACACGTACATTTATAATCGATTATATGACATACTGTATTCATAATCACAAATAACGGGAAAGTTATTATTTTTGTCTTTTGTTTTTATTTTTATCTATTATTATCCATACACCAGCAACTTCGCCCCATATAATACAATTTACATTTATATCAGATTTTTTTTTAAGTTTTGATTTTGTTTCTATGAACACCGTGATGTTCATAATTGCTTTCAATATATTACATACTTCTCGTTCGTTTAACTTTTAACTTTAATGGTTTATTCACCCGTTTTCATTTACAGTATCCATCAACTAATTTTCCGTCAATTCCGAGGTGTCTATTGGACCATACTGACTTAATATTGTCTAAACACATCACCGGTGTATAGTTAGGAAGACTTTTTCTCGACCTTTTTAAGGCTAGATCTGTTGTACCTTGGTTAACAGGGACACCTTGGGTAGAATGTGATTTGTAGAATGGTGTAAGGTCAGAGAAATCTTACGCTCCTGGAGTAAGTCTTTCTCTTATTTTTATACTTTCCTGCGGTAGAAATTGAATTTCGGTGTGTATGTATTGCTTTCAAACACTGCAATCCTGACAACAATGTGATTGCAGTGTTGAAAGGCACAGCAAAAGACACGAAATATGAAAAACAACCAGGCCATTAATCAGTTTCAGCGACGACAGCTCATAACGGTCACAGTACGATGTTTGAAAAATAGTTGACTTGAACTGAAATGTTTAACAGAGCTCACAACGATGTTGCAATGACAACAATTTTGGCAAGTTGAAATACCATTCAGAAATTCCAGCTTGCTGATGAAAATAGACCACGGTGACATTTTTAAATAGAATTGGGGCTACCGCTGGACTTTTCTGACCTTAAATCAAAGTTTACGAAATGGAAACATCCTCGATCGCTGTTGTATAAAATAGCTGAATGCAAGAATAATTTAAAAGCCTGGCAATAACATTTTTCATGGAAGACAGAAAATTTAAAAAAAGTTTTGGTAAAGTAGTAAAATGCGTTCTTCAAGATCATACATCTCATGAAGAATTAGTCTTCAAAAAATGTCCGGTAGAGCTACAAATTTCTGATTTTGCATTCTAATTTGACAGATTAGTTCACACACTTGCAATTTGAATCATCTGTCAAGATGACACACCTCAAATCAAGGTGTGTTTATTAAAATGGGTGTCTTACTAGAACAAGAAACATTTAAAATTTATTGGTATTTTTGAAACGCGGTTTATGGTACATGCTATATAGTGTAATAGCAAATTCTCAGTCACCCTGGGCGAAAAATGTTTATGATGGTTCTGCCGCTTTAAAGATAGTCAACAAATAGTTAACCACAGGAAGCTGCGCTATCTAAATTAATATTGCAGCTGTCAAGATTAATGAATTTGACATCCCTTTAACAGTTGACATATACAGGGTGTTAAAAAAATATACCAACAAACTTTTAGGGGTGGTAGGGGACATCAAAACAAACATCTTTTGTTTTATAAACATTTGTCCGAAAACGCTTCGTTATCGAGATACAGGGTGTTAAAATTTGTAGAAACAAAACGCTTCAGCCGATTTTAATGAAATTTTCACAGTTTGTTGGTAACTTTATGGGGCATCTTTTGGATCTATTACAGTTTATACAGTAACTCCAGGGGCGCGCCCACGGGGCAGCCTGTTAGTGTTTTTGCATACAAAAATAACACCCAATGTTTTTTTTTTCAATTTTTAAAGTTGTCCAAGATAAAGCAACTAAAACACAACTTTCTTTCACTTGAGGGTTTTGCGTATCTTGCTTCGTTTTCGAGAAAAAAAATTTGAACAATTGATTTTCGACGCTCATACAGCAATCTGATGAACTATTGGTAATTATCAGGGAAGATTATTTTTAGAAATATATTAATTTAATCCCTCAAATGATGTTATCTTATTATTTTCACAATTTAAAAATATTAAGACGGGACTATTTAAGTCCTAATTTGATGATGTTTTATTATCCTTATAAAATGTGTTCTTTAAGCCAAGGGGTTATATTAATTCACAGTATTTAATTCTCGGACAACGGTTAAGTTCTTCATTGAATGTTATCTAGTAGTCTAGATTAAAAAGTCCCAATTCTCACAGAAAACCTAGAACAGTTTTAATAATTGACAGTTTTTGCATATTTATTGTTTAAATATACAGTTATCGATTTATTTATTATAAATACAGCAAGATTTATTTAAGTATGTAAATCTACAGAGTGTATCTAAAATGCAGATCACAGCTTCGTGTGCTTGTAGTACGTGCAAAAATAAGGCAAAAAGTCTATATGAACATAGATTTTTGACGGCTACTCAGATACAAGGCCTTGAAATTTTAGTTTTTACTTTTTATTTCCTTTGAAGATAGACATACTTTGGACACAACATACAGAGAAGTGCCTGAAAAACGGCCAGAGCTATGGGATCATTATTTGTCATCCGATTTTCAAAATTCAATCACCAAATTTAATGGTTTAAAGTCTACTATAATCTGACAGTAAACAATACTTCTAAGTCCAAATGCCTCTAAGCATAGATGGCCAAGCTTTTTTTAAATGGCAAAAAAAAGTTTTTTATCTGTTTCCGGACTTCACGGATTTTTATGAATACAGTAATGTAAGAATATAATATTTTTCTTCATTGATATCGAAGGAAAAAACTAAAAATAAAAAAAAAATTTTACACTTCGCAGTGGCATCAAATCATCCATGAATTACAATCAAGTAGTTTATGTACAACAGATGTTTCGCAGTTGAAGTTATATGGGTTTGACGTTCATTTTTAACATCATGCTGTACTCAGCTGCTTTATTGCATCTCATAGACGATTTGATGCCACCGCGATGTGTAAGAATTTTGTAACTTTTATCTTTTTTTCTACGATATGAATGAACAAAAATATGATATTCCCACATAATTTTATTCGGGACAATCAGTGGAGTACGAAAAAGATTGAAAGATTATAGTTGCTATTTGAAAAAAGTTGACTGTTGTTGCTGGGCGGCACTTTGAACTAAAAAAGTTTACTGACAGGTTATAGCAGAATTTAAATTCAAATTTTAAAAGTCGGATAACAAGTAACGATGCTACAGCTCTCCCTGTTTTTCATGCACCTCTGTGGATACAGGGTGAACGCCTTAAAAAATAAAATTCTTCTTTTTCTTACATATTCTCAGATGTTTTTTCAAAACCCACTTGCGAGGGAAGTTCCGAGTAAAGCCTTTTACAAATTGTTACTTCTCTCGTTTAAAAGACGAAGAAAGTATTGTAATAGTAAAAAAACACCTTTCGAGTTTTCTTTAGTTATTCAGTTTCAGGATCCATAGATGACGAAAAAAGTATTCTCTCAATTCCGTTTGTCTGTTTGTCTATCTGTCCGTCGGTATGTATGTCCATCTGCCTGTTGGAGCTATAGCGCAAAAACTATTTCTTGGAGGAAGACGATATTTTGCATGTGGATAATACGTCTACCTGGCTAGAAACTGAATATACCTTTTGTCAAATATATACAAAGTGAGCACCTTAGAAAAATAAAATGTTGTCTAGTTTTGCTTTAACTGAGGAATAGATAATAATTTGCGTATATCTCAGACTGACCGTTGACGACAATGAGGTCTAACTAACACGGGGTAAACATCGCAAGTAGAACAGAATTGTGTAGCATTTTTATAACGCAGCACATACAGTACGCGCGGTTGTGGCACAGTGATTGAAGTGGTGGACTAGAAATAGTAATCTCATTCCACCTGGGAGCGCGGAGTTCGAATCCCAGCGACTGTGTAGGCCCCTTTACCACTTTCAGCCGAGGGAAGTATCTTGTAACCGTGAAAAAATCACCCTCCGAAATCTCTTCAGATCTTCACGATTCAGGGTCTCTAGATGACATAAGAAAAAGT
This sequence comes from Agriotes lineatus, assembly GCA_940337035.1. Taxonomy (NCBI): domain Eukaryota; kingdom Metazoa; phylum Arthropoda; class Insecta; order Coleoptera; family Elateridae; genus Agriotes; species Agriotes lineatus. Next base: position 103,805,699 of record OW679196.1, on the reverse strand, counting down.
TTTCTCTAATACTTATGTCTGTCTGTCCATTTGTCCATCTGTTGACTCTGTTGACAGTATAGCTCAAAGACTATTTGCTGAAGAAAGACTATATTTTACATGTGGATTGGATGTCTAAGTGGCACGAAACTGAATATATTTCCGGGCAAACATATACAGTGAGCACCTTCAACAATAAGATCTTACTCATGGAATCGATTAAACTAATAATGTGCACATAGGTCAGGTTTTTACCTTTGATTAAAATGGGATGCAACGTATACAGAGTGAGCATCGTAAAAAAAAGAAACGAAAAACGACCGCTGTGGACTGCAGCCAGCGCAACGGAGAGGCTGTCGATTGTTGGACGAAGACAATGTGTTGCATGTAGATTTGATGTCTACCTGGCGCAAAACTGTATACACTTACGGTATAATATATTCAGGCTGAAGACCTTAAAAAAATAATGATGTCTATTTTTGCTCGTACTGAGAAATAACTCAAATTTTACCATTGACGAAAATAAAACTTAACAAGTACAGGGTGAACATCGCAAATGGGACAGAATTGTATAGCATTTTTATAACGCAGCGAGAAGCGCAGACAATGCCTGCGTGGTCGTAGAGCAGTGGTTCAATCGTATGTTATATGTTTTTTTTTAGATTTTTAAATTGATGTAATGGGCATTACTAAGTGTTTCCTTTTCCTGTTTTCGTATTCGCTAAGATATTCGTACCTAATTTGTAGATAATTTTACACACTCTTGTTTTCATTTGATATATCCGGAATTTGTAGTTTCAGAACTCACTTACTAGGGAAGGTAAAGCCTTTACCGATTTTTTAGTCATAGAAATAAGTTTGCTTTTTGCAGGCGCAGTAGATTTGTAAATTAGATATTACAGGAATACTGCTAATCAGATCAAAATTGTGCGAGAGTACTTTCTTCGACAAATTGAATGTAGATTAAAAATAAATTAAAAAAATGTATCACAATTATGAAATATGGCAGGACTGTATCAAAAATCTTTGATAAATGATATCTACCCTAAAAATTTCATTAACTTTTCTCCAACCTGCTCAGAGAAAACAATAGTGTTTAAAAAACTAAAACTTTAATACCCTGTATTCTAGTAACCGTTAGGTTGAGAACATATGTTTATGTTTATATAGACTTTTTTTCTAATTTTTATACGTACTACACGCTTACAAAGCCGTGACCAAATTTCAGATACACCCTGTTTACAGGTTGATTAGAAACTAAGAGCCAGTTGAATTTTTCCATTGTTATGAGAGATAGAAAAAACTTTTATATTAGACAAGTTGTACCATTTCAGTGACGAATATGTTAAGAGGCTGTAAACTTGGCGTTAATAATTAATGAGCTATTAGTGTTAATGTAGCGTTGTAGCCAATAGCACTTTGAGTTGAATACATCCTTAAGGAGCTACGAAAAAATGACGACCACCAAATAAACATGCAATTTATATTTGTCCTAAAATTTAACATTAGTTTGAATGGATACTGCTTTATTGAGGTATGTAAATTTTCTCTGAAATGCACCAACACAATATCTTCATTAGGAAATTTCCTATTCTTCTTTTGCCTACATCTAGAACTACCGGAGTTGTCAAAAAACTTCGATAAGTTTGACAGATATTACGCATTTGTATGTTTCGTTGTCTGAAAGACGAAGTGTTGTAATCGTGAAAAAATTACCATCAAAGATTTTCTTAGCTCTTGACGTTTCAGGGCCCTTAGATGACGAAAAACATGTTTTATCATTTCCGTCTGTCTGTCTGTCTGCATCTGTTGGCGGAAATCAAAATTTTGCACGCGGACTATTTGTTTATCTGGCACGAAATGAAATATACGTCAAATATATACAAAGTGAACACCTTAAAAAATAAAGTATGTGTGTAAAGTGTGTATATTTGCTTTAACTGAGAAGAGGATAAAAGTAATAATTAGCACATACCTGAGGCTTTACCCTTGACGAAACCTAACGGATACAGTATAAATATTGTAAAAGAGACAAGAATTGGCAACAATAAGGGTGTATATAATCCATTCGCACAGCGCAGATGCGTTTCTTAGTAGCAGAACGGGATCAAGGGGGGAGTTGAGCGCGCGCAGCTGCCAAGCGTTGAAATCGCTTTTGCAAGCACTGAAATCGCAATGAGTTCGAATCCTACTGCCTGCAGTGTTTTTCTTTTACTTGCAAATTGATGTGATTTGCATTAGCAGGTGTTTCCTTTTATTGTTTCAATAGTATTAGAAACTTTAAGATATTTTTGCCTTCAATTTCTCCTCATTCTTCTAATTTCTTAGTGTCACAACTTCCACTTGCGAGTTCTGAGTAAAGCCTCTTCTTGGCCCTATGCGATCAGTTTCAATTATTCGTTTCAAAAACCACACAAACAACAATTTTTACGAAATTAAGTTTTTAATGCAATTCAGCTTTTCGAAAAAATACGTAAGTCAGCTTTTAAGTTGACTTATGTTGCTTCTGGACGACTTGTTGTTGCATTTGAATGTAGTTAATATTAATAATTGAGTAATAATTAAAAAATGTCTTCCAGAGACAGCAGTAATTCAAAGGAGATTACAGAGAAATATAAAAGAAACATCTGCAAAAGTAAAGAGAATATTAACTGTAGTGGAAAATCAGTTTTACGCGAAATATTTTAAAGAAATCTCTACAATTTGGAAGACCACAGGTCGATACGTGCATAACGAAAAGTTAACAGTAAAAATCAAAGTCGAAGTTTGCAAATCGTGTAGCTGAAGCAAAGTATACAGTTCACAAAATCAGGGTAAAAAATTCCATTAGCCACATAGATTCAGCAAAAACGCTTTGCGAAACTCGAGAGGTTGTCGCATCCATTACATTTAATTTTATGCAAAACTTGCACTTGCCCAACATTCCTATCCGAGGAATATTTTACCTTCTGTAAGGCAGTGTTTCGTGTGTTTCCTGAAGGACTCGCAAAAAAGGAGCTAATGACCTATGCTCTATCGTCTTGCACTGTTGTGAGCATTTTTTAAATGGAAATATCATAGAATTGTTTTTTGTATCTGACAACTGCCCGGTTAGAACAAGCACAATGTCCTTTTATGATTTTTATTACTGCTAACGGATACCACGAGATTTTCCAAGATCAATCTTCTAATTCAATTACACCATTTTTGTACGAATTTTCTGCGGCTGTTGCAGTGTTATAATAAGCAAAACATTAATTATTTGATTATCTGCAATAATTTTGATTTATATTTCCTGTAAATTTCAGTAATTGCATTGTCTTTGAAAAAACCGATTCAATTGGTAATACTGATTCTGAGTACATACCATACGTTTAATATCGATATCTCGTCAAATTATTAACTTTAGGCCTGTAGTTAATAGATAATAAAAACAACAAATAATTATTAGTAGATTCTTCCGGGTTATCTCGTGGTAGTCGATCTGACGTTTCGCTGTTCATGCTGTCACGTTCTTCAGAAGTTTTCTAAAGATTGCCTCACTCTACTGGTTATATACCGAGGAGTCGTTACGGTTGGTTGCTAATGTAGATCATGTATGGTATTGAGATTGGTTTTGTAGAGCTACCTTCCACGTGTTACTGAGGCGGTAACCGTCTTCTCGATTGAAGTTGTTCGGATTTTCAATAATCTCTAGCAATTCTCGAAGAACACAAGGGTAGTTGTTTTTAGTCCTAGCTAGTGTGTTCATGGATTCGTAATTTATTCTGTGGTCCCTTGGTTCTAATAAGTGTTCTGGGATGGCGGATTTTTGTGTGTTTCCAAGTCGTGTGTGGCTCTAGTGTTCTTTTGTTCTACATTGGATGATTCTTCTCGTTTGTCTGATGTAAGCTTTGTCACAGGTACAAAGGGGCTGGTAAACACCTTCTGTCTCATGTGTTGGAAAGGATCAAGTGTTCGACCTTTCTCATTGTACTACTGCGGACCCCGATATTTTTTATCCAAGACCTTCCTTATTCTATCTGTTACTCCGCCGATGAAGGGATGGAGGGCGTAATTCACAGGTTTAGTTTTGGGTTTTTTCGGTTTCATGATATTTTGGCAGTCCTGATCAATGATCTTTTTTGTTGGAAATGGTGATGTGACAAGGCATACAGATAGCGGTCGATGTGAGTTTTGATACAGAAGACTATCGATATTTTTTTGTCATTGAAAATTATTTTTTATACGTTGTTTTTCAAAGCAGTGCTAAACACATATTGAGACTTACTGCAATCTTGTCGTAAGTTTTAAAATGTAAGACTTAAATTATTAAATATTTCAGTTAACGTTCAATAATAAGAAGAGAGATAAAATAATATATGAACCCGAATGAATACATTACTATCAACTGTAATGTTCAACGTACTCTCCCTGTAACTTAACCCATTTTTTTGAAAGTTTTAAACAAATACTTTATTTTGTCATTGTTAAATTTCACTTATGCGGACATTACTTTCAGCGACCCAAAAAAGTGGCAGTTCCATGCAGATAAATGTGGATTGTAAAAATGGTGATAAAGTATAGTTCTTCTAATAGTACGTATACTTCGAATTAAAATGGCGGTTTTAAGTAGAGAACTGTCATACAGGAGCCGCAGTTCTCCACTCATTCTTTTAACGACAAGAAGTATTAATCATTCTCTATTATACAAGAAAATTACATTTTTCTGCCCCAATAATTCTTAGCATCATCTTTCCAGCAGACGTAGTCGCTTTTGATTTTTAGGAAATTCGAGATTGCTTTTGCTTCCATTGCATTGCTCCTCGGAGACTAATGGGAAGATGCAGTGAACACATACTTTCCTGTATCGAAGTTTGTTGCGAATATTATTTTCCACACAATCGAAACATAGGTAAATTAATTCAAAGATCTTTTTAATCGTAATTCGACGATTGGATTTGATGACTTTAAGAAATGACATTCACGAGAGTTCACGGTCGTTTTGGGTACGGGAATTTTTCGACCTTGCCGATACACTTGACCACTCTTACACCTGCGTCTTCGACAAGGAATCATTGCCAATCTGAGCTCTAAACCTGAAAATAAATTCGGCGGAGATTACGTTTTCATTGAGAAGAAACTTAATTGTCGCCTTGATACTCCAAAAAAGTACCAGAAAAATAATCCTTGTTTATTATAATTCGACTTGAAATGTAGACTTTGGTTCATATATGAGACGTAGTAGTCGAATAACTGCTATTTTGTATCAAATCATATTTAATAATACTGTAGCTTACAATTAACCAGGAATGTTCGGTTTGGTAAATCAGTAATTTCTACGTTTTGATTGCTTAATAACGTCACTAGTCATTGTTCGATGCCCGGTTAGGCAATGTAAACTGCGCTTAATCAACAAGCCATTGTGCCGATATCAATAAAAATATAAGCATTTAAATTATAAATTCAATAGCTTTTTAATTGACACTAATAACGATAACTGCGATTGACTAATAAATGAACAAGAAGAGGAAATTGAAAATTCTACGGAACAGTAGCACAGAAAATTTCTATTCTATTAAATTATTTTAGGTTATACCTAAGACGATTAGAATTTTTTTTTATAAGCAAAAAATAATATACTTAAAGACACTTTGTTCACTTTTCTCTAATTTGAGCTACACCACTTTCAACTACAGTTATTACTAAATTGTTTTCGAAAAGCTTTACAAAAAACGGGAAGAATATAATTACTAAATTTTTTTACCAAGATATTGAAATGGTTTTAAGCTCACAATTTGGCTCTGTTTGCAGTGCCAAATATTTAACCAAGTCAATAAAGCACTAAGTGGAGATATTTTATGTAACTGCAATTTAAACAGTAATAAAAGTATTAAATGCATTTGTAATGAGATGCAAGAAGCAGTATTTAGACGGATAAAGGCACGCATAAGCAAAGCATATTTCAGAGGATTTGAATTTGGAGTTTGAGTAAAGTAATATGATTAAAATGATAGGTTTGTGCATATTGAAAGCCTGACTAAATGAAATGAATTGACACAAAAGGTTTGTTATGTGTATACTAAATAAGCGCAGTTATTAATAAAAGCACAGATCGATGAAAAGGTAAGCAATCTGAAAGATAGATGAAAGCAAGATAAGGATAAAATAAAAATTGCAAAGAGCAGTCCAGAAAATTAAGCAACGAAAGATAAAACAAGCCAGTGACATGTAAAAATTGTGAACTCGAATACCAGTGCATTAATAAAAACAAAGTGCAAAAGCAGAGCAGTGATTTCTAAAACTTGTGTGTGTAAGGAGAAAAACAATGTTAGCTATAAGCAATAAAAACAATTTTTAGATTTAAGAAAATGTTAATATTAAGAATAACGCAATCAAACTTTAATCCGTTTATGTGTATTTGTTATCAAAATTAATTTCTATTTAACATTAGCAGATCGAGGTATCACAGCAACGTGATGCTGTTTTGTTGTTAATAAGGGAGAACAATTGAAATTAAATTATAAGAAGCTTGGGCAAAATTTGTGCCTCCTTTTAATTAATGTTCTTAACAATAAAAGGTGTTTTAAACAATTAAAAAGAATACAGTTTTATTACCCAAGTTACTGTGCACCTGTGATATCGTTTGTGGCAAGTTCCGCCACGATAAGATTATAAATTCTCTAATTCATCAACGACTGAAAAACGGTTTTCCGAAGATCGATTTCAGCCCATTTAAGCATCGGAACCCAGAGGTCTGCAGTCTAACACATAAAGGGGTTCTGCAAAAGCATCCTGAACCAGCATTGGCAACCAAGGAAGCGGCTCCAACAGCAAAACTGCAACTGCGTCACCTGCGCCTTTGTCGGTCCAAGTTCGAGCAAAACTTCCAAGGTACGATCTAGCTATAATTAAGTGTTGAAAGCTCGGGAAAGTTGTTGAACTCCGAGAGTAAAACCTGCAGAAAAAGCATATCGCATTTTCAAGAGTCCAGCTACGCCCCAATTTCTATAATTAGCATAGCGTCATCAGAATCTGCGAATTTACAAAAATTTACAAGCCACCAGAACAAGTGATTGTTGGCGTCTATCCACGTCACACCTATAAACAAATTCGTGGAAGTTTTTGCCAAGCGCGATAATTAAATCAATTTACCTGAGGTTTCCTTGCTTCATTTCACGATTGTAAACATTCAAATTGATGGTAATTGCACTGGCAAAAGTTCTGTGTTTATATGTCAGATTGAGGTTACGAATAATACGTAGTTAGAGTCGCGCATATGAGCTACTTTGGGACGATTAGCCTAAGATTTAAAATAATTTACGAAAATAGCCAAATTCTGAACCCACCTGAGAGGAGTTTTTACGTTTTACCGTGAGTTAGCCTAAAAAGTATTGCAGTTCAATAAAATATTAAGAAAGGGGCATTTAACCATTTTATTTTGAAAAGTAATAAATACACTTCATTTTTAATTAGCCTATAAATTACTGACAGGCAATGTTACCACAATAATATAAAGTAACCTGAGAATTGTTATGTTTTTGCTCGAATTTTAAATTATTTAATTTTGTACCATAATAACACGGGCAGTTCATCGCAATATAGATGTGGATATTTGCTGACGAGACGTAGGTTCTTCGTGCAACAATTTTTCTATTTTAAATGTAGTAGCATCATAACGTGCGTTAAAAAAACGTTATCGAGAGTGCTTTGAACTAGATTTTGTCTTACGACGGCATGTAGGTGATTATTACATCGCTCTACCCAGAATTCAGCGCGCTCAGTCACTTGAGTTGTCAGTTGTCAAAATGAGGTTGTGTGCATACGTAGTCCATAAAATAAATTGACTTTCAAAAATTACTGTTTGACACAAGGCCACTTGATAACGGTTTTATTTGAACACACTTTATATGCTCCCCGTTTGGCTATTTTTGTTTAATATACTGTTTACCAACTCTGTATAATGCGGTCAAATCTGACCCTCTTAATTGTATTTATTTGCCCGCTTTGTGTTTATCGGTGGGTTGTTTGAATTTTGACTTCGTATTCTGATTAAAGAAATTAGGAAAGGAATTTCTGAAGAACCAAGCTCACATCTCGTACGGAACATGTTTAAAAATGTGCGTGTGTGTGTGTGATTGCGTGTGGACGTGCGTGTGTACATAGATGTGTGTTCGTGTTTATGTGAAGTGAGCGTTATTGTTCTATGAATGTAGCTGTCTGGGGAGCCCATTATAAATACAATTTTGAAGAATTAAGACCTTCGTCGCATATATCTCCAGCTTCCCGAAGCGCAGCTTACCCATCTTAAATTCCGATCTTATCTCGAATTTCATATCGTTCGCCGTTCGAATCTGTTCAAAGAGACGCAATTGTAGCGAAACATGCCGCTATCAGCGTGTTGACGGGCACCGATGCTTGTAGACACTTTTTGAACTGCCGCTGACCATTCTTTATTCGAGACACCTTATAGAATAACTCAAAATTTTACAATTCTCGACCAACTTTTGATCGCTGGAGAGTATTGCCACCGGTCAGAATCTGCGCTGAGCCTCGGTGACGTTCACATCTTGTCACTAAGTTTGAACTGCTTCCAATTTAGTTAAACATGTTTCATTATTTAGTATTGCATATGTGATTTGAATTATGCGCCAATTTGCTATTGTAGGCTTTAGGGAATACCTTGTTGCAATTGCAGTAACTTATTAAGCATTCTGTAACAGTGCATCAATATTGTTTTTCCCTGTGGGTATTTTTTAGTCTAAAACATGTGAATGTTTTGCAACCAGTGCGGCAATGAAGCTCTTAACGATACTACAATTAATTTGATTAATAGTCTATAACAACACCGATGACGATAAAATAAATCTATTATCGTTTCTGCCCCACATATAATAAATTAATACATAATTATTAGATTCAAGTTTTAATGAAGTAAAAAAGTTTTCAGCATTTATGATCTCATAGTCTGTTAGATCATCGTTAAGTTTTGTCATCATTTTAAATTTTGGGCTCGATCCGGCCCTGCCTGTCCTCTGCTTTAAAGGCATTTTAGGCATTTGTACCTCGCAGTCCGTGTATCGGTTAAAATTGATTCAGATAGTGACGCTTTGTTAGCAGAATTTCATTTTTAAATTCACCCTTTGTTCTTTGTTGCCTGCAAGGCGGATGCAGATTATCTTTTCCCAGTATTTCGTTAGTTCGAGACATTTAACCTTCGAGTCCCGTGTGAATCGTCCAGTCAGTTGTCCTGCGATTCTGTTGAAATTTTCCGTTACCTTTCTTCGTCTTCGCATATGCAAGAGAAAGATGCATATAGGACGCGTTGGTAGCCGTTGGCTTTAGCCGCAGTTTGAAATTCAGTCCCGACCCGACCTTGAAGCATACAGCACGTGTTCTAAGATCGCACCCCCTGATGGCTTCGGGTAATGCCGCCGTTGGGGGTGGCTTTGTTCTCGTTTCCGTCTTCTGCGTTAATTTATGTGTTTCGTTATTGTTGGTGCTTTATGAAGGAGTCGTGTGCTATCGGTACGAGGGAATATCAGTTACAACAGCCGTGGGGAATTGAAGTGAAGCAAGTTTTAGTTAAAACGTGGTCGGAGTTCTTTATCGTCGGAAGATTGCGAGATCTTCTAAGTTGTCGCCATGGGCGGATTTGTTCACGGACTCCTAACCAGACCATCGTTAACTAAGCATGACGTGTGTCGTTCTCGCTGTCGAGGGCTTTGCCCATTACCGCTGTGTACGTCGTCTACCCGTCTCGAGGGGATTATGATTGCATTCTACCGACCCCGTTTGCTGTCGTTACCATCTTTAATATCAAGGCTGAGTTCCGCATTCCATCTACTCTGGGATTCCCCGTTCCCGTTGTCGTTCATTTCTTCACGCATCTTAAGGCAGGTGTTTGGAAGGCAAAACACCCTACCGCGCCGACCGTCGATTACAGCCAGCTGAACTCCTCAAGGTAAACCATACTTGTATTTTATGAAACTGTCGTGTATAACCTAGTGTTCTGTTCGTCAACGTTTTATGTAATTATCGTGCCTATTACATAGTGTTATTTTCGTCAAAAGGTGTTGAACATTCCGGCTTAATATTACTGCTACAGTTAGCATTGTTGATTTCAAGGTCATGTCTGTACAGTAAAATTTATTGTTGTTCGTATTGAAGTAACTTGTAACGTAAATTAGTAACTAACCCCTTTGATTATTTTTCTTGTAACTAGTCAAACATTTCATGTCCATTGTTACCTGCTTATTTTATTATTTGAATAGAGCTCATTGTTAAGTACTGATGTCTTTAATTTGTGTTGACAATATTTTGTTTGTTGTTGTGTTCCTTTTCAGTTAGTTGTAAAGGAGTTTAGCAGCTGCTTCAGGAAGTTGTTTCGTCAAGGTAAGTCAGTGTCGTAGCGTGTTAGCCGCACCAAGCTTGCCGAGTTGTTAGTGGGAATTGAGCCCACACTTCTCCATTCAAGTGGGTTCGATTTAGTTAGTTAGAATGGAGTGGCGTCCTACATTTACCATCATTACACCCTTTTGTATCGATGTACAGCCCTAACTCGAAGGTAGAAAAGAACCCCGCCCTCCCGGTTGAGTTGAGTCGAGCAACCCTTCGTGTTACCGTCATCTAACGGGGTTAGGGCCTTGTAGTTTCGATCGATCTCCCGATTTTGTCGTTTTATCGTGTCGCGACTGACAAGTCCGGCTCTCGAGCGTATGATTTTGTTGTGCACGCTTGAGGGGTGGTTTGTTATGTCGTTGTGTCGTTTTTGTACGGTAACAAGTCTCGCATGATGTATTTTATAGCCAATGTTCTAATTCAGCCAACCTGGATCCAAGAATTGGATTCAGGCTCTGCTGTCACAAGTCAGAATAAATTGGGGAGTGAAAAAATCAAATCAGGGATTAGCTGGCCCGGCTGATAACACCCTGTAAGGGTCCCTGCCAGGGTACGGCCCAGTTGTCCCGAGATAACGGGGCCCTCGATGTTAGCCCAATCGCCTACTCAAGGTAAGATGATTCAGAGAAACAATACGAGCCTCGGACAAGGATTGAATGAACAACGAGAACGAGCGAGAAACGGTATACGATTTGGAACATGGAATGTTACCACTTCAGCGGGGAAGGAAGTAGAGATAACAAAAGAAATGAAGAAATATAAGATACAGATACTAGGGACCGCAGAAATTAAAAAGAAGAAAGCGGTATAAAAACGCTGGACAAGGGTATACCCTTAGATACACCGGAACCCAAATAAGAAACAGAGTAACAGAAGGAGTGGGCATTATCCTAAGCAACGAATTGGAAACGAAAGTAACAAAATGGAAAGCCTTTAACTCAAGAATTATCACAGTCAAATTAGAACTGCAAGAAAAGCAGGGTTAATACAAATCTACGCCACAACAGAGAATGCTAATGTAAAAGATAAAGAAAAATTCCACTAAAATCTACAGCGAACGTTAGATGAAATGCAACGTAAAAATCATCACATCGTAATCATTGGAGACTGGAACGCGCATTTAGGTGACAACAAGGAAATAGGGTATGGAACAATGGGAGAATCTAAACTAGAGGGAGAAGTAAATAATAACGGAGAGAGAATGATAGATTTCTACATCACCAATGAGCTCCTAATAGGAAACACAATGTACAAACATAAGAGGATACTTAAGATAACATACGAAGCCGAAACCCTAGGACACAAGAGCATGTTTGATTATATAACCATTAGCAGAAGTATGAGATATGCACTACAAGATGGAAAAGTGATAAGAGGAGCGGAATTAAGTACTAACCACAGACTTCTGATTGTAGACACAAAATTTACGTGACCTAAATCCTAAATTGGAAAGAAGTATAACAGGTATCAAAACAGAGAAACTAGAAAACCCACAGATAAGAGAAGAATACGAACAGAAGTTTAATAATACACTTAACACAAGAAAAGAGAAAGCCCTGGAACCTAAATGAAAGATGGAATACATTTAAAGAAACCATAATTCGAACCGCAGAAGAAATATGTGGAAAAAAGTAACAAACTATAGTGCACATAAGAAAGGAACAAGATGGTGGAACGAGGATGTGAAGAGTAAGATCAAGCTGAAGAAAGAAGCTTGGAGCAGATTTAAAAGGACCAATACGAAAGCAGTAAGAGGAAACTATGTACTGAAACGTAATGAAGCTAAGGAAGCAGTAAAACAAGCAAAACGGGCATTCTGGGAGGAGTTTCGAAGAAAACTATTACATTGAAAACCAAAAGCAATGGAATGTCATTAAAAGATTAAAAGGCAACCGAGAAAAACAGATAAGAAACATTATGAACCAAAGAGGAGAATTAGAACAATGACAAATGCAGTCCTAAAAGCCTGGCGAGATCACTACAAAAACAAATTTAAAACCGAAAGAACAAATAAAGAAGAAGAAGAAGAAACTCCAGTAGAAGAAGTTACAGAAAACGCAAATGAGGAAGAAGAAAACAACATAACAGAGGAAGAGATTCAGATAGCTCTGAGAGGTACACGAAATGGAAAAGCCCCAGGAGAAGACAATATTGCCCCAGAACTGCTCAAGAAAGAAGGAGAAAGAATAGTTAAATGACTGAAAGATATCTTCCAACAAGCATGGGAAACCGAACAGATACCGACTGACTGGGAAAGAAATATAATAGTGCCAATATATAAGAAGGGGGAACAACAAACTGTGAAAACTACAGGGCAATATGCCTATCTCTAGTAGCGCTAAAAATCTACTCAAAAATAATAGAAAAAAGGTTAAGAACTATAATTGAACATAATCTAGAAGATGAACAAGCGGCTTTCCGCCCAGGTAAACAAACACAAGATCATATATGCACGATTAGACAGATAACAGAGAAGATGCTGGACAATAACAAGGATATCTACCTAGCGTTTCTAGACCTTAAGGCGGCGTTCGATCAAGTACCAAGAGAGCATATATGGAGGGCACTGGAAGAACTACAAACAAACTCAAAGCTTATAAGAGTGATCAAAAGTATAAACAAAAAAGTGGTGGGAATACTAAGGATAAACGGACAAAAATCACAAAAATTTAACATAGATAGAGGGGTTAAACAAGGCGACAGTTTGAGACACTGATGTTCCTGGTTTACATGAACAACATAATTAAAAAATGTAAAGAAGAAATTCGAAGAAGAACAAGATTAGGGTACCATAACCTAAATCCCATAATGACCCAAGACTTACTGTACGCAGATGATATACTAATAATGACAGGAAACCCAGGACAACTGCAAAAAAATATTAACATATGGAAATACAACCTAGAAGACAAAGGCATGAAGATAAAGATAGGAGAAAGCAAAATAGTGCACATCGCGAGATCAGAAAGAGAAGCAGGGGTACCCATTACAGTAGAAGAAAAACAACTGGAGTATATGGAAAAGTACGAATACTTAGGAGTGATAATAGACAAGGATGGAAGAATAGCGGAAGAAATTAAAAACGGAATAAGCCAGGCAAATGGGGTATATTACCAAATAAACAAAACAGTGATAAATAAGGAAGAACTAAGCACAAAAACAAAAATGCACCTGTATAAAACAATATTCCTGCCCACACTACTATATGGATCAGAATCTTGGGCACTGCTGGATAAACACCAATCCAAAATAACAGCAACAGAAATGAAATACCTGCGAAGAGTGCTGGGCAAGACAAGAAGGGATAGAATAAGAAACAGAAGCATAAGAGATGATTTAGACCAACAACCAACACAGAGTGAAATCGAAACGAAACAAGTGAAGTGGTACGGATATCTCATGCGTATGGATAACACAAGATACCCCAAGAAAATCTATCAAATGAAAGCAGAAGGCTCTACCTCTGGTAGAACCCGAGTCCTATGGGAAGACAACATCAAGGAGGCGGCAAAGAATAGAAACGAAAACGTCGGGAAAGTCAGAAGAATGGCGAAGACCGCAACATCTATAGGAGATGGATAAATGACCCAACGCTCCAGGGCATAAATGGGAAATAGAGAAAGAAAAATAAGTTCTAAATCAAAATGTAATTTTGAATGGCGCGTGATCTAATTCGGACATATCATAATCATTTCTGATAAAAATCTTGCATTTGTTTTAATTTTTTAAGTAGATCGTCGAGAAAGAGGACACAATTTTTTCTCTAATATTATTTTTATATAATTTGATGCAGAGTCTGAACTAGGAAAATGGACAAGGGATTATGAAAAAATGAAACTTAAGTATAACAAAACCAGCACAAAAAGCAAGAAACGCGAATCTAAAATAATAGTAAAGTATCGTGAACGCTGCGGTTACCAAATCACAGCTTCGTCGCTACGTAACAAGAACGGCAGTGGAACGTAGCATCCCTTTAAAGTTTTTACAATAGTCGCCGGTAAGTTCCAGCGACTACTTGTTCTAGCTGGGTATACTATTGTGTAAAAATATGTGAACATCTCAAAAACACAAGTTAAGTCACATTTTGTGCTCAGTCAGAACATGTGTGATCGAAAATCGAAATCGAAAATTTTCATCGACAAAAGTTGATTAGAATTGAAAATTACATTCAAATATGCAATTACACCGATCTATCATGAAAAATCAGGTTTTTATATTTTTTTACTAACTTTTCTACACATTGATTCTAAATATTTGAAAACATTATAAATTACTTTTAGTTTTGAAACATTATCTCTCTTATCTACTATAAACATGAAAATTTTCGATTTTGTCAAAAATAAACGTACTTTACTCTTGAGCAAAATTCATATTTTTTGACAAACCTCGTATACGGCTTGAAAAAATTGATATCTGACGGTTGCATTTTAAGTTTTGGACCATGCAGAACTTTTTATCAAGAATACCTTTTTTTCCTAAAACCAATAATACAAAATTTTTCCATATGGTTCCGACTTAAGTTGACACACTGTATAGTATAAAGTTTTGAATTCCTTCCTTTAAAAAATAAATACCGGTTTTGGCATGAACTCCCTCTTAAATTGTATCCATATAGACAAGTAAAAGCGTAATTATTTGTTATTTACACTGAATTGGAAAAACACCTAGTAAAACGTGTCTTTTTTTATCACACTACGTATTGTTTATCTCGGTTACGCTTTGATACACAGTATTCACGTTTGGTGGTACCAGAGCACTACGTTTTACCATTAGAGTTGTAAATAACTATTAAACATGTATTACATACCTACAAGATTTTTTGCCAGACCACAACACACATTTTGGAGTAATTAAACGTTCACAACACGCTATGAATTTTTGAGAGATTGAAATAGATTTTTACATAATAATATATCAATCTAGCCATGGCTGAGAACTAAAGGCGCTTATTGTGACATTTCTTTTTTTACTCATATACAGACTGGCGGTGGATAATGTACACATAGGCAGTCAAATAAGTTAATATACAGTTTATGAGCTTTGTATGCGTTAGACAGAAATATACATATAAACCGTTCAATAGTTATTTGCCAGATAGGAGGCCATGTTAGGGTGATGAATTTCACCCTGTAAATATGCTGTCAGTCATTAACAAAAGTTAGGTTATGCTCATTTTATATAAAATGATAATTTTATGTTAATGTACAAAACGTGGTTGCCAGATTTGGTTTTGGATTTTGTGCCACTTTTAGTATTGGTTAAGATAAATTTCATGAAAGACAAATTGCTGATTCTGAATACGTTTCATACTTTGTTGAGTAGACATAATGGTATATTAAAAGTCGTTTTTTTATTGTAATTATAAATTGTATACAAAAATATTTAAATATTACAATTTATGTATTTTTTCAGTATAAATAAAGCTTTTACAAGCCACTTTAGGCCCATTGCATAACAATGTGTCTCCATTGTCCCTTATTGATGATTTTATTTCTCCAGTCTTCTATTCCTTTCCTTGCTATGTCTTCCATTACTGCCTCCTTCCACCTATTCGTTGGTCGCTTCTTCTTCTAGTTTCTTGCGCTCTGCCTTCCAATACTATCTTAGTAGCTCTTCCATCTGGCATTCTCCATATATGCCCAAACCATCTTAACCTTCGAGCTTTAATGAAGTCTACTATATTTGGCTCTCCATACTTCTTTTGTACCTCTTCGTTTGTAAGTCTTCTCCAACCATCATCCGTCCGAGTCCCTCCAAATATTTTTCTCCGCATTTTTCTCTCCCACCTACTTATCGTATCTTGGTCTGCCACATTCATCGTCCATGTTTCACATGCGTACGTAGCTGTGGGTCGAATTACAGTCTTATAAGTCGTAGTTTTGCATTTCGCGACATTTGTCTTAAGGACATTATACTAGTTAACGCGCCCGGACATCTCGATGCTTTTATTAACCTTGATTTAATTCCTTGTGTGTAATTTAAGTTTTCAGAGATTAATGTTCCTAAGAAAGTAAACTCCTTAACTCGTTCTATTCTCAAATCTTAATATTACGCCATTATTATTGATTTCTTTATTTTTTCCATTAGGTACTTCTTTGTTAAAGCTGCTGAATATTGTCCAGTGGAAGTTGAAGAATGGATTTTTTTTAAATATGGCCACAGAAGAAAATCACAGGGAGTTAAGTTACAAGACCTCGGGGGCCACACTGTAGACATGTTTTGACTAATAACTCTGTTTTTGTAAAACTCTTTAAGTAAATTTATGCCCCATCTTATTGAAAGTACGTAACCCGTTTGTAATTCATTGTCACGTAACTCTTAAAAAAACGGCGACAAAATTTCAGTATGATATGGTTGTGCATTTAGAAAACCTAAAATTTGAACTATTAAATAAAATTTAATCGTTTTACTGCACTCAATTACCTTAAAAAAATATAGGACCTATAACTCTTATTTTACTAATTGCAGCCCAAACCCCGATTTTTTGTGGGTGAAGCGGTTCTTCAACATAAAAATTGGGATTCTCAGCGCTCCACATCCTCATAATTTGTGAATTAATATAGCCAGATAAATAGAAGTATGCCTCATCAGTAAAGAAAGTTTTCTCAAACGCATTATCGTTATTTCCTAAATTATTGATAAACCAGTTACAAAATTCCAATCTAACCGGAGGATCGTTTGGCAGCAGTTTCTGATACACTTGCAACCGGTAAGAAAAATAATGCAAATTGCTTCTTAATATCCTATGAGATGTTGAATATGAAACATTTAATTGCTGTCCTAAATGGCGAACAGATACGTGTGGTTGTTCTTGCACAATTTGTCTCGCATGGTTAACTACTTCTTCAGTGCGTATGTTACAAATAGTATGTATAATTTTTAGGTCGTGGCCAAAAGGTTTAATTTCAAAATTGTTCCGCCCCATAATATTTCTAATAGTTCTTTCAGATATCTAAAACAGTACAAAGCCGAAAATTAAAGCAACAATTAAGTTTTATGCATAAATACTTGCATCCCAAAAGTCACTAAGCCGAGCAAAGATCTCAGTTTCACTGAGGTCGGGCCTGTCAGCTTTATAATGCCTGTAAGCCTTTTTAATTTGTAGTTTTGTGTCACCTTTAATGACTTTTGGCATATTTACTTTAGTACTACAATTTGTTTGACAGATAGATATCCATGACGGCGATGTACATACATATTATGCCTAGTGGCAAACAAAGTATGAAAGGACTGGCAACATTGCATGTTTAACCTCAAAATGTCAAATTAGACACTTTCGTGAGCCTCCTGTACATAACAGCTGCTTCTGACAAAGTGTCAGAAAGACTTTCTAGGGAGTTTTAGTTTTATTAAACATAAATACAAAATTCCATGTCTACCTACTTGGCAAATAACTATTGAACGGTTTATATATGACTTGGAATCTAGTACTAACCTAGAATTATTTTCTAAAAACAAAACACCTTGATTCTGCGGATACTTGTTAATCGCATATTAGTCTATTTCTGTATAACGCATACAAAGCCCATAGACTGTATTCTAGCACAATTGATTACCTATGTTCACATTTTTCGCCATCAATGAAAGTACCTTACCATAAAAAGAAAAATAATAAACAGAAATACCAATCTTGGTTTACACAAAATATTATCACTTATAATACCATGAGTAGTCAAAGTTATGTCGACTATTTTTGTGGTGGTGTCACGAATGTCCATTGCGCTTTGGTACGATTAGGACGAGTGCGATAGCACGAGTCCTAATCCAAAGCGCAATGGACATGAGTAGTGATACCACCGCAAAAATAATCTACTTAACTTTGACTAAGAATGGTATTCGAGGGACTATTTAATGAACCAAACTACTTTTTCAAATTAGTTTTCAGTAAATCTAGCAACAAACTACGCAATTTCTATAGTAACAGAACACTAATATTGACTTTTTCTAATAAAAATAGCATTTGTTAAAAATAGTCACTTGAATACCTTCTAGGAAGATATATCCACTGATATTTTTTTGATTGGTCAAGAAACGTCAGTATTCTGGATTTTCATTGGTTACTTTTTGACAGATGACAGGTGAATTGAATAGTCAAAAATATTAAACTAAAGAGCAAGTTTTACAAAAGATATAGGAAAAGCAACTGCCAACATAGTTTAAGAGAGTTTAAACGTATGCGGGCTCTTGTAAAATGTCAAACTAGAGTGGCGTACAATGATTATTTAATTAAAATTGAAAATTCCATCAATACTGATTCCAAGAATTTTTGGTCTTTTATTAGATCTAAGAAGTGTATTTCTCGAATACCAGAGAAGCTACATAAAGGAGATGTGCATTATAATCATCCTCAAGATATTGTAAATGCCTTTGCTGATCAGTTTAGCAGCGTTTATCAAAACTCTAGTTTATTTATGCTGGATACTGATTCTGCATTTTTTAATTTTCCTGATGTAAATGTAAATATTCAATCTATATCTGAAAATGATATCAAACTCGCAATTCATAAGCTTAAAAACAAACAGACATCTGGACTTGACCAAATTCCCAGCGACCTAATTAAAGATTGCGGAAACATTTTTATCGCTCCACTTTTAGTTATGTTTAACTTGTGTTTAAAAACGATTACCTTTCCTAATAAGTGGAAGTTCGCCAGAGTCTGTCCTGTGTTTAAGAATAATGATACTACTGACGTAAGTAACTATAGACCGATAGCTATATCATCAAACTTTTCTAAAGTTTTTGAAATGATCATCTATAACTACATCTACGCGTCTGTCAAAAGTATCAGATCTCCATATCAACACGGATTTGTTGAGAAGCGATCAACAGTAACGAATTTATGCTGTCTTGTTCAATTCACTTCTGAAATTCTTGACAACCAAGGGCAAGTGGATGTAGTCTATACTGATTTTTCAAAGGCTTTTGATAGAATCGATCATGGGCTGTTACTTATGAAATTGTAAATGTATGGTTTTAGTGTTTCTCTGGTGAGATTGCTGGAATCTTATCTGCTAGATAGGACTCAGATTGTGGAATATAATAGTTACTCTTCTATACCGTTTACTGCTCGGTCTGGTGTACCTCAGGGGTCAAATCTTGGACCCTTACTATTTCTACTGTTTATTAACGACCTTGGGCTTACTTTGCAATGCGAAACGTTAATGTTTGCGGATGATGTGAAGATATTCACATCAGTTAACACTTCAGTTGATTGTATCAATTTGCAAAGTAATTTAAATGTTCTTCGTGAATGGTGTACTAATAATAGACTAAATTTAAATGTAGCGAAATGTAAAGTAGTAACCTTTTCAAGGGAAGACATGCCCGTAATTTTTTATTACACTGTTGGTGGTAGCAAGTTAGATAGGTGTTATGAGATAAAGGATCTTGGTGTCATATTTGACAGCGAATTGTCATTTAATACGCATATTGTGCAAATGGTATCATCTGCCAATAAAATGTTGGGTTACATAATGCGAAATTCAAAACAATTTTCTAATATAAGTACCATTATAACATTATTTTTTCACTTGTACGATCGCGTCTTGAATATTGCTCCTTAATATGGTCTCCTTACTATGATCGATATAAAGTGCTTATTGAGGGTATTCAACGTAAGTTTTTAAAATACCTTTGGTGTAAAGTGTATGGTTCTTATCCAACCAGGGGGTTTCCAAACGAAGAGCTGTTGGACGCCTTCCATACATATTCTCTTGATACTAGACGATCAATAATTGCTTTGACGTTTTTATATAAATTATTGCGTCACCAAATTGATTGTCCAATTTTGGCAATGGTTAATTTCCATACACCGAGAAGTAATAGTAGATCACAGTGCACTTTTTACCTACAAACAGCTAAAACTAATTTACTATTAAACTCGCCTATATCAGTTATGTGTTCACTATACAATCAAATTTGTGGAAAATGTGATATCTTGGAATGTACACTAAAATTCTTATTGGAAACTTATTATGAATATTGTTGATCTGTTATTTATTTCTCAGTTTACATGTATACCTTATCGTCATAATTTCATGATTATTTTTGATTGTAATTTGTCTTTTAATTGGCTCTGCTGTTGGACAATAAATATATTATTATTATTATTGTTAAATATTATGTTTTTATTTTTATTTTATTTATTTAAGCTGCGACCAACATTTTTTTTAGTCCGTGAAATAAAGGAGCTATGATGATTTTTCGAAAAATAACTACGAACCGGGGCATCAAATCAAAAATTGGAAATAAGAAAAGTTGTTTATCCGCAAACGTCACAAAAGTGACAACTTATTTGTCTTTATTGACAAGGTAAAAGTGTCACTTTATCTGCCTAAGCAGACAAAATAGCGACTTTTGCGTACTTTATCTGCCTAAGCACACAAAATGGTTGCTCTCTTTCTTTCTTTCTATGTTTGTTCGCTATCTCCTCCAAAGATACCGGACCGATTAAATTGTATGATGGCTTAAAATTTTGCTAATTTTTAGACATAGATATAGGCCGGTTTTTATTTTCAAAAAAAGTACGAACAAGTTTTAATTTAAATAAACCTTTAAGCAGCGGATCGGAGCATCTGTCGCCGTGGGTTATGGTGTGACAGCTGCTGTGGCCGTGTGCTATTAACTCGGGTGATTCAGTATGTTCATATATCATTACAGTAGCGCGTTATCTGAACAACAGAGGTTGGCGCAGGGGTACAGTGCTCGCCTGAAATTTACCTGAATACGTTTGCGGATAAAATAGTATTATGTTATTCGGAGTAAAAGTGACTTTATGTGGCTTAGCTGAATTATTTGCCTCACTAACGTTCGGCTAAATAAACTTCAGCTTTGCCACATAAAGTATCACTTTTACTCCTAATAACATAATCTACTATTGTTTTAATGAGTTCTAACTGCCATTTTCAGGTGTAACCACTTAGTATTAACACTTTGTATATCCTTTAAAATAGTGCAAAATTTTATAGAATGAGAAATTAAATACGTCGTGTTGGGGTGCTTAATTTTTGTGTGTTATTATTTTAGGTACTGCAGCCAAAATATATGCGTTAGGGATTCTAAACTCAAATATGTGGGTGTTTACTGTGTGGACGGATGATTGCTGCTAAACTATTAGAGACATCAGTACCAATTTTGGTATTTTAATACACAATGTTTGGACCTACATTTTAAATATATTTAAGTACATACAGGGTGATTGACAAAAATATGCCAACCCAAACTTTTGTTTTTTTAAATAGAACACCTGTATATTTTTGCATTTTTGGATTCCCTGTCACATTTAAAATAAAAAATGTATAAAGTTGTATCTGTATCACTAACTGTTCTGAAGATATTGTCACTTTGGTACGAAAATAGAGTCAACTTTGGAGCCTTGGGTAATGGAGGTATTTAGCTTATTCTTCACTTCGACAAATTTGAAGATTAAGAAAGTGGTGCACTTACTTAATATCTAATCGTGGCAGATGTGGTCATCATCGGGGCAGTACCTTTCTCCAAAACCTATCGATGATTTGTACAACTGCTTGAAGTTATTCTCCAAACTAGGCTAAAACTCGGTAATAGAAAAAATGCAAATAAATAACCCTGAATTGTCTTGATAAATAACCTAACGTGGAAAATTATGACACATATTATTAGTTAGTATCTACTTTCCACGGGAAATCCAAATATGAAAACATATACAGGGTGTTGTATTTGAAAAAATTGAGAAAAGTTACATTTCGCGTAAATTAATCATTCTGTATAGTTTTACACTTTTTCGAAAAACTTGCCACGTATTTTGTAAGTAGACTATTATCAATAGTCGGTGATGCAAACAGATTAAGAAAATCATGATGGCAGCGCTAGCATCGTGGCTCCAAAGTTGACTTTATTTTCGTACTAAAGTGACAATATCTTCAGAACAGTTAGTGATACAGATACAACTGTATACATTTTTATTCTAAATGTGACAGGGAATCCAAAAATGTAAAAATATACAAGGTGTTCTATTTAAAAAAAGAAAAGTTTGGGTTGGCATATTCTTGTCAATCACCTTGTATGTACCTAAATATTTTTAGAATATAAGACTAATGATGGTGTAGTACCATACCAAAATTGGTTTTGATGTCTCTAATAGTTAAGGAGCAATCTTCCGTCCACACAGGTGCTCGTTGGGATAAAAAATAGCTGAACATATAGGTTGTAGCAATTATTTTTTGTTACAGCTCAGTTTAAATACAAGAAAACTTAACTATCAAATATACAGTAACAAAACTGAACACTGATTCATATTTATCTTTTGAGCAGAAAAGATGTTTGATCATTAAATAAAATATATACGTAAAATAGTAGATTATGTTATTAGGAGTAAAAGTGACACTTTATGTGGCGAAGCTGAAGTTTATTTAGCCGAACGTTAGTGAGGCAAATAATTCAGCTAAGCCACATAAAGTCACTTTTACTCCGAATAACATATACTATTTTATTCGCAAACGTATTCAGGTAAATTTTATTAATATAAATTTAAAAAAAAAGGATGCATGGGCCGGGAATCGAACCCAGCCACCCACTTGACAGGCGAGCACTGTACCCCTGCGCCAACCTCTGTTGTTCAAATAACACGCTACTGTAATGATATATGAACATACTGAATCACCCGAGCTAATAGCACACGGCCACAGCAGCTGTCACACCATAACCCACGGCGACAGATGCTCCGATCCGCTGCTTAAAGGTTTATTTAAATTAAAACTTTTTCGTACTCTTTTTGAAAATAAAAACCGGCCTACGATCTAAGTCTAAAAATTAGCAAAATTTTAAGCCATCATACAATTTAATCGGTCTAGTATCTTCGGAGGAGATAGCGAACAAACATAGAAAGAAAGAAAGAGAGCAACGATTTTGTGTGCTTAGGCAGATAAAGTACGCAAAAGTCGCTATTTTATCTGCTTTTGTGACGTTTGCGGATAATATATATTTATGCGACTAGTGAATAAAGTTCAATTTTATCCATAATTTCCCCGAATGGATAAAAAGTCTTTATTCACGTGTCGCATACAATATTTTATCCAACACCTCGTTATAAAACATTTTCAAAAGTATTAGGTTATTTAAAATTAGGTAAGTGAATTTTTATAGCAGGCAGTCGTGAAGTTTATGGTTGCTAGGTTAGATATAGTTAGATCACGGCCTTCTCGATTAGCGTGCCTGCCGGCTCTCCGCGGCCTGTTCATTTGCGACAAATAGCATTACAAAGTTGTGACTCGGCATATCCGGGGATTGAAGTTCAGAACCACACCAGCCGGTTTGAAACTTAGCTTTTATCTGTCAGATTTATTGTTCTGTAACTGAAACGTTAAATTAGGTTAGTTTTACGACATCTTTGTACGAAAAAAAAACAAAATGGATTTTCACAGAAGCAACAAACTAACAACCAGTCTTATAAAGGCCACTAATCTGACGTTAACTTTAATTCGCTGTTAAAATAAACAAAAGCCCATCAAAATGTGTTTACTAATGAATAAAATGTCATAATCACTGACGTTTTGATGCTCTTTTCTTTATTTTAACAGCGAATTAAAGTTAACGTCAGATTAGTGGTCTTTATAAGACCGGCAGTAAATTTGCAATGAACGAAAATGCGTACGTGGAGCTCAAGAAATTAAAAAATGTTAAAATTTCACTATTGTTACAATAGGGTTTCATACATATGAATTGTTCTTTGGCCTTTTTTCCACTAGTGGAAAAAATGCTTTTATTCCACTGGTTTCCATTCCAACAACAAGAGTAGATAAACAATAACTTTTGACGTTTCAAATTGACGTAAAAATGTCATGTTTATTAGAAGGTGTTGGATAATAGTATATTATGTTATTAGGAGCAAAAGTTATACATTATGTGGCTTGGCTGCACGGTTTATCTGCCGCTTAGGAGCGGAAGATAGTGTATAGATGCCATAGCAATGAAGTGACAGTTTAGCATCATCAATCAAGCAGTATAATGTCACATTTTACAGACGTTTAAAGAAAATAGTAGTTTGTATACCAAGGCACTGAGGTTTAACTTTTTACCACGAATGTGGATTTAGTTGCCGAGGCCCGTAAGGACAAGGCAAATAAACCACATGAGGAATAAAAACGTTATTCAGTGCCAGGGAGTACATTATATTTTGTTTGAATTCGACAAATCCTGAAATTGCAACATTTTAACCAACTTTTCTAGGTTATGTTGATGTCGGTTGATGTTTATCTGTCGCCTCCCCGCGCCACCTACAAAAAGTCGTAAAACAATGGTTTACGTCACTGCCGATTGCTCGTATTTTAATGACAATTTCGAGGTACTTCAATGCCGATTTAAAAAAAAATTATGTGTGCATTTAGCAATCCATTTCTATCCCAAGTTACACACTTTTTTGTCTCTCCCATGGTAACAACCTTTTTAAAAGTTGTTTTTTTTTATTTTGATATTTGCGCTTCGACTGCCGAGGCCATTAGCGCAGTCTTGATTACACAGATATATGTATAGATTTGACAACATTTAATAAATTCTTTCCGTATGAAGCCTCGCCGAGTACGGTCGCATATTAAATTTGTGGTGCTTAGACAAGTGATAACAAAGGTCAGTGATAATTATTTAAAATTAAAATTTAATAGACAGACAAATCTATCATTCCCAGACTCGGATTGGGAAGCTAAATATTAATTATGTATTCACCTAATAACAGTGGTTCCCCCAGCCACAGGGGTTCCGCTGTAGAACCTGCAGAATTAATCCAACCTACCGTACTTCCTACCCAAAGCTACTCTAAAGTTGTTAAAACCCCGTCAGTTTTCCATTATCCAAAAAAAGACCAAGGTATAGTGCTAAACGCAATAGAAGGTGTTAAAATCAAAGAATATGTTTACGCTATCGGAAATTTAGTTCAACCCAAAAATGTTCTTGCAGCCTCACGAATATCTAACGAACGTATCTGCATATACCTGGTCA
This sequence comes from Agriotes lineatus, assembly GCA_940337035.1. Taxonomy (NCBI): domain Eukaryota; kingdom Metazoa; phylum Arthropoda; class Insecta; order Coleoptera; family Elateridae; genus Agriotes; species Agriotes lineatus. The sequence goes on along the minus strand of OW679196.1, from coordinate 103,780,391 downwards.
GTAAAGATATCGTCGACAAATTGCTACAAAATCGAAAATACATTAAAGTAGAAAATCATGAGGTTAATATCCGAAGGCTAATCACTCCAGCAAAAAAGTTGATAATTTCGAATGTTTCACCCCATATACCCAACGAAAAAATCGCTGAAGTACTAAAAGAAGATTTACACCTACAAATTGTCTCGCCGGTTTACTTTATTAAAGCCGGATTAGATCAAACAGACTATGCACACGTAATCAGTTTTCGGAGGTTTGTTTACGTAGATACCGAGAACTCACAAGATCTTCTCAATTCAACATTAATTAAATTTGATGGTGACGAATAGCGCATTTTCCTGCAATATGACGAACTAAAATGTTACAAGTGTGGCAATACAGGACATATATCACTGAATTGCAAAAACCTGCCTGTTGAAATACTTCATGATCAAAACAACAAGAGATCTCTACCAGTAACATCCAACGAGCCTTCCCCCGAAATAATAGATACCCCCAAGAACAATCCCGAAATTTTCAAAATCCCCCAACCAGCAAACGGAAAAGATAACATTGTAAAATACGACAAAAACCAAAAATAAAAAAAAATTAAAACAGTTGTAGAGGACACCCAAACATCATTAAATGAAATGCTCGAACCCGTAAAACTGCTCCTGAATGAAAACCCCACTCTCCATCCGTTTACGTATGAACAATTCAAAGACTTTTTTAAAGAAGTCATAAAATCCCCAAAACCACTAGAAACCGCCAGAACATTTATGCCGAACATTGAATATCTGCTAGCTACACTGAAAGATTTCCATTCAATCTTAACCCACCGCAAAGTAAAATACAGAATCACAAGAGTAATTTCCAATATTAAAAAAGCTATTGATAATACCAATACATCCTCACAGGACTCGCCATTTGAAGACTCCGATTTCAAATAAAAAATGAAAATAATACAATTTAATTGCAACGAATTTGTTAAACGACTTAACTACATACGGCTACTAATTCAACAAAAACAACCACATGTCTTATGTTTACAAGAAACACATTTTAAGGAAAATCAATCATTATTCCTCAAAAACTTCGATATTTATAGTAAACATCGAAACACCAGTCATGCTAGCGGAGGCGTTAGCATTGTTATTTCACATTCCATTTTTTCACAACCGATATCCATCAATAGCAATTTAGAAGTTATTGCAGTTCAAATATATATTCCTAGAAAAATCACCTTATGTAATATTTACATTCCACCAAATCACACATTAGAATATCTAGAAGTCCAAAATATAATCAACCAGCTTCCCGTGCCTTATCTAATCTTAGGAGACTTTAACTCTCACAACCAGTTATGGGGCAGCAAAAGCACTAATCAAAAAGGAAAAATTGTAGAAAAATTAATAGACATAAATCACCTAGTATTACTCAACAATGGAAAGCCAACATATCTGTGTCCCCGTACAAATGATTTCTCAGCAATTGATATCACTCTCAGTCATCCTCGAATTGCAGCTCATATCAATTGGTCACCCCTCGATAGTCTCTTTGATAGCGACCATATACCTATTCTAATTACCACAAATTCAGAATGCAAAGAAGTCCCAACTAAACCGAAGTGGAATATCAAAAATGCCCAGTGGAATAAATTTACTGAACATATTTCACAACACGCAAATAACCCATCAATTATCGAAACACAAAATGTGAACGATAGATATAAAACCATAGTTGAAATCATCACAGCTGCCTCTGAAATATCAATCCCCTTGAAAAAACATTACCCAAGAAGTCGCAATAAAGTACCATGGTGGAACGATCAGTGCAAGGAAATTATAAAACTGAAGAACTCCGCGTTTAACAAATATCGTAAACATAAAACTCTGGAACATCTAATACAATACAAAAAACTGAGAGCACAAACAAGAAGAATCGTCAAAGAAAGTAAACAGAGATCGTGGGAGAATTTTTTGATGTCCATTAACTCCAGTACAAGTAATAAAGAAATGTGGAACAAAATCAAGAGCATCAAAGGTATCCCAAAGCCATTTAACATCCCCGGTTTAATAACACCTAGCGGCATCACCACATTTATACCTGACATAGCCGAAACTTTAGCAAAAACCTTTGAACATACTTTTAACTCGCAAACTTACACAGACACGTTCCTAAGACACAAACAACAAGCTGAAGCTACTCACATACAAATTGCACAAGACAACGACGAAATTTATAACAAAATCTTTACAATGTCGGAACTCGAAGTAGCATTAAATAGCTCCAAAGACTCAGCACCCGGCCCTGACGGGATACATTATAAAATGCTTCAAAATTTGCCACAATCTTTCAAAATCACAATTCTGCAATTTTTCAACCAAATATGGACTGAAGGCAACCTCCCGGTGTTATGGCGCACAGCTACTATAATTCCAATCCTGAAAACTAATAAAGAAAAGTCTGACCCAAATAATTACAGGCCTATATCGCTCACCAACACTTTGTGCAAAATTATGGAACGTATGGTGAACTACCGTTTGAACTGGAGCTTAGAGCAGCAGAACCTTCTCACACCAACCCAAAGTGGATTTAGACGTCAACATTCAACGATAGACCATATAGCTAAATTCGAAATGGAAATTAAGAATGCATTTGTCAACAAAGAATCACTAATAGCTATATTTCTAGATATTAGCAAAGCTTACGACTCAACTTGGACAAGAAGGGTAATTAACATAATAATAAGTTGGGGATTTAAAGGAAGACTTGTAACATTTATAAAAAACCTAATCTCTGATCGGAATTTCTGTGTTGAAATAGGCAACATAAAGTCAAACTCGTATTCTCAAACAAATGGTCTTCCTCAAGGGTCGTTACTCAGCGTTACTTTATTCTTGATCGCAATAAACGATATCTGTGAACATGTTCATTATCCCGTCCAAGCAATGCTATATGCTGATGATTTGATAATCATGTCAAGAAATGTAGATATAGAAGAAATTCGTGAAAATCTTCAAAATACAATACAAGACTTGGAAAGATGGAGCTCCATTACAGGATTCAACTTTGCAGCTGATAAAACCAAATGCATCCATTTTACACGAAAACATAGGCAAGTAAACCCAATCCTCTTATTAAACAATACACAGCTGGAATATAAGAGCGAAATAAAATATTTGGGGGTAATTTTTGACAATAAGCTATCTTGGGTCCCGCACATCAAAAAGATGACAAATGACTGCAAACGGTCACTTGATGTAATAAAAGCTGTTTCTCATACAAAGTGGGGCTGTAATAAAGAATCACTTTTACTAATATTCAATGCCTTAATACAGTCAAAAATAGACTACGCAAGCTTCATAACATTGAGCCGTAACAGAAGGATAAATAAACTAGTAGAATCCGTATACAATCAAGGTTTAAGACTAGTAACTGGCGCATTCAGATCAAGCCTTGTAATTAGTATCTACAGCGAAGTCGGGAAAATTCCATTAAAATACAGACGTGACCAGCAACTATTAAAATATACAATAAATATTATAGCAAACAAGAAACATGCAAACCACAATAGCCTTAAACATCCTCTATTTCCAACACTACATAAGAATAGCCGTAAAGACACTCCTCCTTACAATATCCGAGCTTACAACTCCCTCACAAAGCTAAACCTTTGGCAGCTTGAATTACTACATCCTGCTAAATTAACTGCTCCTTGGATGCTCCCCTTAACCGAATTTGATCTAAGCCTGACCAAACATAACAAAACCAGTACTCCGTCATCTGTGTACCACAGTTTATTAAACGAACTCCTTGCAAAATACAGCGGCTACAATAAAATCTATACCGACGGTTCTAAATGTGGTGAAGCGGTAGGATGTGCGGTAGTCAGTGATAACTTCAACAAGATATATAAACTAAGTGATAAATCAACCATTTTCTCAGCAGAACTGTACGCTATTTCGCAAGCAACCCAATATATATTAACAAGACGTTCCGAAAAAAACTGGATATTAATAACAGATTCTCTAGCATCCCTTACTGCAATACAGCACATTTATTCAACACATCCATATGTTCAAGAAATACACTCGACTCTATTGAACCTGTCGCAATGGAAAAAAAGAATCGTCTTCGTATGAGTACCATCTCATAAAGGTATCACAGGAAATAATGAAGCAGATCAACATGCCAAGCGTGCTCTCACATCTACAGAAATGCTAAACGATAATCGAACTACAAAAGCAGACTGCCAAACATACATCAAGAAAATTATACGAGCAAAATGGGAAAGAGAATGGTCACTATGCGAAAACAATCTGAGATCCATAAAAAACGATACCGCAATGTGGAAGACAACAAAACCCCTCACTAGGAAGGAAGAAGTCATCATAACACGACTTAGGATCGGCCATACGCGATTAACACATGGCTACCTTATGGAGAAGAAAAATCCCCCCCGATGTGAAGATTGTGACACACAATTAACAGTGAAACACCTTTTAATACAGTGCCCAAAGTACACTAACCAAAGAACTATGTGTGATTTATCAAACAAGAACCTTCAGTGTATTCTCAATACCTCTAGCGATCTACCCAAAGTTATAACGTATCTAAAAACAATCAACAAGTTTAACTTATTGTAAAGTTTATTATATGTAACTTGAAGTGCCAATGACCTATGCAGTTGAGGCACTTAAATTACAAATAAAAAAAAAAAAAAAATTCTTAACACTACTGTCTGTATTTTTGAATAGTGTTTCCATGCTGTCCGGTAGGTGATTTTGTATCGTTTATGGTTAGAATAACTCAATAATTATGTGTTTAACTGTTAGTTGAACATTACACAGTTCACAAGTTGGAGGATTTTGTCTTTGGGGAAGATGGCCGTGTGTGGCACGAATATGTCCAGTTGCCAATCGGTTTATATGGGTTTCTTCTTTGCGGGTTAGTTGAACCTTGTGTGATGATTTTTGTGGGAATTATTTCACACTACATAGTTTGTTCCCTTCAATATCTCGCCATGACTGGTTCCATTTGTCGGTTATTCTGTTTCTTACAGTTGCCTTCATGTCGGTTGCCGTAATGGTATTTATCGTCTGCTCTATCGTGGTTGTGCGCTTGGCCGCTTCATCAATTTGATAATTTCCTTTGATCCCTATATGGGATGGGATCCATACGATGATTAGGCTGTTCTGGCTTGCCGTAAGTTGGTTAAAGAGAGGGTGGATTTCGGGGACGTATGGGTTATCATTGGTTACGTCTTTGATGCTTTCGATTGCGCTAAGCGAATCTACCATGAAGATGTATTTATCAGGTGGGGAATTGCTGATATATTCAAGGGCCATTTTAATGGAATAAAGTTATGCTGTATGTATTGAGCTGTTTACATTTAGTTTATATGATTCGATGTGATTTCCCACTTTAAATGCAGATCCGATATTGTTGTTTATTGTTGATCCATCTGTATATATATATGTTGATGGTCAGGGTATTTATGGAGTGTTTCTTTTAGAGACTCTTTGTAAACGGCAGGGAGGGTTTGTGATTTTACGAATTGCGTAAGGGATGTATTAATTTCAGGAATACGAACGGTCCAGGGTGGGAGGATTTTGTTCTGTGTAGGGATTGACGATAGGCTGGGGTTTAATTTCTCCATAAGGTTTGTTGCTTTATTTAGGGAAGGGGGGGGGGGTTAAGGACGGCTTCAGTTTAAAGGTATTTTCAAAGGATGGTTTGAGTGCTTCACTACAGTTCGGATGACTTGGGTTTGTTACAACGCTTAGAAGGTAGTTAAGCAATGGTATTTTAAGAATATTCTGGTCAACCTTGTTCATATTTCTTCAGTTATCTACGCCCAATTTGAGTATAATTTTCTACAGCCACTTGTGGTGGAGCTAATCTACTGATTGCATTTATTATTGCGTTCGCATGCTTTGTTGCCTCAAGGGGATCAATGCATAACTTTTCTTGGAATAGCTTCTTTCCGATCATTTTTGTTACTCAGAATTCTATTTTCTCTTCTTCTTTGTGTGAATAAATCATATCAAACAAGCCGTTTTCTAACTCTCATGTGATATGAGGACCCATATCCCAGGTTGTCGGTGTTTTAGGCTTTAAGTGGCTGCTAGTGATTCCTCCTTTACCATGTACAATATCGATACGCCATAAAAGCTGCTTTCATATACTACCATGAAAGCCCCAACCTATATTGGTATTTTAAATGATATTTTTATAAGTTAAATATTTTTATGCTCTCTGCGCAAATTTTTCTCTGTGGGTAAATTGAGGCTGGTTAAAAATGAAATGTAACACTCAATTACTCAAATAAATGGTTGTATGCCCCTTTTCTATTTTATTCAATTGCAATTATTTAATTACGCTAGCTCAATGGGAAAACATAAGCTCCTTCTCAAGTTAGGTTCCGAAGTTGACTATATTTTTGATCAAATTTTTTGTATACCCAGTAATTCTAAATCAGTAGTTTAAATACGCAACGTTAGTTCAAATATTCACAGTCTATCAAATTACACAAAATGTCCGCCCAGTGCAACAGCGATTCCTTGAACGTTTAAACTCGTGAAAATATGAGAAAACATCAGGTAAATATTCAAATTTTCGCGCTTGGCAAACAATTAATACTGTTTTGTTTCAATGATGACGTAGAAAAAGCCCCGCCTCGCTTATTTCGTGACGTAAGAGAGACGCCAAAACGTGCACTTGTTTTTGGCCGCTTGGGATTCTCGACAAATTTGCACAATTTGATGACGCCTTGCTTATTACGCAAATTGCGGCGTAGCTGGAGCCTTGGAAACGAGCTAATCTTCTTCTGCAAGATTTGATTTCGTAATTTGCTGCTCTGACATTTAACTTTTAGGTTAATTTCCTACCTCGTAAAAACTGGAAGACCTGGACCGACGCTGCCCTGACATGCCCGTTGAATTTCCTCGGATAGAGATGCTCGTCTGGCTGCAGAAGGTGGTTGGGACGTTCTTGCAGGCTCCTACTATGGCCTGGGCTGCTATCCTCTCGTTTCGAATGCTTTATCTGCTCGTAGATGGGCCTCGAAATCTTGAACTGCTCGATCCCGATGTTCTCGTAGATAGGATAGGAGAATTTTTAATTTTTTGTGTTGCGGAAATGCCACAAACGCTACCACTCGTACACGGAGATGCACACAATAAAGGGCAATATTTTTTAACCTGTTTTAAACAATATCGCATCTTTGCTAGGATATGGTTTTATGCTTATGTTAATGGAAATTAGGTTTGATAATTAATGGACATAAAAGAAAATACATTGGAGTAAATAAATTAGAATTAACATTTTTCCTAAATCTAGATTATTGTCTTTTTCTTATAACTAAAATGGTTCTATTGCGTCACACACACAAACGTGTCTTATTATTTGGTCACTTTATTAATTATTAACGCACTGGCATATTAGAGTTCCACCATTTTCCTTCGTTTACTTCCTTTCCTGTTGCCTGCTTCTCGAATTGCTCTTTGCAATGTTCTGTTATCTTTCATCTTGCTTGGCTTTATTAAAAATTACGCTCTTTTTAAATTGTACATAACAAACCTTTCGTGTCTATTAAATTCTTTCGGTCTGGCTTTACATTATGCACAAACCTATTCTTTTATTATTTTAATTTATTTAAAAGTCAATTTCGAACCCTGTGAAAATAAGCTTTGCCTTTGCGTTCCTTTCTCAACTACTTTACTGTCTCTCGCATCTCATTGTCAATGCATTTAACATTTTACTTTAGTTTAACATTGCAATTGCATAAAACATCCAAACTCTGTGCTTATTTCATCGGTCAATTATCCTGCACTGCAAACAGAGCCAAGTTGTGGGCCTAATACCATCTCAATACAGCCACTCCAAATACCATATAAGTGTTTCATACCTAGCCTAGTGAACATGTCCGGCAGCAAAGAGATATGGCAGCATTTTTCTTGATGTTTCAAAATGTCTTCTAATCGTTCGTCTCTCACAAACTTCATCATAATGGACAGTGGTTTGATTAGGATATTTATGCATAGTTTGGATGTTTTGCTGTTCGATAAAACATCGAGAACGTTAAAGAGCTTATCTTCGCTTTGGAGTTCATGCTCTTTAATTGCACTTCTTACAACCTCTTCAACCAATAGGCGAAAAATTCGAACGGGAGGATTTTTTTTCAACATAATGTTTGGTACACTAGCAGAAATATGACTTAAAATTTCTATAAAGGCACTTCCTTTCATTAAAGTACCTATTGAGTCAAAAGAGGACTTAATAGTGTGCACAACATATAATTTTATATCAAATAGCTTCAAGTAGCTTTATTAACAAAATTTCAAAAATTCTGACGACATATTGGATATCTCAAAATCCTCATTGTGTGGGTGGTCACCCAGAATTTCCTGTTAACTGACATCAGTACGTTTCATAAGACACCAAAAACACTATAGATAACCTTTCAACCCTTAGGGCTATTCTGCCGGACTAAAAATGCCTCTTTAATTATGTATCTAACTCTAATTATAGTAATACCTTTACGATTCGAATTGTAAGAATTAAACGTACTTTCATATACATATTTGCATTTGAGAGGGATTTATAATTCATTATAATGCTGTAGAAACTAGGCTTTGTTCCAAATATAAATGTGTTTTAAAACTCATAGTTTTGAAGCGTTTCATTATGGAGTTTACTCCTTTTTAAATCAAAACTGCTGTTAAATGAACCGCTTGCATCATAGTTTGTACGTGATGAGTGTTTTATAACTATCTAATGGAGATGAAATCATGCACATATTTAGTTTATTAGTGTCATACTTGGCTTTTTTTGTGGGGATTTTATTCGATTTTCATTCATGTAAATACTAAATCGGTTGCGCAATATTGTTCTGTTACTAAGTATGTAATATCAATTGTGTCTGGCTTAAAAGAGCATAAAGTCCTTATTAATGGCACTTCTGACAATAATAATATACAGGACAACAACATGGGGATGGAATATACTCGTATGTCTATTTTTTATGCAGGGTGGTTAAAAAAATGAGGCGGATGAAACCTATAGTTTCTTAGCGGTTTAGGTAGCTCCGCAATGCACACAAATCGTAATATAAAGTTATATGGGTCTAAAGTGAACTATTTTCAAGATATTAACCATTTTATACAAAAAAATCATGTATGTAAAATATATATTTTTAAATTATTGTAGGTTTGTCTTCGATGGAAAAGGGCTACTATTCAAAGTAGTTTAGGCACACAAGGAAACCAAAAGAACAATTTCGACATTAATGATATTGTTTTCAATTGTACCACTGTGACAGCTGCTTCTGAGAAAAACTTTTGGTTAAATAAAAGGAATAAAATAAAAGTAATTTATCATCAGTCTAAAACGCTGACTAATGCTACGCTGTCTTTTAAAAAAATAGATCTCTTTAGTTATCAGATAGTAACAATCAATAAGGTGTAGGAAAGTATATGTATCTACTTGTACTACTGAATGGTGTAACGAATTCCGATATAATTTATCAGCCTCCCTACTATACAGAGCTAAAGAGGATTCTCATAAAAAATTAAAAAAAAAATCTATTTGTTTGTGACAAGTGGCGCTAATTCTGGTCCGTACTTGTTCAGGAAAAGTTTTTCAAGGTAGTTCAGAAATTAGCGCGTTTAGCAGTATTAATGAAGTGATATAGGATCTAAATGAAGCTAGAAAAACTGCCTATTATATGTATTTAAAAACTCCAAAGGAGCAGCGTTTTGTCTAAATAAATATAACTAGCAGCTCTTCCACCAACACCATCAGTAGTTCCTGTCTCTTTAAAAGTCAATGCAGCTGTCGGTTCTAAGAGATGCACTAAGCTTTGCATCCTGCATTTGTGTCAAGGGTTTCTAAGGTTGTTAGAATAATATACTTAAATATTTTACGGTTTGTGAACATCATCACAGAACCCTGTTAATTAATGAATACAGTTCTTAAACTATAGTTCTTAAGTGAGTTAGTATGACATGCTTCACTCTCAAATTTTTCATTGTCGGTGTTTTATGCATTATTCCCCGAGGGGACATAGGGAGTTGGTCATGTGTTTGCATTGTACTCTATCTTTGCAATCGCAGCTAGCTATGTAGAGGATTTTCTTGTTTCGCTTTCCACTGTTTTTCACCGTGTGGTTCTCGACCGCCCTGCCTTCCTTCTTCCATACGGATTCCACTGCAAAACTACCTTACATACTACGGTGTTATAATCATTTATTATTATTATATATAGCTGCTGTGTTACACGTGTACTTCATTTAAGAGCATAGTTAATAAATTCCGAAAACATTCGGAAGAAGTTGGTTGTCTAATATGGGGTAAAGGTTCAAGGTAATTTCAATTCTCCCAACTAGAGGAGGGCTGCTATAGGGACCTTGCGTCCCCCTTCAACCGAGGACGGGAATTATAGAATGGGCGAGAGAAAGGAGTGGTAGAGAATGGAAGAGAGGCCGTGAAAGGTGAAGAAGTACTGCCCCGGAATTCGCCTCAGAGAAGGTACTCTGTACACTCAGGAAACCCACCTAAAAAACTGGATCAGAGCAGGCGGCTGCGTCAATCGAACACACAACCTCCCGAATGCGAAGTAGGCGTGTTAACCACTAATCTACAGAACCAAAAAAGGCAAGTATGTCAATCCCAATCAGCTTGTTATATAGGTCTCACAAAGTGGAAGCGATGGCAAAAATAAAACAATTTTTGGAGAAACATGCTTGAAATGATAGAGGTTAGTGAAGGAAAATTATTTATAATCGGCGAACATACTAGAAATAATAATGCAAAGAAAATATTAAACTCTTGCATCTGATCTGAAGATTATAGAAAATTCAGTCTACAAAAACAAAGATATCAAGGGAAGTGAGACAGTAGACACAGCACGTCCCATCTAAAAATATTGGAAGTCGACAGCACCCTGTTTGGTTCAAGCCTGCAATTATATGGAAAAACAGTTAGCACACAAGAAATTTAAAAAATACAAAACCCTGCACTACTCTAATATGTTTAGCTTACTTAGAAAGCGTGTGCGAAATTTAATTAGCTTAAGTTACAAACAGTACTGGTTAGAGTGCAAAATAATATTCGGAAAAATCCTAAAAAAAATTGTTTATCCGCAAACGTCACAAAAGTGACAACTTATGTGTCTTTATTGACAAGGTAAAAGTGTTACTTTATCTACCTAAACAGATAAAATAGCAACTTTTGCGTACTTTATCTGCCTAAGCACACAAAATCGTTGTTCTCTTTCTTTTTTTTTTCTATGTTTGTTCGCTATCTCCTCCGAAGATACTGGACCGATTAAATTGTATTATGGTTTAAAATTTTGCTAATTTTTAGACTTAGATCATAGGCCGGTTTTTATTTTCAAAAAGAGTACGAAAAAGTTTTAATTTAAATAAACCTTTAAGCAGCGGATCGGAGCATCTGTCGCCGTGGGTTATGGTGTGACAGCTGCTGTGGCCGTGTGCTATTAGCTCGGGTGCATTCTTTTTTTTTAATTTATATTAATGACATTTACCTGAATACGTTTGCGGATAAAATAGTATATGTTATTCGGAGTAAAAGTGACTTTATGTGGCTTAGCTGAATTATTTGCCTCACTAACGTTCGGCTAAATGAACTTCAGCTTCGCCACATAAAGTATCACTTTTACTCCTAATAATATAATCTACTATCATTTGTATCTAATAAAAAGCTTTGTGCTGGAATTCCTTCGAACTTGCAATATGCAGCTGCTACGGCCTCCGATGGTCGTGGAATCTGTAATTTATTTTCCACATATTTTCAGTCTGTTTTTGCTAGTGAAAAACATGCTGATAATCGTGAAACGATCGATAACATGGTTACCAATTTATCTATTTCTAATATTCCAATTTCTGATCAAACTGGTTTTAATATTTTAATCGCTCTCGATGTGAACAAAGGCGCAGGACCCGATGGCATCCCCGCTCTTTTTATAAACCAATGTGCTTCACTCCTATCTCTTCCTTTATCAATTCTTTTTAATAAATCACTACGTGAAGGTTGTTGCCCTGCAATCTGGACAACTTTGCATGTCGTGCCTATATACAAATCTAGCAATAGAAATAACTTTGAAAGCAATCAACCTACTTCTAAACATTTTTAACAAAATTTTGGAAAAAATAATTTATAACGTAATTTTTTCGTCGGAAAAACCTTATATCATTCAGCAACAACGCGGATTTTTTACTGGTAGGTCGTTTAACACTAATTTACTGTCTTATACAGAATATATATTAAAAAGCATGGACAGCCGGCAGCAAGTTGACGCTGTTTATACAGATTTCACCACAACTTTTGATAAAATCAGCCATACAATTTTATTAGCAAAATTAAACTCGATCGGTATTCATGGTAATCTCCTTCGATGGATATCATCATATCTCAGGAATAAATCTCAGTTTATTGAAGTTAATGGCTATAAATCTGACCCAAAAATTGTTTCGTCTGGTGTTCCTCAAAGATCGCACCTAGGCCCTTTGTTTTTCATCATTTTTATAAAGAATATCTCCCTTTGTTTTCGGTTCACCAAGTTTCTATTGTACGCGACGATCTTAAAATCTTCACTGTTATCTTCAATATCCAAGATTGTATAAATTTTCAAAAGACTTAAACAGATTGAATGTAGATTGCAAAGAAAATGGTTTAATCTTAAACATTAACAAACGTTACCAAATCAAATTCTCACGTAATCGACAGGTTACTCACTTCCAATATTTTTTGGGTGTTGATGCTTTCGAAGTAGTTATTAATATACGAGAAACGTAAAAGATCTGGGTGTCATGATAGATAATAATGTACTGTTTGATATCCATATTGATAAAATTGCACAGAAATCATATCAAATGTTATGATTTCTAATCCCGATGCGCTTAAGATCCTTTATTTCTCTTTGATCCTAAGTCATTTAGAGTACTGCAGCAATGTTTGGAACCCCCAATACAGTACATATATAGATCGGTTAGAAGGTATTCAAAATAAATTTATACGATTCTTTTCTACTAAATTTCCGTTCAACAATATTGCAATCAGTTCTCTAAAAGTTGTATCTTATACTTCTATACAAGTTTTTTTACCAAGAGTAGGATAACCCAGATCTTTTATCTAACTTTACGTTTAGAATCCCTATTGGTAATACAAGAAGTGCTACGTTGCTTGGTATCCCTTTTAACAGAACTAGTTCAGCTAATAACTCTCCTGTAACAAGATTATCCTTGCTTTAGAATTCTAATTTGTCTAATTGTAACACGTTAGATATTCAATTTGATTCCCTGCAGACGCTCAAAGCTAACTTTACAATTGTTAATATTTATATTCTAGTTAAGTGTATACTGTTTTTTTTTCTCGTTTTGCTTTTCGGATTTTTATGTTATAATTGTGTATTTTTTTCTCTATTATCAATAATGTTTGCTGTATCGGAGAGTCTGTGATTTTTATATTTTTTAATTGTGGGTTGCTGTAGTTGGGCCTTGTGCTTTGTGTGATTCAAAACTAAATAAATAAAATAAATAAAAAATAAATAAATGAAATGTGATTTAATAGCAAATATAAGAACTGGAGCGAAGATGCTTCTATTAGGAAGAACGGGCCAGTGTGAAAAAGAGATTAGATGTGAATAGACTTTTGAGTTGTTTAGTCGATATGTATCTTTAGTTTTGTATTAATTGTTCAATAAATTTATTTTAAAAAAAAATTTTGTTTGGAGAGCTTTTACATTGTTTAAACTAGGTAACTTTGCATTTTCCGTACATATGCATATGTATATGTACTTATAGGTCCCCATCAATTTTTTCTATTACAATCCCGCATTAAGTTTTATTACAAACAGCTGACACTAACATTGTAGAGTGGCAATGACCTTAACCCAAGAAACACTATTTATGTTAAAGAAAAATACAATCCGACATGCTATTTACTATTTACTTGCAAATTTACAATTTCACAAAAAGCCAGAATAAAAATAATTGCACATTTTCCTTATTTAAAAATTAAAAAAATAAGGTAATTTTCCCTCTCACAACCGCATCTCGAACTCTTTTAAAAAATACAATAGACCAGTAGAAAGTCTCCAAACAGCGAATTTCACACAAATATTGATCTTAAGGTTTTTCTTATAATTATAACATTTTCCCCATTTTGCACCCCCCAAATCCAAATGGGCTGAAAAACTCCCACAGCCCGAATTCTCTTAATAAATAAAATCGATTAGTAGAAAGCCTCCAAAGAGCACATTTCACACAAATATTGATTTTAAGGCTTTTCTGATAATTATAACGTTTTTCCCATTTTCCAACCCCCAAAGTCAACTGGGCCCCAAAATGGCCACATCTCAAATTCCCTTAAAAAATACAGTCAGCCAGTAAAAACTCTCCCAACAGCGAATATTCATTTTAAAGCTTTTCTGATAATTATAATGTTTTCCCCGTTTCCAAGCCCCAAATTCACCTGGGTTGCTAAATTACCACATCCCAAATTTTCTTAAAAATAAAATTGTCCAGTAGAAAGTTTCTACACAGCGAATTTCACACAATTATTAATTTTAAAGCTTTTCTGATAATTATGACAGTTTTCCCCATGTTGAAACCCCCGAATGCACGTGGGCCTCAAAATTCTCACATCCCGAATTCTCTTAAAAATAAAATCGACCAGTATAAAGTCCAAACGGCACATTTCACACAAATATTGATTTTAAGATTTTTCTGATAATTATAAGGTTTTTCCCATTTTACAAACCCTAAAGTCAACTGTACCGCAAAATTACCACATCCCGAATTTTCTTTAAAATACCGGCCAGTAGAAACTCTCCAAACAGCGAATTTCACACAAATATTCATTTTAAGGTTTTTCTGATAATTATAATATTTTACCCGTTTTTCAACCCCCAAAATCACCTGGGTCGCTAAATTACCACATCCAAAATTATTTTTAAAAATAAAATTGTCCAGTAGAAAGTCCCCAAATAGGGAATTTCACACAATTATTAATTTTAAAGTTCTTCTGGTAATTATGACAGTTTTCCCCCTTGTTGCAACCCCCACGTGGGATGCAAAATTTCTACATCTAGAATTATCTTAAAAATACAGCCGACCAGTAGAAAGCCTTCAAACAGCGAATTTCACAAAAATATTAATTTTAAGGTTTTTCTGATAATTATAACGTTTTCCCAATTTTTCCAACCCCTCAATTCACCTGGGTCGCAAAATTCCCACATCCCAAATTCTCTTAAAAAATAAAATCGACCAGTAGAAAATCTCCACACAAATATTGATCTTAAAGTTTTTATTATAATTATAACGTTTTCCTCATTTTGCATCCCCCAAATCCAAATGAGCCGCAAACTATCGCGAATTTTCTTAAAAACTAAAATTGACCAGTAAAAAGTCTCCAAATAGCGAATTTTACACAAATATTGAGTTTATGGTTTTTGTGATATTTATACCATTTTTCCCATTTTCCAACCTCCAAATTCAACTGGACCGCAAAATACCACATCCCGAATTCTCTTAAAAAATACAATCGGCCAGTGGAAAGTCTCCAAATAGCGAATTTCAAGCAAATACTCATATTAAGATTTTTTTGATAATTATAACGTTTTCCCCATTTTGCAACCCCCAACTCCAAATGGGCCGCAAAACTCCCACATCCCGATTTCTCTAAAAAAATAAAATTGACCAGTAGAAAGTCTCCAAACAGCACATTTCACACAAATATTGATTTTAAGGTTTTTCTTATAATTATAACGTTTTCCCCATTTTGCATTGACCAGTAAAAAGTCTCCAAACAGCGAATTTCACACTAATATCGAGTTTAAGGTTTTTCTAATATTTATATCGTTGTTCCCATTTTGCAACCCCCAAATCCAAATGGGCCGCAAAATTCTCACATCCCGAATTCTCTTAAAAAATACAATCGACCATTAAAAAGTCTCCAAACAGCGAATTTCACGCAAACAGTGATTTTAAGGTTTTTTTGATAATTATAACGTTTTCCTCATTTTTCAACCCCCAAATCCGCGTGGGTCGCAAAATCTCTACATTCCGAATTCTCTTAAAAAATGTAACCGAATGCTTTCGTGTCCAAAAAATATCTCGAATCTTACATTTTCACAACCTCTCCAGAAAGTTCGCCCTTGATGAGATATTCAAAATGACACCAACAACATTCATCTGCAATACGTACAACTGGCAAAAATTCGCGAAAACTGCTCATTTTCCAAGTGTCACACAAATCGCTAGAAGAGCCCCGTACTAGCGTCACATCTCGAATTCGTTAAACATTTCTAATGTTAAAATAAATCAAGTGTAATATCTTGAACTATAAACAGATAGACAAGGGAAACTAAAACCTGTGGACTAAATACAAATCTCTCTTACTACAAATGCAGCAGAAGGGGTATGCAAAATAGTCAAGGATAGGAATAGAAAACCAACGTCGTAGTGAAACCCAGAGGGCCCTTAAAGAAAAGAAGAATACATGGAAGAACTGCATAGCAAATAAAAGCAAAATACTACATGAAGAATATAAACAACTGGGGAAAAAAGCTTTTTCTTCTTCCTCTTTCTTTTTTTTAAGTTTCCTAAACGGCATTAGCTGCCTCGGCCCACTTTCTATAAATGTTTATGTTGTCATTCTTTTAGCTTCCACCATCGTTTTTCTCTTTCTTCATGTTATGTCTCTGATGTTATCAGTCCATATTCTTTTTGATCTTCCGCTTAGTCATTTACCCTCTCTTCTCACCTTCAGTACTTGGCATGGCATTCAGAGTTTGGTCATTATTTTTTTCTGCTTATACCACTTTAATTGCTTGGCTTCTGTTGCAGTCATTTGAGGTACTTGCAGCAGTAATTTCCTAAAAGTTGTATTTCTTATACTGTCTGGTCTTGTTTTGCAGTTACTTTTCTTAAATATTTCACTTCCGCCATAGTAATTTTTTATTTATGTCTGTCGATAGTCCGTTTTTCTGCACCGCAGCTTAAAATTGGGACAGAAGCCGTTTTTATATGTGTAGTTTTGTTTTTGCCTTGATCTCTCCTTTTACTATGAAAATTCTATTTAGACTGTAGTACAATTGGCTAACTTTGTTTTTGCTGCATTGTTTTTGTTTTACTGATGTTGATGTTTAAACATACCCCTTCTATTACCTTTTTTCATACATTCTTTGCAGCTTGCAATTGATCTTTGCTTTTCGCTGCGCAGAACGTGTTCTAGATGTACACTGGCTCAAAGTTCTAGTTCCCTATCTTAAATTTTCTTAATTCTTGCTCAATTCCTTCTTTAATTCTAAATGTGTGTTCTCCATCAAACCTTACTTATTCACATTTACCTTATCTAGTACTTTCCACATTTGTTTTCTAGGTTTATTGTCAACTAGGATCCTGAAGTTTATTATAGTTATGCTACTCCTCCACGAAATGATAAAAAAGTGTAAAAATTTAACAGGAGACTTAAATGTCAATTACAAGAACTTAATGCCAGTAATAATAAAGGATTTTTTCGGAAAACAGTGTTTCGTGCAGTTACGAAAAGTGCTCCAAAAGAATTTAATTACTTGGAAAGAAGAACCACATATAGCTCGATAATGGAATATTAGTACCTAGACAATTCAAAGCTTTCGAGTATCTGACTACCCCCATTAACAGTGGCAAATGGAATTTGACAGCAACAGCAGAATAAATAACACAGCCGAACTCTACTGCACACTTAAGAAAGTATTTATAAAAAAAACGTAAGGTTTCCAAGCCAATACAAAGCAATATATGTACCAACGCTGAGTTACGAGGTTTCTCATTAAAAGAAAGCAATGGAAATGGGACGAATTAAAAAATGAGAACATTAGGACGACAATTAAAGTATAATCACTAACCGATATAATAGAATAAAATCAACTGAAGGAGATGGGACACATCAGCAGAATAAAGAATACAAAACAGCTCAAATAAACATGAACAGCAAGAACAGATTGCAGTCAACCTAAAGAAAGGTCAGTAACAACATGGAAAAATAGAATAAGCAGGTGATACGTAAAAGAGGTAGTCCTTGGAGAGAGGCAATTTAACGGATGACCATAAACACTGACGCAACTTCTAACATCAACCCAGCGACTGATAGCAACAACCTCGACACCTTAACTGATAGATGAGGATTCGACTAAGTTCGATTAAACAATGGAAACTAAACATGTGTGAAAATGATTCTTGCAAATCTGAAGTGTCGCAACTGGCAGGTGAAACAGTGACTATATTACTAGCTGTTTGACCAATTCTGGTCAAGTTTCTGCTTAGATGTTGAGATATTTGCCGCCTTGAGTCACGTTAGTAATAGGATTTACATCCCCTCTTCTCACTTACCCAGCTATTCGCCGTTACTTAATATTATTTATTTTACAGTAACGGTTTTTCACGTAGGTGCCTACTTTATATAATCGTTTTCAGTGACTAAAAACAGCTATTATTCACAAGATGTTATGTTAGATACTCACAACAATAAACAACGAACAATTCACACCAATGTAATTTCGATACGATATTTATTATTCCTCGACTTATTTGAGAAAATCTTCATTCAATTTAGTTTTCAAACTCTTTTGTACAGAATCTGCTAGTGTATGGCAGAACGTAGTATATCACACCTGAGTGAAATGTCATTATTGCCACGTGCGTTAAACGTCACACTAGCGTATAATGACTCACTTTTAATCTACCTAATGTACAATAATAACTTCAAGTGAAAACTATTACTGTAAGTTTTACTATCACCGTTTAAAAACGTATGTTGTAATAAAAAAGGTCTTAACATGCCGATTTATCCAAGACCCCTTAAAACCTTGTTTAATCTTGTGAGACTTAAATGTCAGTCACGAATGCAATTAAAGATACATTTAATATTGATCACAATTTCAATCGAAAAAAACTATTTTGAAGATGAACGAAATCATTTCTTCGATGAGCTACATAATATAGAGAAAGAACTGCGTTCTGAAAAGCCTTTTCAGGACGCGTTTTATCTTATCAGTCGAGCCTTTAACGTAATGTATAAATTGTAAGCCTTCCAGGTGTGGGGATCCTTCTTCATCCTTCTCAGTCATAGTCTTGTCTAGCGGTAGTTGTATATCCGTTCTTTTGCAAAGAGACAAATAGATGTTCTTCTGCATCTGAGATACGAATATCTCTGGTTTTAAAAACGGTTGCTTTTTGCATTGAATGCTGGTGTGAGGTAGCATTTAGATATGTGTGTGTTTTCTTGTACTTGCCAGAATACCCCACTACTTCCCACGGGTGCCACGTGAAGCCATAAAAATAAAAGAACATCCGAATAATATAAACAGGGAAGATGGCATTAGGCTTAGTAAAATGTGGACTCCTGTGATACATGATCTAAAGCATAACAACCACTGTGCGTTAGACGACCAAGCCCCACGGTTTCAAACTGTGCTGAAATTGAACGACCAATCAGCGTTACGTCGATCCGAATGGCTGGCACAGAGGATTATAATTAGCTCCACACTGATCTTCAGTTCTTAGAGCGACTTTCACTTTGATGATGCAAGCTGCAATGACTTGCGAAACGTTAGTCAAAGTGGGCGCACAAATAGCAGTAATGCATGTTTTTTTGGGTATGTCGCCATTCCCAAAAATTACAATTATTATATATCGTTTCGAGGGACAATCTGCCTTCGTTATCAACGATTAACAATTAAAACTAAAAATGAACAAAGAAACTTCGCTTTTTACTGTGACTGAAAGACGACCAACGTCCAATGAATTTCTTGACACTGACATTTGATTACCTACACCTACGATCTTTAAGAATCGACAGCCACTCCTTATCTAAAAATATTGAAAAAGTAAACTGTACGCGGTTTCCTTAAATTTACGTTTAGTTGACATCGACAAGATCTTTGTTTTATGCTGTTGTATTTTCTGGTTGTTAATTCAAACATGTGTTGCCAGCTTAGACTTACTGAATTGATATATTTTAATTATATTTTTATGTTCTTTAACTCTAACTCCTAAAGGTCTGGATGTTTCACCGATACAATATTTCCCGCATTCGCGGGGAATACTATATATACAATTCTTTAAATGTTGTCCTTCGTTGAACGGTTTAGTTTTTGTAAGTACTGACCGCAAGGTATTCATCGTTTTGAATACCGTCCTAACATTGAATCTATTTCCAATTCGTCTAATTTTATCAGATGTATAGGAATAGTTAGAGTATTATATTTTTTTGTATAATTTTTTTGTATATTTGTGGCATTGTTTCTGTATTGAAAATGATCCTAACAAGAGTCTCTAGATATCTATTATCATTTAACCGAACAAGAGTCTCTGGATATCCATTATCTTTTAAAACATTTAAAACAAATACTTTCTCTTTTTTGAATAGTTCATTATTAGAGCAAATAATACCAAATCTGCCTGCGTATCCTCGTTATCAAGGTACTCAAACAACACGAGCCTAATCGCGTGGATCCTTGCTCGAGTTCACAAGGTGCAAGGCACGTTAAGCCAGAAAATGCTGGGCGTTCATCTACAAAGACTACGCTGTCTAAGCCGAAATTGTTTTTAACATGAATAATTCGAGTAACTGCGAAAGCCCCAAACAATATATTAAAATGGATGTATAATGATTTAAATTGTCTGGCGATTAACGTGCTAACTCGTGAAATACAGGTTGGTATCCTTCACCGACGGTTGTACCACTTCTTCATGGTTCCTTCATCTTTGCTCCACGGCATGCAGTGCAGATTTTTGTTTAAAATGTATTAAATGTGTGTAAAAAGATTAGAAAATAAAACTCCAAGATGGAGCTATACAGCGAAATATTTTTTTTGTGGTTGCGCTAAATAACACAGTAGAGTTATTTACCTCCTCCATAACCGTGAGTTGAAATCAGTTTCAAAAAGTGCTACTACATGCAACCAGGGTATGGGACAGTACGTCATGGCCCATTTGGTCGTTGTCGGTTTGTCGCTGCCGATTCGTGGTAGGTATGTCAAATTCGCCGTCTATCTGTTTCGGCGTTGGCCAGATTTCGCCGTCGCGGAGAGCTGTATTTTTGAAATGTTGAAAGATTATAGAAATGTTCTATGACTGCTGACTTTTGATGACTACAGTGTATCTCTACGTTGAGTTTTAATTCTTTTAATTGAGAGTAGTATTTTGATTCATCTAAAACTTTGTGCGCTGACGGCGAACATTTTGACGGCGACTTTTCCTACGGCGAATCGGCGACGACGATTGAGTTGACATATTGAGTGCCATATTATTGCACGATCTAGAGACACAACAACGTAGTAATTCATTTGGCTAGATCTACTTCAGAAATTGCTATCAATTTATCTGCCTCAGGCGTTTTTATTCTATAGATCGTTCAATATTTCAAATTCAGTACAGTGTCTCATGCAGAACGACGTTGACACATTTGAGCACAAATCTCTTTGGAAGTTAATACGCACCTGTCAATCATAAATAAATTCCGCTTTTGTATTTCGGGGCACTTTACAACTACTAATAGTTTGCTTCGCCTTATCCAAATCTGACGATACTTCAAGCAAACTTAGACTGTCGGACGCTGCCGAGAAGTGGCAACGTCGTCCAGAAAACTCCCATTACCCTATGCTGCCCGTACTTAATTTGAAATATGAAACGATCTATAGAAACACATATAGTTTTTAAAAGCCACAAGAGTTGTTTCTAAACCTTGTTCGACGGTTTGGTTACCTTGACTTGGAAAAATCAGCATGTAGTTGAAGTGTTTTTTTGAGAATTAACATAACAGAATTTGGGGATCATCAACCGTTTCAAACTAAGCTATTGCAACTGTAGCCCCTACAGCAAGATCTTTTTTTTTCTTTAGAATTTCATTTAAACTGCTTGTTAGTTAATCGATGGTATACGAAACCTGGTGAGCAGGACGTAAATGATTTCGACACACCCTCTAACATAGAGCTTGGACCTTAAACCCCCATTTATGTCGTTTGTTTTTTATATATTCTCTAAGATTTCCTGCGTATGTTTCTTTATATGTGATTATGATCTTGTCTACAAATAACTGATTTTGGATGTGAAGTTTTTGGCAAGTTTTTCAAATTCGATCTACTGCGTGTATTTCAATGAAGTAGCATACGTGGTACGAGTAAATCCTTCAGTTAAAATAAGATCACGCCAAAACACACCTTAGTACAAAGTTGTAGCCCTGATGACTTACAGCCTCTTAAAGGTCGAGAAGACAAACATATTCAAACTCATTATTAAATAATGTCCTGACATCTTGCATGAGCAACATTCCCGGGCTGCATATCACGATGAAAATTTTAATAAAAGAAAGATAAGCAGGTTATAAAAACTACAATTTACTCAATTATTTTAGTTTTTCGCCAGGCGAAAGTTGCTATACTTTCCGAACGGCGACTGTGGTATGGTGCATTGTCCATTGCAATTACCGAACCAGGTTCCATAAGCAACAATACGGAAGAAAACCATCTTTCACACACATCGGTATTCATCTTTTCATGGTAATCTACCGCGATTCAAACACATTTAGTCCACCATGAAATCACTACCAATGTGGGTTATAATTAACCACCGGTCCTTGCTAGAGAAAATTTTAATCCTATTGAGAAGCCTTCATAGAGCGCCTAACGTGAAGTTCTTATGTTTAAATCCTATCTAATCCTGGACACTCTTTATTCAGCCAAGTCTCATACGTATGAGATTCCTTCTTCAATCGCCAATATTCACGTGTTTCACTTAGAAACTTTTTTCGCTAGATTATTACATCCTTGTCGACTAGTATAGATTTCCGGTTTCTTTTCAAGTACCGAATGTTCATCTCAGGTAGTGTTCGGAGCACCATACCACGGGATATCTCGGATAAATTCTCATCCATGCTAAGTTGTGTCTATGCTTTTATATAAAGAGCGTTCGATGCTCAAGAGTTCATTGTGAACGTACCACATCAGCTGTTTCAAACGAACGTCTTTTTGCGTCTGTTGTCATTTAGTAAATTGTGTATCCCCTTAGTGACATATTTACGTAAGTGCAGTAAAGTTTGTTTTAATAATTTGGCTAAAGCATAATCTTTCTTTACAGAATCAGTAATGTAACCTCTTCAATTAAAATGGTTTTGCTACAAAAATATAACATTTTCATGATCGAGTCCTATTTTCGTAACTGCCATCGAGTTGAATATGGCAATAATCAATCCATGGTTGTTTTGAAGAGTTTTGGCAGGAATTTTCAAACCTTGCGTTGCATTATAACACTTTTCGTTGTTCTTTGAATCACTGCATTGAAGTTTTTCGTGGGACTGAATCCGTTTTACGCAAAGAAAGTAGCAGTCATCATCCGAAAAGAACGGCAGAAGTAGTTGAAAATGTAAAACAGTTTATGGAAGATGTTTTAACAAGTTTAATTGGCAATTGCCAGCTGCCACAAAATATTAAAGAAAGACATCCACGTCGATCTCCACCGTTTGCAGTCTGTACCACAATTACACGAAGCTCATTATCTTCAGCGTGTCGAATATTGTCAGTGGTTTCTAAATATCCTCAACGACGACTAATCGGAAAACGCCTTTTTTTACGAACGAGGCCTGGTTTTATTTAGATGGATACATTAATTCCCAAAACATGCGTTGGTGGAGTTCAAAGAAGCCTAATTCTATGTTAGAGACACCTGTTCATTTTTAAAAATAAGATTGTGGGCGGTTATTTCAAGGCGTAGAATAATAAGTGGGCCATACTTTTATTTTGAAGGTAAAAGTAAGAAAAGTGTTTATTTGTTGAAAAATCAACGAAGATTTTTTTCAGGTACCTTGACTGCAGAAAGGTGTAGAGGAAAGATTTTGCGGCCTTATTTCGACGAGCTTTATGACCATGAACTCAGGTTTGGTTTTTTCCAACACAACACATAATACCTTAAATATGATACGAGACTTTTTCTACAGACGGATTATTAGTCGAAACACACTAATACCTTATCCTGCCAGATCTTGCGACCCCAAGCCTTGAGATTTCTTTATGTGGCCGTATTTAAAGAGCTCCATTTTCCAACAATCAATACATGACTAAATAAAGTGCAGCGCATAATATTGGAAAAATTAATGAAATTAATAACAATCCGACTATGTTAATAAATGTCAGTAATGGGATTGTGTGAAGAGTTCGAGCGTGCATGGGTGAAGGCGATGGGCATTTTGATCATTTCTTATGGATTCCTTTATTATTGTAATAAATTACAGTTAAGTTATTACGCAGGCGGCCGGTTCGGGTTCGAATCCTGGCGAGTTCTAGAAGGATTTTAAAAATTGTACTCTCCACGACTAACACGCTAACACCTGTGGTTGTCGTTAACCCCTAAACAAAGGAACTCTTTCTCACCTTCGGCGGGCAAGGCTAACCACTTACCCGGCCTAAGGGCAAAGGGACTCATAGAACCACTTCGTTTTTAAAACAGGCCACTGGCCTATAATAAGAGAAAGAAGAAGAAGTTATTACCATTTGATGGAAATGTAGTTTTTGCATTATTTCTTGTTGCTAATCTACTGATAAGATTTAGGCTTCTCGTTGTATTGCCAATAAGTTTATGTTTATAATTTAATTTTAGTCAATTTAAATTGCCCTATTATTTTAATTTGGATATTCAAAATTATTTATGCTAGCTCCTGTAGATACACTCGACTGAAAATCAGAGTGGATTCCTTTTATCTAGATTGCTTATTCTGAAATTTGATGTTCCGATTTTAATTATCAATTCAAAACTTCTGTTAAATAGTACGTCAAACTATTTCTGAAAATTCAATTACAAATACTTGATCGTTATATTTGTTACATGACAATATTAAATAGTAAGCGCTTCCCTAATTAAAATTAATTCACTTTCATCTTTATTTTATTTCAGTTCTTATGTAATACCTGGATTCACCCAAATTTCATCCAGCTTAGCACTCCTCTGATGAAACCAACTCGTCCCATTCTGCAACCTATCACTCAACAACTGCTTTGCTCCAAACCACGGTGAAGACGTAAACTGTCTACCAAACTGTCAAAAATGTCCAAAATCATGATTCGAACCAACCCAGGAACCCAGTTTGCTCCATGAATCTGCCTATACAGCTTCACCACAGCAAAAATCCAAACAGAGCTCGTTCGTAGTTACGTTAGGTACTTTAGTACTCAACCCAAATCAATCATTTGAATTCCGTTACAGCTTTGCACCAAGAATCCAGACCAGAAACAAGCCCAACAAATACGCTCACTCTATCAACGACTTCCTTGTGATCCTCTTCTTTTGTAAATTGTTACTTGTTATCCAATTCAATCAATGTCAAATGTCAAATGCAATCTTACAATAAATCGAATTCAGTAGCTCCCTCCTTTTATTTGGTTTTATAGATTATAAATGTTTTAGTTTAGTCTTCCTACCACATTCTTTATCTTCTTCCATATAGTCTGCATACCTTCCATTCTTTTAACACTTTATATTTTTACCTCTTTTTTAACACCACGCAAATTTTATCTTACACTTTTAACTCTTCTATATGCCAAAAATGTTTTTAAAACTTTTAAAAACGTTTATTTACTAATTTCTTATTACAAAAATTGGTTACATGCTTTTCGTTTCAAATTTTATATATCAATAAAAACAAATTCCTTAACGATCCAGCTTATTTTTCAATCCAACACATTATAAAAGGGTATTATTTGATTAACACCCACTATGTTCAATATTCTATCTCGAAAAAGTATTTGTCATCAATTTCCAAATTCATTTTAGATATTAAATTAAGTTAGAATCCTTCTGTTTCTCAATCAGTTTCATTTTATTAAATTATAAATTCTATTTCCTTTCTTTACTAAATGCATCTTAATAATTTTAATATCCAATTCACATCTAACTCGATCTTTATAATTTACAATTACTCTAATCCTTTAATACTATTAATCTGATTTTTTACCCTTGTACCAATATAATCACACTACTTATAAAAATAGGGTCAGGTACGTTTTGTGATATGTTCACAATGAACTTTTCATCGCCGACTGCAACGTCAAATTTAAATGAACACCCGATAGTAGGAACTTTGTTAATGAAAAATGCACCATGAATTTTTCGAATCTTCGCATATTTTACATCGTCTTCAATTTTAAGTTTCCTTTGATCGGTAGTAGTTGTTTCTGTTCCTATAATTTTTCCGTTTTTCCAAATATGCTAACGATTGTAGTGCTGGAAACATTTGTTAAAATAGTTACTACCAGCCCTTCATACACATTTTTCGGGTTTTATAATCTGTAAGCCACTGTAACCTGCTTCAGGTTCCATTTTGGAAATAGTTTTGTTTATGTAGCACTCTGGAATTTATATGAACTATAAAATCACCAAATTCAGCACTCTTTAGAATTTAAAAAAAAATTCAATCGCCGCCTAAGCAAACTTTCTCTAATAAAACCTTACCAGGGTGACGCACATTATTATTATTATTAGCTTAACATTCCAATGGTGAATATAGCTGTTTTGTTATTAAAACAGAACTGTCCAGATCCATTTAATGAGGTGGATCGGTTCCCGGCTTTATAGTTTATAGGCCAGCATGTGTTTTTGTTTCTTCCACTATTTGTCTCCACCTTCTTCTGTCTTGGGTCTATCTTCTCTATTGTGTTACACCCATTTCACGTAAGTCCGTTGTTACTTGGTTCGACCATCTGCCTTTGAGTCTTCCTCTGTTTCGTGTTTTATTTGTTTTCCATTGAGTTATTAGATTTATTATGTTATTGTCACTTCGCTTAATATGCCTCAGCCAACGGATTTTCTGGACATTTATGAATCTGACTACATCTTCACCACCCATTGCTTCTAGTATTTCATTATTCATCCTTGGTCTTATGTCTTTATTATACCGTATTGGGCCAAGTATTGTTCTTAAAATTGTAAGCTCGAAGCAAAAGGTCATAGGGTTCGTAACATCATGAACATAAGACATCGAGAAAGTAAATTACCTCTAATGCTATTCTACGTTGACCTTAAACCTCAACCAAATAACAAAGAGATATACGATCTTCAATTTCTGTGTAAAATGCAAATTCAAATAGAACCACCTAATAAAAAGAAAGGTATCATACAGTGCACAAGATGCCAACTGTACGGACACTCTAAAACGTACTGTTCAAAGGCTTTTAAATGCGTGAAATGCAGTGGCAACCATAATTCAATAGAATGTCAGAAATCTAAAGATACGCCCGCCAGGTGCGCTCTTTGCGGAAATAGCCACACTGCCAGCTACAAAGGGTGCTCTGTCTACAAAGGCTTGCAAAATGCCAGAGGTAAGACTGGAAATACGAACTACCAAGGTCGTAACCATCCCATGCCACAAATTATAAAAAATACCCAACAGTACACAAGAAACAATTCCACATATTCCGGAATAGTGCAAGGAACTACATAAAAAACCATCAGACTAACTTAGAAACCCAGCTGACTGCTTTCTTCAGCGAATTTAAATTAATGTTTTCCCAATTAATAAACCAGAACGGTATGATCTTAAACATGCTAACCACTGTCATTGGCAAAATAACTCGTTAATGGACCATTTTTCATTACGTATTGCTTTTTGGAATGTTAATGGTTGAACGAACCATAAAAAAAATACTCAATTTTCTACAATTTAATAAAATAGATGTTCTACTAGTTTCGGAAACGCATTTCACTGAAAGGACAGTATTCCGAATACCGCAATACAAAGTTTATTACACCAACCATCCTGATGGAACAGCCCATGGAGGTTCTGCAGTAATTATACGCAATACCATAAAACACCATGATATGCCAGCACATCAAAGTAACAAAATTCAAACATCAATAATCCATATTAGCTCTCAACCATTATGTTTTGATATAGCTGCCTTATATAGTCCACCCAAACATATTATCTCTACTAAAGAATATAAAGCAGTTTTCCAGCATATGAGGAACCGATTTATAATAAGAGGCGATTGGAACGCCAAGCATACTGACTGGGGGTCAAGGTTAACTAATACCAAGGGTAAAAATCTACCAAGGGCCATAAACAACAGTAGTTGCTCATATCTTTCTACCGGAGAGCCAACGTACTGGCCACCCGACCCTAATAAGCTGCCCGATCTAACTGACTTCTTTGCACTCAAAGGTTTCTCACTAAACTACCTCAAAGTTTCCCCAAATTGGGATATTTCATCTGATCATACTCCTATAATAGCCATACTTAGTACTCATGTCATCTTCAGACCAGACGTGCCCAAGCTTATCACATCTAAAACAAACTGGAAGGCATTCAGATCGCATATCGATAAACATCTGAACCTCAACCTCAATCTCAAACATCCTGACGATCTCAATGCTGCAACAAATTACATAACTTGTGTAATACAAGTAGCTGCTTGGATATCCACTCCAAAGATCGATAAAAATATAAACACAAAGGCCAACATACCACTATTCATTAGAGAATTTGTTGCAAAAAAAAAAGAAAATCTAGACGTATATGGCAAAGAAGTAGAAACCCTGTTGACAGATCTACATACAATAGGCTGACGAGGCGAAGACCAATCTATATGGAAAGCTACCAAAAGTTTCAAAAAACCAGTCGCTTACATTCCTCCATTAAGGAAAGGGGACGGTAGTTGGGCCAAGGCAGATCACGATAAGGCTGCTATTTTTGTAGAACATCTATCAGAAGTTTTCAGTCCACTCTTAAATGACAATAACAATGATAGCTCACAAATTGATGAATTTCTAAGCAGTCCCTGTCCAGTGACATTACCAATAGCGCCTTTCTCCCCTGCGGAAGTAAAACACGAAATGTCGAAATGCAAAAATCAGAAAGCACCTGGTTTCGAAAAAATCACTCCGCTAATACTCAAAGAGTTACCAAGAAAAAACCATAGTACTATTGACCACCATTTACAATAGCACGCTTAGGTTAGCTTATTATCCAGTAACTTTGAAATTCGCACAAATAGTTTAATCATGATCCACAAACCTGGAAAGCCACCACATGAAGTAACATCCTACAGGCCTATCAGCTTGCTGTCAACTATGTTCAAAATATTAGAGAAACTTTTGCTGAAAAGACTTACAAAGTCAATTGACCTTGGCTTTCGAACAATTCACTCAACAATCCAACAAAGCCATAGAATAATAAACGAAATACTCAAAAGCTTTGAAGAGAAGAAAATATGCACTGCCGCATTCCTCGACATAAAACAAGCATTTGATCGTGTTTGGCATAACGGATTGCTATTCAAACTGAAGCTTACCCTACCCACACCTTACTACCTCCTATTAAAGTCTTACCTAACTGACCGATACTTTCAAACTAAACATAAACTGGAAACATCCATTTATTACCCTATCAAGTCTGGAGTTCCTCAAGGTAGGGTGCTGGGGCCTTTCCTTTACCTAATTTTTACTGCTGACATTCCAACAACAGCTAATACCAAAATTGCCACCTTCGCGGACGATACCGCATTAATTCCTAGCAATTAAAACCTCCCAAATTGCCTCTAATAATCTTCAGTACCACCCCAATCTCCTTGAAAGCTGGCTGGCCAAGTGGAATATCACCGTAAATCAACAAAAGTCTGCTCAACTTGAAGATACAACAAATGAACTGGCTAATACGACGAAAATCGAAACTCACAGTAGACAATAAGATTCTCTTATACAAATGCATAATCGAGCCGATATGGACATACCGGGTACAGCTTTGGGGCTGTGCTAAACCGTCGAACACCCAGATCATCCAAAGGTTACAGTCCAAAATTTTATGAATAATGCTCAATGCCCTCTGGTATGTCAGGTCAGCAATAAAACCATACATGATGACTCAGGCATTCTGTTCGTCAACGATAAAATCCGCGAGCTAACCAGAAGATACCTAAATAGTTTCCCTGGACATCTAAATGAAGAAGCTAGTAGGTACCCTTAGCGTTCCACTAGAAGTAAGAAGAAGACTAAAAAGAAGATGGCCCACAGACGTAGATCCATAGCTTTAGTTAAGTAAAGTTTTTCTATTCAACCTATAACTTAAAAGTAGTTAATTCGGAGTGTAGCTACTGGGCTGCTTCTCCCTTCATGTGTAATACAGTACTCTAATTTACTTATTGCTTCTATAGAGCAGATTGTAAATGACGTGTATATAATAAAAAAAAATAAAAAAATTATTCTGTCGAAGGCTTGTTGGAAGTCGATGGCTTTTTCCATTATTTGTTTGATTATGTGTAGTGCATCTACCGTGGATTTTCCAGAGGTGAAGCCATTTTGCTAATTCCCTATTAGGCCGTTGGTGTGTGAGAGTAGTGGTTTGTTTATCAATGCTGTAAAGATTTTTTCTATTTTCCTTCGATTGTCATGAAATGTACAATTATTATCAACGTTAACAGAATTGTCACAACGGAAAATACTGTGGAAGTGTTAGACAGCATTATGAAGAATATCAAAATAATTGCTACTTGTTTTTACTTTAAATGTACTTTGAATGTCAAACTGTAATAAACGGAAAACGTTATAACCTCAATTTTTATTACCATGAAATACACAATTGTTATAAACATTAACTGAATCATTGGAACTGTCTTTTGAAGTTATGGTAATGCCAGGTAAATTTTGATTTGACACAATATTGCGACAAAAAGAATTACTGCCTGATACAGTAATATTATTTACAGCTTCATCCATATGGTGAGAACATCCCGGTAATTCCAAATTAAGATTGTCGACTGCATCATCCAATACAGTTTGACGACCAACGATTTGTGCAACTTCAAACTTTTTCTTCAAACATGCATCAATATAACCCTCGGCAACTGCAGACGACTTCCACCCTCCGTGTCGTTTTACAGTTAGTAAATCACCGTCTTGGTTAGCTAACTGTGTTGCACTGGATCTTCGGAAACAATGTCCTGTGAAGAGTTCAGGATTCGGTAATTGAGGAAATTCGGCAATGTTCCTTGAAACCTTCCCAATAGTATTAATCCCAATGGGACTATTAACACAGTGACCACCACGGTAGGTTAAGAAGAAAGGTTTATGTGTAACAATTTTCGGTCGCAAGGCCACATATTTTGCAATTAAATAAATCCAATCTGGGTTGGTTATCATAAACTCTCTCGGTACATTATTTTTTGTTTTAGGAACTGCTACAGTAACTGAGTGAGGTCTACATTCAACGTCATCGATGGACATGTTTGTCAATTTTTCGCGCCTACACGCACCGCTATAGCCCATTACTAATATAATCTAAAATTATATTAATTATGTATAAAATTACAAAATAAATTAAATTTACACCCACTTTCATCGCCAGGTACAATTTATTATCTGCTTCTTTAATGAATTTGTTAATGTCGCTCTCTTCCAATATTTTTGATTTTTTTGGCACGTAACTTGTAGACATGCGTTTCAAAAACGCTTGCAGTTTCACATATTTTGATATGTCAACATTCCTGTATATAGAAAGGCACGATCTAAGTTTTGAATAGGTGCTCCATAAAGTGGATGGTTTGTATTTTTTACTTTGCTCATCAAAATAGGCTAGTAACACATTCTCTGATATATTTTTTGCACCATTCTAAAAATTGTTGAAACTGTTTCTCATATTGCGATCTGGACTTCTCTGGTAGTAAATTGGTAACAACATTGGCTGCACTTGCTCGAATTTCGGGCGGAGTACATGAAAAATCTTCAGAACTCATTTTCAACAAAAAGTAATGACAATTCAAATTGAATTTTCCACGGCCTTCTTAAATAATACTAAATCATTGTACCCAACCTTAACAAAATTCCCTAAATTTCAAAATTTAATTTCTTTAATGTAAAAAGACGCATGATACGAGTTTCATGGGTGGATAGAATAACCAACGTACAAATTTTAGAAAAAATGAATTGCTCCTTGGAACTTATGACTACTATAAAACGACGGAAACTAGAGTACCTAGGGCATATAATGAGAGGCGAAAAGTACCAATTACTACAATTAATTTTACAAGGTACTATAAAAGGCAAAAGAAGTCCTGGCCGTAGACGCACCTCATGGCTAAAGAATCTCCGAAATTGGTACAACAAATCTACAAGATCACTCTTTCGAGCTGCAGTTTCCAAGGTGCAAGTGGCCTTATTGATCGCTAACATCCGTTAGGATATGCACTAGAAGAAGAAGAAGAATGTAAAAAGGAATTAAAAGGTGCAAAATAAAAAAAATTGTATAAAACACTCGTTCAGAAAGCTCTTCCAGCACTTGTTTGTTCCTACACTCGCCACTTGCTCGTGTCGGAATTTCAAAGGCGTGCTTGAATCGAAGCTTTCTTGAACTTGTATTTTAATATACTATGTAAGCTGTATTAAGTAATGTGATGCCTCGGTAGTTCCGGAATTCCTCGGGGTCACTTCTTTTTAATGGTTACAATTGTTACTTCTTCCCATCTTTTTGGTAGCTGTTCTGCTCTCCATGAGTATATTTTCATTCCATACAGTTGATTATGTAATTATTTACTGTGATACTTTATAAGCTCTCCATTTATGGCATAATTTCCTGGTGATTTCTCATTTGTGATTTTTTTATTACTTGTATAACATTTTCGTAGGTTGGTTTTTGTATTTCTTCATTATTAAATTCTACTTCTTCCTGCTGTTGTAGTTCTTCGTTTTGTCTGTTAAGTAGCTGTTGGAAATGTTTTTCCCATATTTTCTTTATGGCTTGTCGTTCATGTTCGACTCTACCTTCTTCATTTTTCATACCTCTTCTCCTAATTTGGTTCTTCGGTTTTTGTTCCTTTATTTTCTTGTAGAAATTCTTTGTGTTGTTAGTTCTACTTTTTTCCATATCTTCTTTAATCCAGGTGTTATTTTTTTTGTTTATATAATCTATAACATTCCTTTCTAAGTTCTTTATATCTCTCTTTATCTTCTTCTCGTTTTGTCTGCAGCCATTTTAATCTCGCTTCTTTCTTCAGTTTATTTTTCAGTTCACAGTCTTCATCAAACCATTCGTTCCATTTATTTTTGTGCTTTGTTGTGTGCTTTTTCTTATGCTTTGTTTTATATGTTCCCATTTCTAGTTTATATTATTTTTCGTTTCTTTGTTCCTAATTCTGTTGTAATGTTTTGTTTGTACAATTTTTTATAGTTGTTATTGTTTAATTTTTCTAGATCAAGTTTATTGCTGCACGTTTCGTATTTTCGGTAGTTGATTGCCGGTGACGGGCATACGTGCCGCATAATATTTGTGATAAATATACAAATAACCAGAGTTATTACTGCAAAAACTACATTCCTCTGTATGACATTTTTAAGCAGCGGCACCAATGAAATATAAAGTGTTACTCTGATATATTTGCCATTAGTTTCGTGCGAATGTTGATCTCAATGTCTTGTAAAATAATACTCGAAATAGTAAAAAAGTTCCTTTGTCGATTATGATACCTACGATTAAATAATTTGTTGACTCGATTCCATGGACACGAGCAAAATAGCTTAAAGTTCAGCTATATAAATTGGTATTGAACAAATGAATTGTGTATCAAGCACAAAGCAACCTAATACTACTTTACGCTCTTGATGCACAAATAACTATGAAACCATTCATTAGCTACCAGTTGTTGCATGCTTCTCTGTAAATAAATAATTAATGTAGTTTCCAGAGACGTAGTTACATGGTATGTGAAAAACCGTTTCAAGAAAATACCCAGAACATGAACTCCGAAACTTCGGTAATGTAAAAACGATAATAACAAAATAACAAGCACTTTGTTTGTTTTTGCACTTTGATGTGATATTACGTCAATTCATGCCGATTTAATCGTTTCACGAAAAAAGCCTTAAATTATGCGTAGCGCAAGTGCGCTCTTGGAAAAATCGGTTATTGCTCTGCGATCGACATAATGCAAATTCGGCAGTTCCTCGCCGCTTAAATTATCGGCCTCGCGTTCGCGGTGTCCACTTTTTGTAGTTTTTTGCCTTGAAACGCATGGCACTGGACGCGTTTGACGTATGCTGTGCGTCATCAAATTCCTGGAAATGTTAATACTCAGGTTCAGTCGCTTCCTCGTTCGGGTGGCCTGGCCAAAATGCTTTTGGAAGATTTTTTTGAACTTATAAATCTGGTTTTTATTTAAATTTACTAGTTAACGGGATAGCTTAGAGAGCAACTGCAACTGAGAGAGGTAGAAATAAAAATTTTCCACCCGATCGATTTGTACGCTCTGCCTTTTACGTACAGTTAAAATAATTGTCTGGACATTTATAAATTTAAGGAATTTAAATCTGAACATCCATATTTAAAACTATTTTAACACTATATGCATGAATTTAGATAAATATACTAACAAATACTTAATTATATCATATTTTTAAGGCGAGAATTATTTGATGTATCAGGTATTTAGCATAACGGTCTTTATTCTGAAAATGTAAAAACAATATAAAACATTGATAAGCAATACAACTGGTTGTTTGATTTGACTGCCTCTGTAATCTTCAATGATCTCCAGTTTCTTACTTCTACTAGCTCCTAATTGTTAGTCTCCCTCTTCTTCCAGATAATAGGGGTTTCCACTCTGCAAACTTCTTGAGCACAGTTTCCTGTGGGCATTTTGTGTGATATAGCCATTTTAATCCATTAATGACTGATGTCCCTTTAAAGGGAGACTTGATTTTTCGAACTATCGAATGTACCTTGAACTTTGGATATGTCTAGAAATATCTGCAAATGCAGGTGCAGTATAGGGCAGTATTACCAGCCAGCAACGATGGATGAGTAAAATACTAACAATTCTAAAAAAATTGTAAACATATCACATGCAGTGAAGTTTAATGTCAGCAGAGTAGTTTTGTTAAGGAACTGAACCAACCAGGAACGTTTTGTATCGCTTAAATGTCGATTACAGTGGTGGTTGCTTCTTGGGGGCTCAGGAGCTTGAGGCTCTAGCCTTCGACAGTCTATCTGTCATTAGAAAAAATGATGTATTCTATAATTGACAATATTTTTTATCATCTCTACTCTTGTTATAATAACAAAGTTTATGTAGTGAGATCCGAAGATCGCTATTCCATACCGCTTGAAACATGTAAAAGAATATCCAAGAAGTAAGAAGATGCTGTAGGTTTTGGGAAATCGAGCTCCAAACTTGTATAGGAATTACGGTCGAAAACGCGATCGATGCATAATGGGTGTTATAGCAGTTTCATCGTGACGCGGGGGCTCTCAATTTTGGAGCCGCCATCGCCGTAAACTCGCGGGATTATAGTAATATTTATAAATATTGCGCTCTCGAAAATCTAATGCTATTGCATGGTAAAAACGTAAAAATGTTGTACAAGCTTTGACTGAAGTGAATTAAAGCAGTCTTGCTGTATGTCATGTTTGGATGATCTTACATAATATCGATTGCATTTAGAGCCTGTTTATTTATCTGCACTGATTTCTGTTGTTTCGTGCAGTTTTATGGAAAGTAATGGTTGAAATTAACCTGCAAATGGCCAGTAGTTAGCTGTTGGTGGCAGTTAAAATAAAATAATACCTTCAACATCAATCTTAAAAGTCTGCTGTCAGCTGAAAGGTTTAAAATAAAAAAAAACTTGTACGGCTTACAATGGTATCAAATCTCAACCAGCAAGGCATTTTTCTGTAGACATTTACAAGCAAAACAACTGGATATGTTGATGTGATGCATTAAATGCTCTGTTTTAATATCCAATCTGTTTTATTGTAAAGGAATTGATAAAACCTGGTCAAGACTAGGATTAAAACATCTCAAACATTTAAATGAAGTATAAAAATCACGAAATTTCTGCACGTCTTATGAATTCTACCGAATTTGGTTTACTAGAAAATATTGCAGTTCAGTTAAATTCAGTTGATAGACAAAATATTATCAAACATAATAAACAAGCAGCTAATAACAGCTATATATTAAAGAAAATAGTCTATTCAACATGACGAAAGGTGGAAATTCTGAAAAAAGTGGGGTTTTCCGAGAATGAATACATTTTTTTCAGAATTGGATACAATCTTAGAAGAAAAGTTAAATAATGCAATGGATTAAAAATATACATCCAAGAGTATGCAAAATGAAATTAAAGAGCAAATTAATGAATGCGAACTTTTGGCAATATTCAATGTTATGAAACAACAGATATTACAAGCCATTGTCTAATGGTTGTCGTAGGTCAAAAATCGACGGAATGTTGGTGGGTCATTAATTATTAATTATTGTTTACTTTGCTATTGTTAGAAATTAAGAGGTTGTTTATAATTCTGCTAGCTTCACCTCGCTAAGAGTTAAAATTTTCCTTTTAGTAGGAATGTACTTTTAACATGCGTTGCTTTAGTGTATTTATAATATAATTTAGACTTTAGACATATAATACTTGAACTGAATCTGACTAGACTCAAGATTGTAGCTGTAACCATTTACACTGTCTTATCTGCCATTCTGGTCCGCCAACAAATTGAATTTCAAGGCGTATTCTCTTAGACTTACGAACTTCCTGGGTAATAATGGCCAGTTTCTTCTGTTTTGGGGTTTCGCTTGCTTGACACTTGGAGTTTTATAGCCTTAATTCTTTTTGGGACCATGTCAAATTGGACAACACTAAAAAATATAGACCTGATAGAATACTGGGTAAAAAGGAAGGTAATATTACAAACACTCCAGGTAGTTAGTAGTGTTTTATGACAGTTAGCGAGGTTAACGGGACGACTGCACTATTTTGAGCTTCTTAGTAAAGAGAGTCCTAATTTTTAAAACACGTATGATGTAAGTCCATGTTTTATAATTATTATTTGTCACTTTTATTTTTATATTTTTATACTCACAGATTGTAGGATAGATTAGGATGATTTGTCACTTCAATTTTTAACTGACTGGCGATATACCAGAGCTGAAATTGAATAAGAAAACAGAATCATTATAGGATAAAAATATTAAGTGTGCTGTACACGAGAAACGTTGTCGAAATTCCAGCGTCAAAGTTATCCGGGCAAAGACTTTTGGTCATTTATTTGTCCGTAAGGAGCAAATCCTCGAGTTAATTGAGGGATAGCCAGGTATAAGCGTTCGCAGACTGTCTGCTATAATTAATCTAAAGACGTCAGCATCGACGGAGTGCTTAACAGATAATCTATATAATTACATTCAATCCTGAAAAAATTCCTATGCACTGGTGTGAGGTGCAAGTTCTGAAAAAAATACATTTGGAGCGATAAAAAAGGGTTCGCTCCAAAAATATTCATGAGTGGTGCTTATATTCCACAAATATAGGATCTTTTGATTGTTTTAATGCTAAAGTGCAAGTCATAATTTTTGGCCGAAAATTAAATGATGATATTACTAAGAAAACGACCTTTCAGGTATCAACAGGGGTAAATCTACATGTTGGTACCAATCGGTAGCATCCTCTAACACCCAGCTTCGCTTCCACAAACTAGTTTTTCTGAAGGCGTTTAAAGTGCGTACTATGGATCCACAAAATAATTCATTCAATTGAGGCAATTGAGGCTTCTACAAATTCAGACATGTCTATAATGATTTAGTATAACATTAAATCAAAATGAAGCTTTTATAATATTCTGTAGTGGATAATCTCTGAAACTTCTTTGGGGCGTGATATAATTCATGTTCTTATTTGGATATTTTGCCACTCTGAAAATTAAAAATGTTAAATATCGAACATCTCTAGTAGATATAGGTAATCAATTGTCAGTGTCAAGCAATTCATTGGAGGTTGGTCGGTTTTTAATCCCAGTGAAAAAGCTAAGTTGCTTGTTCATTTTAGTTTTAATTTTTAATTGTTAATCGTTGATAACGAGGGCAAATTGTTACTTGAAACGTCCGATATTTAATATTTATAATTTTCAGAGTTGCGAATTATCGAAATAAGAGCAGGAATTCTGTAGTGGGGCAGGATGGGTTTACAAAGATCCTAGAAGAACGGGGGGCACAGGATGAGGTGCTTAATAAATTCATTTTCCAAAACACAAATATTGAAAGAACCAATGCCAGTTTTGTACCTTCATGAGCGGGAACTGTACATTCCTCTGTACATCTTGTACTTGCACGAACGGTTCAATCATCAAAGTCGGCGTGAACACTGAACTAATCATAATATAATTTACAGTGTTAGCATATATGCAAAAAATATTTGTTTCTCTGTCATTTTTACTAATTTGTGTTTGTATAAAACCTTGATATCATACAACGAAAACGACACAGAAAGGAGTAATAAGACGAAACATGTACTAAACTAAATACGTAGACCAGAAGAATATAGAAATCAGAGCAAGGCTTTTCCAAAAAGTGGCAATAACGTCTATAGAAACCACATATTCTCAAACTGATACTACAAGCAGCGACAATAAAAAACCCTTATGAGGGAAAAATCTATCGAAACATATCTAACGTTCGGAAATAGCAGCAGCGGAAAAGAAAGAGATAAGAAAAAGGACACCACAAAAATTGAATATTAGAAGTTGATCGTTGATACCAAAATATATGAATGGGATAAAACTCACAACCACTTAAAATACCAAGGTACACATGACTACAA
The DNA here is from genome assembly GCA_940337035.1 of Agriotes lineatus. Classification (NCBI taxonomy): domain Eukaryota; kingdom Metazoa; phylum Arthropoda; class Insecta; order Coleoptera; family Elateridae; genus Agriotes; species Agriotes lineatus. The sequence goes on along the minus strand of OW679196.1, from coordinate 103,741,783 downwards.
TACAAAAACAGCATATTAAAAATAAGTAAAATAAAACTATAGCTACCTTAACAAAAGGCAACGATATTACAAAAGAGAAGACAAATGGAAAACGAGTTGACGAAAATAGCAACAGGAAAAACATGAAAAACCGTAATAAAGACTGAAACAGCTGAAAAGTAAGGTGGGCCAGCAGTGGAGAAATAGACAAGTGAAGTAACAGAGATGGAACTACGAGTAAGAAGAGGGCATGGTTATAACTAAGTTTCGCCTTCTCCACTTCCAAGGTTTCCCACTGTAACTTATTTGCAAATAAAGACGATTTATTATTAGTATTATTATGTTAGATAAGTTCAAAGAAAGAATAAATGGGAGAGTAGCGATCTTAACGATACTGTATACAATAGAATTAGCATTCTATACACTAACGGAAATGAATTGGACAGAAGAAAAATATATGGAATTTCAGTGCCCCAGTAGAAAAAGAAGAATATATAAAGGAGCTATCTGTAAACCACATTTCGCATTTAGAGGTTACCATGGCTTATATTGTAGTCACCACGAGTTTCAAATATAAGATTGTAATGCAAGGGAATTTCTTTATTTTTAATTACTTTTTTGCATGTTAGTGCTTTTATGGTAACCAAGCGCTTGTAGATTGCTTCGATTGATTAGATTCAGAACACTATAAAAAAAATAAATGTATTATTTCTAGGATTACATATCATTTGTGTATATAAGCTTAAGCGCATGTACTGTGTACATAAAATAAGACCATATTGAGTTATAAAACGCCGGCCAAACGTCTAAGGGTGTCTGCAACTCGTGCGGCACGTTAGCGAGGAAGGTCGAAGTGCGTTGGCTACAGTGCTGCACTTAGTTTTAGGTTGAAACTCAAACTAACAATGTTAAATGGTGGCGCGGGTTTGCTGCTTACATGGGTGCGACCGCATGCATCTAAGGGATAAGTAACCTCTAGGGGATCTCTTTCAATGTTGGGTACGTAATGCTAGTGCTATGGAGTGTTTGATGCCAATTTTTGCTGATCGGTGAACTGTATAGTGGTCAAATTTTACTTTTAAAGTAGCCCGATCGTGCTTGAGTTTTGGTTCAGGGCACCGGCTGTGAATTGGCAGCTGACTTCTGACTTGCTGGAGCTATAATTTGGCGTGCCGATACCGTAGGATCTCGCCAAAAGTTGCCCCATTAGTTAGCTACGGTGGTAGTTAAATTTGGAATGTGCTTATTACGCGTTGATCAGAATAATTGTAGAAGGCCTTTCTGCGGTTTGAAAGTTTCCTATTAATGGAATAGTTCTGGAGCCCTAAGCTAGCTGCAGAGTACCTTAGGGATTAGTTTTAGCGGTATTCTCTGGTACCGAAGGCGGTGGCCAGGAAAACTCTTTAAGCGTTGTAGTTCAGGAGGGTAACTAGCGCTGTAAAAAGTGTTTCTGGTAGATCCGCGGACTCCTCGGACCGGAGGCGACTCACCTTACAGGACAAGGAGACGTCCGGGTCGGTACGTCGAGTCTGTTTCTCTGAAAGAAAATGGTGTCTGCTCTGGCGGATACTCGCTTTGTAGGGTCAGGCGGACCTGGGAGCGGCTTTAGGTTTCAAAGGCTAGACGAAAAAGCCTTTTATAGCTGCAGGTAGCTGGGCTTAAGGCCCCTGGACTTGAAAGTCGCCGGACTCAAGTATCTTCAACTAGTCGAGTCTTCTTCTTATACTCTTGCGGACCTCTATCATCTGAATTTACGCCTGGAGAGATTCGGATACGGATGCGACATGGCTAGTTGCTCGCAGACTCGCGCATCGCTGGGTTGTTACGCTGATCATCTAAGCGTCCGCGCTAGAGATTTAGAGTCAATTGTGACTTAAATTGGCAGCGTTCAAATTTAATATGTACATGCGATAATATACAATGTTATACAGAGACACTTGGTATTAAACGTGAAACATCAAATCTATCATGCAGTAGCCGCAAAATGTAAAATCAAGCATGTAAAACTGTGCAAGATTTTGCAGTACCAGTAATTCCGTTGTACCAATAGGGATAGATATAACGTTAAGAAGAAGCAAGATCTGAAACACGAAAAAAGAGCTAATTGTACTCGGAAACGTTTAAAGGCAAAGAAGAGAGGAATAAGGGTGGAAAAACACTAAGGTTGTTGAGATAAACAATATTGGTGGTAGTAGAACAGCGTATAATTTATTCTTCTACTTTTTCTCTTGTATCTCTTCAAGACATTCGACAATGTAATACACATACAGGAACAAATAATGAAAAAATCTAAAAAATATAATGCAGTCTTACACGTTATATTCATAGAAGACGCCGTTTGAAGTGACATTCGTTAACAATAAAAGAATCTATGCACTTTTTTTCTTCTGCTTCGATGATGGTGGAAGTTGAACCTTGCAATTACTTTCAATATCTAGATGCATCGACATTTTTGGATTTCTCTTTAGTACGTGCACTTTCTCTTTTTCTTCCCATTACTTTTAATAGCGATATTATCACAGAAAATAATTACTTATTATGCATATTGGTTGTGTTTTTAAAACTACAAGTACATTTCATTTAATAATAAAGACGATCTATTATTTCCTTGCGGAATGAGCTCAAACGCAGCTTCTAACGCACCCTTAGAAACCTATTTACCGAGGTCACCGCCCGATATAAGTTCGGGTGGCATTCGTGCCATGAAGATCTACAGACATCACACACTAACGCGAGAAATTTTAAATGTCGCATGGGCCGCGTTCTATAGTTAGTTACGAAATAAACACTCCCATCATTTTTGAAGATGTTCGAATATAGTTGAGAAAATACACAAAACGAACGATTGTAGCTTTTTTAGTTACATCTTGCATGTATGTTCTATTTCATATAGTTTTCAGATGTAGCTATGTAATCATGGCAACGAATATAAAATGTCATAATTTTAATATTTTGTTGGAATGAAACGCTATGTAGAGCGACTTTGGTGTAATATATTATAATTCACTGTACGTATTTATTAAGAAAATGGTGCAAAACTATTAAAGTGGGGCTTTAATTTTTAGAAAGAATAATGCATTTAACATGAGTGGATTTACGGTAGTTTTAAGCTCTTTGGCATTGTTGGAAGCTGTCTCTAAAATAGACTGTATATGAGAATGGTGATTTTTTTAAGCGGTAAATATAGTGCCACCAAGCACACAAGAACCCCGAGCAGGGGAGGCTGGCGCTAGCTATGTTTTACACACGTACACCTCGTAGATAAAATAGAACCTAGGGATGGGCGCGTGACGTGAAAACAGTCGTGTCACGTCGGGTCACGGCGTGTCACGTCGTGAACGTGACTAATATTTGAAAATCGTGACGCGAACGTGAGTGAAAATTGCCAAGGCGTGATTCACCTTTCATGTTAATTTCACATTAAATATTTAGTAACGAATAAAAAACTGCAGGGTGCCCCGACTTAACACTGAAAATGTTGATTACGTTTTATTTTTAAACCAATTTATTGTGTAGATGTGTAGATGAACTTATGATTCTAATAAAAGTAATGTTTTGTTTTGTATACTCGCCATAACGCTGAAAATGTTGATCCTTGTACCTAGAAGTACTTTTAAACCTACGAATTAAAAGTGTTGCCTAGCAACATATACCCTCTGCACTCATACCAATAAGGGAAACGTCAATTCCAATGACCGATTTTGGTATTAAAAGTAATGTCTTTGAGACAGCTGAAAGAAATGTATTTGCGAGAAATCAGTATTTATCCCTTGTCGTAAGTTATTGTAGTCAATTTTCATTTATTTCTTTTTGTGTCAACTATTCTGATTGCAACATACCACGTAAATTTGAGTTCTGTTTAGGGTTTTTCATTGGTTGTCAATTTGAACATCCTGTTCTATCTGAATTTAAATTTTGAAATAAAAGCTGCTTGTCACGTCGTGAGTGGCGTGTCACGCCGGGAACGTGAGTGAACGTGAGCGTAAACGTGCGTGAACGTGTGTTTAAAGCAAGCGTGAAACGTGCGTGACGTGAGTAAAAACCCACTCACGCGCCCATCTCTAATAGAACCATTCGTAAACGAAATTATTTTACGTATATCAGTATTTAAGTTACTAAACTACTATTTATTAAATAGATTTACTGTTACGAATATAAAAGTAAAGAAAACAATCGAGAATGCAATACACATTTATATACAGGGTGTGAGTGCAAATATTTTAACTCGTAATAGAACTCGCTGGTTGATGGAAATATAATACAGGACAACAAAAATTATACTATCTGGGAGCACTTGTAATATATATAGCGAAGGTAAAATACATAATAGAAATAGCCAACGGAAGAGAGCAGTACGACAACTGCACCGTGTAATATGGAACAAACAGGTACAATGAACAATACGTAAGATGCCTGTGGAAGGTCCTATATCAAAGAGTGAGAAAGTAGCATGGATTGTCAGTCAATAGCAGCAAAAGCTGAGATTATATATGCAGGATAAAATAAATAATAAAAAAATAAGAAGAGCAGAAAGATTTCTCAGCATTATCGACACGATAGAAGCGAAAAGATTAATATGGTACACGCGCCTAAAGGGAATGGGAAATTAGTGATGGAATGGACACCATCTAAAAAAATAAACGTAACTGACCGTAGCAAATAAAGAGCAGTTGAGTTGATATAGCCAGGCAGAGAAAATATATACAAGAAAATAATTGGAAATACAGATAAACATAGAGGTTGGGACGCCGAAACATTGACAAGTGAAGAATTCGCAAATATATTTCTAAAAATCCAGGAGTATGATAGAGCATGTTGTATGATGCGTTAATACGTCGTAAAACTCAATTTATATGGTTTTAATTAAACGTTAGTTAGATTATTTATCAGTAAAATGATGAAATAAATGTTTTAAACCGCATTTTATTAAATGGTAAACTAGTAGAAATAGACTGCATTAATAAATTAGGTTACCACTAATAAAATCATTAATGCTGTTCCAGATAATGGAGCTTTGGAATTTTCTTTCCTTTGTATATATTAAGCAAAATCCTCGTAGGTAGTACTTCATCTACTTTATGCAACTTATCACTTTATTTTTGTATTTATTGCCAGATGAGTAACATCAGTACAGCAATGTCATCATCAAGTAACTGTTAATTTCCCAAAAATTGAAGAAATTTAGTGTGTAAGTCATTATTTTATTTCTCTACACTGTTTCCCACTCAAATGAGTCATTTCAGCAAGTTTAAGTAGCAAGAGCCGTAACATTAATTGAAGAAGGCCACATCTAACGTCAATTCGCAAGAGAACTTAATGTGAACCCTTGTATTGTGTTTAATGTGTGAAATCGTTACATAGATACAGGAAGTTACGGTGGGAGACCTGCTCAGGGTAGAGTGAGCAAGAGTACCATAACTGTGTTCTTAGACGGCACACATCCACTGCTACAGACCTACACAATGATCTCAGAAGAGCCAATGGTATCCAAGTTAGTATAGACACCAAACAAAATATTACGGGAGAACAATCTGAGGTCAAAGAGACCAGTCCGAAATCATACGATTGAATCAGAATCACAGAAGAGACCGACGTTTGCTCAACAACATGCAGATTGGGGAATAGAGCAGTGGTCATGAATCATTAGTGCTGAGTCGAGAGTTAGGTTGACACGCTTTGATTGTCTTCTTCGAGTCGCTGTCATGAAGGACTGGTTCAGGAAGGATATAATTTTGGAGGAGGATCTGAAATAGTGCGGGGTGGTAATTCAGGGTTTCCAGATTGGGCTCCTTTCCCGCAATTTGGGCTACTCTTCAGAGCATTTTGCAACAAAAAAATACAGTTGCCATGGGCGAAAATTTGAATAAGCTGAGAATATCAAATTCTGTATTGGTCTATTTCACATTGAACATGAGGAGCAGTAATTTTTCTATAAACCATAATAAACTGTGCATGATATTTCGATAAATCACTACTCCTGATAATTCGATGTAGCACAAAATCGATGTACATGTTTTTTTCGATGTGTACTCTTGTTACGAACAGATTTAGTAAAAGCCCCTCCCACAAATGAGTGCTAAATTTGAATAGAATATTGTTAATAGTAAGCCGGTTGTACTTACCTAAATTTTACTTGAAATTACACAATTTTTAGATTCTCTGGAGTTTTTAATTTATAGCCTGCCTGTAAAACAGGTTTGACGCGATGAAGGTCGTCTCAGTAATTTAATTTCTGCATATGTTTTACCACAAAATATTTATAATATTCTACGGTTTGTATTTCCCTAGTTGGGTTAATCTGAAAATAATAAAGCGACCTTGTAAAGTTATTGAGAGAAGCATGGGAAAAATACAGTGAATATAGGAAAAAGCTTGACAAAAAATGCGAGAGGCAAAATTTGGTACCGCCATCCTTAATACTCCAGAAATTTACTAGTAACATCTATAATAATAATAAAATTGCTAATACTTCTAGTGAAGTAAATGCAATTTTGGAGCAAGAGCTAGAAAGGTATCATCATCTGCATGTGCATCTGTCAAATGTAACGGCAACCAAATAAATAGCAAACTAATTTGTTGATGCTTTGAGATGATTTAGTAATTTCAAGGCACCACCGATTTGTCTAAAAATGGTATTTTATTTCTTTAAATTTTTGGTTTTCCGAAATGTAAAATGACAAATGCTGGCATAAATGGATACAGAATTTTTTTCTCTACAAAAAACTTCCATAAAAGTTTGCTCTAAAATAATTAGGGAAGCAAATATTTTCATATGAACAAATTACCATTGAAATCCCTATGGTGCGTAAAGCATTTCTACACCCTGTCTACTAGGTTAAAGCGAAAAATGCCTCAAGTCTTATAACTTTTGAAGATGATAGTGACTAAGCTAATCCTTACCAATAATTTAACATTTATAAATTCTCTTTATCCGTCTGAGACAGTAGAATAATCTTGTCATTTACTGTCTAGATCCTAAATGTCATGTATAACACAATACAGAATTCTAAAAAAAGTGCGCGATATTGGGTGACTTTTCACTAATAGTTGGCGACTTTGAGACACTAAACTCTGGCAACCCTGACTGGCATCACTGTTAACACTCATTCAGATCTCGTTACTGTGCCTGGATTAATGAATGCTCCCAAAACATCGACGACATTATTGCAAGCAAAATAAGCCAGGCTGCGCGTTGCAGCTCAGACACGTATAGAACTTAATATAAACGAGCTCCTATGGTACGATGTGAATTGAAAGATCATGCAATCTTCAGTAAGACATATTCTGAGAATTTTCGCATAACCTGATAGTTTACTTTGTTTGCGGTCTTGTATGGAAGGTTGAAGGTTTGAAGATACGAAGATTTTTGGAAAATAATTGCCGGTTTGCTGTTTCCAGTTTTTAGGTGGTTCTTCTGAGAGCATTTGAAGGAAAAAAAAGGTCCTGAGTTTTTTGGTATGGACATCATGTTTGGATATGGAATAATATTTTCCTTTGTGAGAGACCTTGTGGATTTGTAATTCTGGAATTATCCCTAAGCGACAACCGCCAGTTCGCAATCATTGCGTAGCACATGCTACCACACAAGAAAAATCCGCCCAACAAGAAACCTGGGGTAAACTAAATGCTCTGCTGAATATGCACGGTAACGAAGACCTTGGGTTAAATCGTGGAGAAAATTGGATACTAACTTGAGATGCGAAACCACCACCTACCACGTTCGGCTTAACTCAGTTCCTAGGCGATTACCTTGAAGCAAGTAATTTACATCCCGTCAACCCTTGATGATCGGCCGCAACAGCAGGCCTGCGTCGAGTTCGCCTGGAGCTCTCCTTCTTCGAGGACAGACATTCCGAGCTGTCGTTGGGCCTTTTGACACTTCTACTCTCATCGGAAGCTGGTAAGAGAAGCTGGGCCATCCTCTAGACCTGCCGTTCTTGCCGTAAGCTGTCCGTGGTTGGCCACCGATTCGCAACGTTCGTTCCTACCTGCTGGGACCTGCTGTCATTTAGCAGCGTATCAGGTCAGATCAAATTTTATTCTGCTGAAGGTGTGTATCGTTATTTGACTACTCTACTTGATTTAATCGTGTGTGCCTACCTGCCCCACAATCTGAGCTTACGAACAATTTCATTGATATTGAGGTTATGAAACAAGTTTTTGCTATCCAGTCATTCTGTAGCCTGAAATCATACCCTGTACTATATGTAGATTAGCATAATTGTTGTACCGATCTAAATTTCAGTTTTTGCATTGCGAATTCATAACGTAATTACCGCTTTTAAAATACCAATTTCACTTTTGGAAACGTAAACAAACTACGGTTTTAGTTCTAATAGCGGTATTTCGGTCAGCTTTTTTATTGCGTCGAATTTGAACTAAGTCGAGTTTTAACGACATGAAGAGTCGTCAATTCCGTTGGATTAAACCCTTAAAAACTGTCAGAGTTTCATCCTTGATCTCTCCGTGATCTGAAAACTGTTAGATTTTTGCACTTAATCGTCTCCGCTCTTTCGCCTGTTCACGATCTTAGGAAAAATGTCACCAAGGCACCAGTAGAATCCAGATGCCACTCAAAAACAGTCTTTTGCTGCTACATGTGTGCGTTTCCAATCGGTACTGTGACGCACCATGTCGTTCATTTAGGTATGTTTATTACTGCACTTTCTCAGTAGCTGTGTGTCTTGCACGTTTATAGCTCAGCACTGTTGTAGTTAAAGCTTGCCTATTTTAATGTTTTTTGATTACGCAGATGTCAATGCAATTAAGTCTCTTCCGAATAAGGAAAGGCAGTGAACCTTGCTAGTAATACAGACTGGATTGTGACCAGTCTAATAGGTTTTTACAGTTGTAATTTTATAATTCAGTGACATCACCGTTAGGAAAATTACGTTCAGCATTGTACTTTGTAGCTTGTGCGTTTAATATTCATGTTTTATGTTTAGTTCGCTATGTGCTTAAATGAATAGGTATGACGATGTTCAAGTGAATTTACTAGTACCTTAAGCGTTAATAGGTCGAAGCAAAGTAGCTGCACGATTTCAACATCATTTATTCTTATTTTTGTATTTCATACTAACTGTTTCGATTTTATCAGGTGGCTCAACGCTTGAGCACATCATGTTACTTTGCTTGGTTTTGCATCTATTTCTTTTTCTTCTTTACATTTACACGTTTTTTGCCCCGAGATAAACAAACTCCTCCACTTTATTTTCCACAGCTGCGTAGCCATTTTTATTTTTGCTCTTTATTTTGACATTCTCCTACTCCTTGTTTTCTTTAGCTACGTCATGTCTTGTGTAAGCTATATGCCCGCTCTGGGCAGTTGGACATCTCTGATACTTCTTTATAATTCTGTATACATACTAATGTCGAGAGGGGCCTCCTTGCCTAAGTCCTGTTCTGATTACAACGTCTTCTGACGTTTATCCTTCAACCCTTGCGGTATTTGTCGTTTCCTTTACTGAAGTTCAGTAACCTTACCAACTTCGAAGGTTTTTTGAATGGTCTATTTTGCTCTGGGATTTTAGTGTTTTTGGGCTTTCTTATGATTTCTTCTTTTTTGTGGATTCTCTGAAGTGGTTTTTCTCCTCAACCCTTCACTTTCCTCTTCGCTGCTTTCGTTTAAGATTTGATAGAACTGTTCTCTCTGCCTTTCTCTCCTTTTTTTATTTTCGCTTATCAAATTTTTAACTTTAACATAGAGGGCCTGGCCATATCTCTGTTTTCTTTTCTTAACTTTTTTATAAAAATTTAAATTTCTTTCTCGTGTTAATAAGCTTTTTTTTTTCTTTAACCTTTTGTTCGTCTCTAGCTCTCTTCTTCTGTCTGTCAATCCTTTTAATTTTCGCTCTTTGATCATTATATCCTCGTGTGTCTTCTTCTCTTTGTGTTTGTAATACTTTGATCCTTATTTTATTCCTCATCTCTGTCTTCCTTAAATACTCTTGGCTCCGTTATAATTCTTTCTCCTTGCACTCACTTATTCTGTTTCTTTCTGATTTATTGACTCCGTTCCATTCCACTCTTCTTCTATACTATGGGGTACTTCCTGCTCTCTTTCTTGATATCCTTGTGTTATTTCATTCTCATATCTTTTTTGCACTTCGGCATTTTGTTACTCCTCTATATGAAATATCTTTTTTTTTCTTTTTTTGCATTTTTACTTCGCGAGGTTCCTTATAATTACATCAATAGAAGGTGATTCTCTACACGACTTACATTTTTTATTATTTTCTACTTGTGACCTATAATGTAAGCAGACATTATGTAATAGTTATTTACTGTACAAATGGGATAAGATACGTGTGTGTAAGTTAGAAACGAGTGCGTAGCACGAGTTATAGGTATAGGCACACAAGTATATTAGTGATGCATTATCACACATGTATTGTTCAAAATTTTATCTACAACTGTCCAAAATTCAGAAAAGTGCATTAAGAAAAATGTCAGATTTGTCATTTTTAAAAATATTTTAGTAGGCAAATATTATTATATCATTCATTTGACACTATTTCAGTTAGGTAATGAGCCAGTACATCACTAGTCGTGAAATGGAAGAACTTTATTACATAACGGAAATAGTGCAAATGAGTGACGTAACAAGTCCTTATCCAAGCAGTTGTAGATAAAGTCTTTTATATTGCTCATCATCTAATTTTACTGTTAGTATTCATACCTGCCAGCAAATATTATTGATAAAAAAACACTTCTTTAACTGAAAAAGTTTTAGGTCATCACAACATTTTAAGTCGCTCTTGCTATGATAACGTTTTGCTTCGTTAAGGTCACTACAATATAATAATTTAATAACAAGCAACATGTTTACATAAAATAAATGACGCTACACAAGGCTATTCTTCAATTTCGATTTATATTCACCAAATCTACCTCTCAGAAGGATGTGCGTTTTTTCTGTAGCACTCGGTATATTTTATCTTTCTTGAATAAAAGCTTTGACGATTAGCTTACTTTTGATTTCTAGGCTATTCTATTATATACTGCCTCATTAGTACTTTAATCTACATAGGAGCAATAAATCATAGAGCTACTACATTTTAAAAATTACCAGTTGTAAACTAATCAGCCTTTCTCGTACAAATTCCACTAAGTTTAAAGCAACCTAAAAATCTAATAATTGAACTGAATTGTTGTAAGAGTTGATCAATTTAACAGCAGTTGCAAATTAAACTTTCCCCTTAAATTATATAACAGTAAACAACGAAATAATTAAATTGTTATTTAAAGCCTGCCCATCCGTTTAAGAAGCAACAGCTGGAGGCGAACGTTTGTTAGTCGTTGTTACTATCCCTATTGTGAAAACTCTTACTAATACTAGGACTACATTTAATTAATTGTTGGCTGGAACTGTACATAAAAAAATTAAATTTTACTTGATGATATAAAAATTTCAAAATAACAATCGAGGATTTTGTCAACTACCATTTCCTCTTTTAATAAAGTGTACTCATTTTGACTCTCAGAGTGTTGAAATTGTTTTGATTGGAATAATTGCTATATACGGCAGCAGTGCGTCAACGCCACATAATAATGTGAAGCAAATCTAAAAATAATTGTGCAAACGGCTGGATATTTAAATATCCATTACAACGTAATAACTGAAAACAATAAGAAGCAGGAAAGAGAAACTCTGCTGTTTTAATTTGAAATAATCAGTATCTGATTTACATGTAAGTAGTGCACTATGCGCTAATAGATGGAATAGACAATCGCCAAGACCGCTTTGCTAAAGTTTGGTTGCTGCGAACATTTTAATGAAGGTTTGTGTTTTAAGTATTGATATTAGGATCAGGATTTTTGTTTAGAAAATTTTTGACTTGCAGAGAACTTAAAAAAATTAAAATAAAAAAAATTCTTCAAATAATGCAACAACGTTTTGGTGAGGCTATATAAGGTACATTAAACCTAAACACAATTTCAGTGGAATATAATAATCTAATAGTCGATAGAAGCAGACATTGTGAGATTAGGTTTATTACACTCCACTTGGTTATTAGATACGCCTGTGATTAAAAACCGCAAATAAAGATAAATATAATTTCGACACCGAAAGGTAAAAGAGGCTATAGATTATGAATGAATGAATGAATAATTTCGACGTCTAGGAGTATTAACTCCTCGGAGCATATCGTAGTCTTCGTAATTAGTATCGTTAATTTGTTTTGAAAAATAATCTCCATTTACTTGCCAAACTACTCTGGTAATAAATAGGCACATTAATGATTTTTTAAGAAACCTTTTTTTCTTTCCCACAGTTCCGGTGTAAGAATTTGAAGTAACAGAAAGACATGGTTTATGAATATATGTGTGTCTGTACTTAAATAGATTTTAGTTTTTTTTTTTTAAATGAATGACGTCATCTGATAGATATTAGCAGTAGAAACGAGAAATGTAAATTACTATTAATTAAATTTAAAGTATAAGTTTTTCGATTTCTTCAAAATTCCTCATAAAAACATTCGCTTTTTCCATGCATTATTTAAGGCGTATTTTAATAATTAAGTCGGTATGATGTAATTATAGCAAAGTGTAAAATCCAAATAAAAAAAGTAGTTAGGTATTATGTTGTTATTTTGGTTTTTACTCGCCCGGGTTTCCATTCATGCTGTGGATATTTTCTTGACATATTTTACATAATTATGCCACGTTTGGAAGTTATAAGTACATTATACAGAGTGTTGCGCAACTGGAAGACCCTAGCGAATATACATGTTCTTGATGTCATTCTACTTAAAAAAATCTTAGAAACACGTATTCTAAAGTAAACCGTTGTCGAGGTATAAATAAATTAAAAGTTCAATTGTTATTATTTCCAACATTTACTATTTAATCTTTACAAATAGTTTAAATCGATTTTAGTGTAAATGAGATTCAAACAAACAAACAAACAATAAACCACAACTAAGCAATCTACATCAGCAGAATGTTTGCATTAAAAGTGAATACCAGAATGTTACAAATAATAGATACCAATTGGACTTTTAATTTATTCGTAACTCGAAAACGGTTCACTTTAGGATATATATTATTACGATTTAATTGCGCATCTAATTGATTTCCATGTCTGTAGTACTTGGCCCATATTGTTACGCCTCAGTTACGTATCTATCGGATTTCAATGTACTCGTATATGGAATTGAGTTCATATTTCGCGCGCTTCTACCACGCTTACTTTTCGTTTGCAGCACAGGAAGTAAAAGCTGGCGTTTGTTTTCTCGGTGTTTTTTTCCGACTTGCCTTGGTTAGCAGCATGAAGCCAGTTTAAGCGTCTTCAATGTGTTCAGTGAATGTATGGTCATTTAGTCTGATTTTGTATAATGGTTGTCTTCGTCTTTTAGGCGGATCTGCTTTCTTGAATATAATTTAGGGACGTTTCGTTTCCACACCATTGTCGGCGGATTCTACGATTGCTGAGTTACTTCATACGCACACGGCCCTGAACATCATGGGCAGTCAGTGAGGAGCCGTAGGGCAATTTGCTAAGGTTTAGCTTTCGTTGCATCTGGATGCGGAGGCCCCCCTTCACACCTGTTGCATGAACTCCTTAGACAGCAGAAAGCGAAGCGACTGCGGAACGCCCTTACAGGTTACAAGTTTCCTCTTTGTATGGTCATCTCCTGGCGACCACTACTCTGTCGCTTTGAGCTCCGTTCGGGCATTTTGACGTTCGGATTGCCGATGTGACCTTGCGAGTATACAGTTTACTCCGCGAGCTTGGTACGTGGAAGCACACATAGCGTATCGCCTTGGAAATTATTGCCTGATTTTAATGTGTGCGATAATATTGTATATCTGTAATGTGACCTTCTGAGTATGTATTAGACTTTATGCGTTTTTGTGAGGTGCCTCGAAATTTGTCAACCTGTAATTTTATATATTGTACTGATATACAACCATGTGTGTGTTAGAAGCAATTTAGAAATTATTAAGGGATTACAATGGTTCAAAATAATTTGGATTTATTCAGGTATAAGGTGGGAAGGGAAATGGTTTTGATGTTATCACCAAGTGAAAGGGAATTTATAATTGAATAGAAAATAGTTATTTGAAAAACAGATGGATTTGATAATAAGATAACATTATCAAAATTGGGTTTGAAACGAATGACAGATACTCAGTTGAAATAAAATAGAAATTTAGTAGTTATATATCAATGATATTAAAAACTAGAGTGTATATTAAGGAATTTGATATCGTTAAGAGAATTATTGAATTTTAATTATTGAAAATTACAAACTTAAGAAATAAAGCAAAAGATTTTGGTGTAATTAAAAATGTTGAAAATAACCCTGCTTTTATTATAAAAATGTTTTGAATAATAAAAAAAGAATAAGTAAAATCTACGAGGTGAAATAATATGGACAAATAATATAAACAAGAATAGGTAAACACATAAACTAATAAAGCTTACAAATATGTGGTAAAAACTAATGGATAGCAGAAGTACTCTACAGAAGTTAATCATTGGAGAATAATAATGGGTCAAATTTATTGGAAAAGTTAATTTGACAGAGTACATCAATTAAATTGGATTACGTTAAACTGTTGGTGCTAAAGGACAGTCCAGAGGAGGATCACCAGGGTAAAAGAGGCACAGTCCTAGAGGTGAATGCAGTAGTGCAGGTAGCTGTCTGCAAGTTTGGTCTGTTGGCTGCGTGCTGTAGAAAAGAGTTGAGCAGCTGATGTGTGACGGTTAGGACGTCTTGTCTGTCCGTGGACCATTCATTGAAAGAAGCTGCTCGAGAGAATCGATTAGTCATCAGAGAGCAGCTGTTTGTTTGACATCTGGAGAGTTTGTGCTGACCAAATGAAAGGTGGGTAATTTCTTATTAAGGTCATAACTATAAAAGGAAATAAAGACAATAAAAAGGTGAACTATTTATGAATGAATTACTTACTGATTAAATATTATTGTGTACCAATGTAACAGTTTGGTATTTGTCATTTGAATTTCAAATCCGTTTTGACATTTGGTTGACATAAGTAATTGTGACTTATGCGAATGATATTGGGAAAATAAGCACATCATTTTGTTAGAAAGCAGTTAACTAGATAAAGGAATCCACCCCTGATGTTCAGGAGGTAATAATCTAATAAGAATTATTGACATTCTAATTATAGTAAGGCAATTTTTAATTTAAAAACAATTTAAAATAACTGGAATTGAATGTTCATAGTATATGAAAGGTATCGCAACGAGAATCTTATCAAATGTATGACTGCCCAATGTGTTAAAAATTAATAATAAAATTTAGAAACTTAATAAAAGTAAATATAGACAACACGTTGTAAGGATCAGTTCAATATATTAATTCATGAGAATTATATACTGTAATATTCGCATTCTGGCATTATTTATTTGCTAGTACTACCTATACTTAAGTTGAACTTCTCTTTCAAATTATTTGGTGCTACGTGAGTTTACGTATTCTCTTTGAATGCTTGGATATACTTGTCGTTACTTGGAAAAATTTCGTTGTGTACACGCCGTCTCCAACTGAGTTAGTTTCGGCCAGCAATTGTGTCCAAGAAGTCACAAGTCTGTTTATTTTCTTGAGAAAATATGAAACGGAAGATTTGTTGTAATAACAATGTTTATAAGGACTTTCTGAATTAAAATGACCTCAAAAATATGTATATTCGCTATGGTCCTTTAGTTACGAAACACCCTGTATGTGTTATCAAAAATTAGTGACAATATTGCAGGCAAAGAAATCATTTTCTATCAATTAAATAGGTAATTAGTACGAACTGGAGAAATGTTACTGATTTTTAAGTAATTTATCTTAAAAGTAGATATCTCCATGAAGCTAATAATCAAATTTTCGTTCACAACGTATTCGAATAACAGGTACTTAATTTATGAAATCTCATGGTCAGCGCAACTTAGAGTAACAGAAAAATAGCACGAGCTATTAGAACTGTATCTTTTGTAAAACATCGACAACCAGATATCCCATCACACAAAGAATTCTATATTGCTTTTATGACAGTATGGCGCAAATGTCGTAAACATCACTAAACCAGTTAAAATTTAAAAAAATCAAATGGTTATCCCTGGACTGTCGTTATTTGAGAACGTTTTAAGGTTGGATGAAACATTTCCTAGAGATACTTTTGATTTTCAATTTTGTAAAGTGTTCTAAAAATTGTTCGCGAACCATCTAAAATCGTCATCAAGTTAATCTTTTATTAGATAACGTTATCGCATTATAATTTTAAATTATTTCATTCTTCTAAGGGCAATGCTTTTATATCCTGCATATTTTAAGCCTTCTAGACAGTGCAGGTTGTCCATTTGAAACCAAAAAGTTAACAAAGCAAGCGGCAACGCAAGCTGGAAGCCCATCGTCCAGGTATTAAGACACCGGTATTCGTTAGTCATCACTGTAAACGGGTGATTTGATTTGTAATTAGCGACACAAGAGTCGGCATTAGCATGAGCAAGTGACTCAATTTTGGGCGCACTTTCTTCTGTTTGCTGCGCTTAAGTATATGCTCAGTGAGTTATCAGGGCAAATGTAGCGTTTGAAGTAGCTGTATGCGAGTGATTTAACGTTATACGCTGGTGCGAACGGCTTTGAGCATCCATGTAGCAGGAGATGCTGTCTGATGTGTGCGTTAGTTATCTTTAATTTGCGTGCGTAATAAAGACGGCTTGTACGCGTAGAGGAACACTACTTTTTGTTAATATAGATGAATATTAGATACAGCTTTCTGCGGTTAATTTAATATTGTTTTGCATAGAAATGTGGGATGGAAATAACTTGCTTTCTATGATCTAGTATTTAACCATAGTATTATTTAGCATTGTTTATTTAATAGACAATATGTGTTTGTTGTCCATTGCTGCGTTTTTTATTTAAGTAGATATTTGGTCCTAATCATTTCAGATTCGTACGAGTACATGCCAATTTATGATTCATTTCAACAGGGATTTTCGTTACCACGACTGAGGAAAATAGGGTAAACGAGATTGTAAGAACAATTTTTGAATTCTCGTACTTTTCGCAAATATTTAATTTACTCATGAGATAAGCTTATTATTTTGTCGCAACATTGTAGATTTCTATCGATGTAACCTCTGTATTATTACCATATAAAGTTATTGTGTTACTGCTTCACTACAACCCCCTTTAACAGTTTGAATTATTCGCCTAAAGAGGGCCAACACCTGTAAAGTTTAGAATTCATTCGGTTGGCGCCTCTTTGTCGCTGTCTTATAAACATGTCTCGGCTTGTTACCCGTAGCCCGTTGTGTGAACATCGATTTAGCGTGGGTTTAAGACTACGTAACCGTTGGCACGCTTCCTGTTTAAGAGAAGGTAAAATGTAATGGATGAATACATAAAAGGGATGAACAAAGCGACGCGCTTGAACCGTTAGAAATCTTCCGTGCCGAACAGTCGAATAGCCAACACGTTATTTTGGGTGTGCGAAATGGCGGCGCCTCGGGGTTTCTTAAATTCGTCAGGGGCCAGTCTAATTAAGACTTTAGTGGTGATTGAATTTGTGAAGAAGTTTGCCTGCGCGTGTTTTTACCTGTAGTTTCTATTTCTGTTACACTGTGCTTGTTATTTGTGTGGAAATTCCTGCCTTTGCGTAGTAATAGGTGCTAGCTTGTCGAGTTTTACATCATACGTGGGGCGTTTATAAAGGTACAGAAGCCGAAAGTTCTTATCGAGGAGTTTGGCAATCTTTTAAATTAGATTGAGTTGATAATAATTGGAATTCTCACTTGTGCTAGCTGTTTCAAGAAAGTTTCGTGTGTCATAAATTGCCAGTCGTTGCGGCAGCATCAGCAAACTCGCTCAACGATCAAACAGCGGCTCATAAACCCTTAAACAAAGGTATGCTTTGCAATTCTAAAGCGCTCAATGCGCAGTAAAGCAGCAGGTACAGTGCCGTCCTTTTTACTTAACGTAGTTGATGGTAATTAGAATAAAGAATTTGAGTAGTTGATATTGGCATGAAGTCAGTTTTTCTTATTTGTAGTCCAGTTTCACGGTTTGTAATCAATTTTCTTAATTACTTTATCCATTTATTCATTTAATTTAAAATTATGTGTGCTGTTCTTTATTATAGATAGGACATTGCATGCGAGTTTGTATTTTGTGATGAGTTTCATTTGCAAGGGGTTTAGTAAGCTGCGAGGAAGTTAAATAAAGGCAGGTTTCTGAAGCTGTAGGCTGACTGGCACCGAGCACTGCAGACACCTTTAAAGGGAGGTCCACATTTCCAATTTTAGGGAGCTCTCCCTGTACTTATGGATTTTAAAGCTGTGGCGTCGAAGGCAAATAACATATTTATTGAGATTAACAGGTCGTTGCCCTAATTAACCCTCCCACCCATTGAAGTTAGTTGGCAATCTTTGCTACAGTACACGTAACATACGTAACGTGGTTGGGGCAATCAATTCTTGTGTTTTTTCAGATTTATGTCGTTTTATCATGTAATAAATAGTTAAGTGTTGTAATATCGAGTTTCGATTTTGACGTGATCTTATTGGCTTTGTGTTAGCTGTCAATGAGAAAACACAAAACAAAAGAGCATACGAGTACTAAAAGACCCATTGCAATTTCTACCCAACAGCGGAGCTTCCAACCGCCGTGTTACAGTTGACTTCCCAGGAAGATGCACTACTAAATGTGGGGTTCTAATCACAGCATGACTGCGGTCTTGCAAGTAAAACGTAAAAAAAAACGAATGCATGGCGGATGATTAGATTTTTATAACTTTCTGTTAGGTGAACGTTTTAAACACTGTAGTTTTCTGAATCGTATTATATAGGCAAGCGAATATAAACTTACCAGCTAGGTTATGTTTAACTGTAGTAGTATTAGTAGTATTATTTGTGGGGAGACTAACATCTAGCAAGTAGGCCTTCATAGGCCCTTTTTATCAACCCCGTGTACAAGGTCTAGGCATGCAGAGTACCATGTAGCTTAGTCGTACTATAAATTTTGCCGATATTATGGAGTTCCAACCCTAGCAAGGAATATTTTACATGCTACACATCGTAGTAATATGTGACCCACGGCTTTACATCACTTCCGAATGATGGCATTCTATAGAGGTTTTTATCCGCATTTTTTTAATTTTTAAAAACCTCACCAGGATCGGGGATAGAACTCTCGACCCATAGATCAGTAGCCAGAATGTTCACTACTGAGCTATGGAGCCCGGCTATGTTTAACTGGAAGAACAATGAGATGTTCTGGTCGGTAAAGAATCGACAACAGTATTATTGAAGTCGGTAACTGCAACGATTCAAATTAAGTGTTTCCGTTAATTGGTCTTTCACCGTCATTAAACGACACATTTATACTCTTTACTTTTTACAAAAGTACTTAGGATCTTGTTTGTCAGTTTAATACGAATCTATAAAAATTATAATTACGATTTTCATTGCAAATATGTCGGTCTGTGCATAAAATATTGTATGTACCTGGTGCTTAACTAGCATTATGGTCCTTGTCGTGTTTAATTTCTTACGACCTTCATAAATAAATTACTATTATTAGTTAGGTACCGATATTTATAAATCTTATATTGACTTCATTACCATTTCTCAATCCGGCTTTGGCAACCATTGGGTCTTGTAGGAGCCTTGACGTCACGGTGACGAAAACTATTAATTTTTAGAGTAAATTAATTGTTGTTCTGACATTATTAAGTTTTAGTTGCTATTGAATTGACTTTTTGAGAAGAAATAACTAGATACACTAACTACAGTCTCACTGCTTAAACCTTCTCCGCGATGAGAAGTCAACGCCATTGCATCAGGATGATAGCAGTCAGCCTTGGGTATTATAAGGCATACGAGAACAAAACCTTTACTACTTTTACGAAGTTTAATTAGATTAAATTTCTATTTTCTCTTGAAAGTAGGCGATCTTGTATTAAATTTTTAGGTTAGTGTAAAATGTAATGAAATAATGAAAATATTAATAAATACTGTAATACGTATAGAGAACGGTAAAATATGTTTACCGTTCGAAGACAATTGTTCGGAGGAAGAACATGAAACAATTTTTTGGCTCCGCTTAATTGTTTCGCCAGTTATCCAATTATTTCAGGCCTAACCTGTATATTTTTATTTGAATTATAAATCCTTTGCATTTCGAATTCTTAAATTTTCCAAAGCAGCTTATTTTGTACCTGGATCGAGTTCCTTTCGTTCGCGCGATGCCCTTTTGACCTGTGCTATCTGTTATAGCAGGTTGTTGTACTGCGAGCCTTCCTTTGGAAACGATTTTTTCGTCCGAGGCACTTGCTGTTCTCGCCTGAGTCCGCCGTCACCGGCGCGGCTTAGGTTTGTTTGTTTAAGTCAAATTACCTGCGCTCAATCAATTTTTATGAGCATTGTGTTTCCAAGGGCTGACTATGATCAAGTACGAAAGCGTTTTTCTGCTTGCTTTTCTTGAATTAATTGTATTTTCTTTAGCTCTTAATTAACAGTTTCATCCAAGAGTTTATCTCGGAAGCAAAGTTGTTAGCCTAATCTCATTTTCGACACCTGCTGGCGTTCTGCCTAGTTGCTGCCGTTTAAGGGTGCCTTTGCTACAATTACCGGTGCATCCACTGCGATTTCGACTAATGGGTGTAGCAGGTCACGACCAGCATATGTTTAACCGCAGGGTGTAGCAACCCCCGGCCGGCGAGCGAGGTTAGTTATTGCTACTCCGAGATTAATATTATATCAACTAATCTTCGATACCTGGAATTTATATTCTAAAACCGTTATTATTCACCAGTAAAGCTCAAATTCATACAAGCTCTTGTTTTTTTTCATATTTTAACTTTTACGCATATATATTTAATTATGATCAATATTTAAAGCTGTAATTATAGTGTGTAGTGACCTTTTGTTAAAGGAGCATTCACGTTTTTTTTATTTCAATAGCTTAAACATAAAGGTTTTATCAAATGACTGAGGCATGCATATCCCACGATTGGTTTTGATTAGTGATGGGTATAACCGAACAATTTTTATTAACCGAATTATTTGCATTAGAATGATATTAATAACCGAATGATTATTTGAATAATCATTCGAATAAGTTTGGGCTCTCGATTCGTTTCGATTTCGCCGGTTTGCCGGTTACGCGGTTCAGCGTCATCTGCATCGGCACCGTAACTTGCAGATAGCAGAGGAACTCAGTTAATCGTTAATAATTATAATAATTGTATAAATGATTTTTATTTAATTTCTAAGGAGTTTGTGAAATAAGTAACTGTGGATATGAATGACATATATCTGGATACACTGTTATTGTTTTCGATTGCTGGCGGTTTATAATAATATAATAATAATTAATAATATATTGTTGTATTTGTATGAGTTTTACGACTCGCTATTCTGCATGCATTAGCTCGATTACTCCTACATTCTTCCTATCTATAACCAAAACATAATATGTACATTATGTGTTATGTATTGGAAATTAAGAGCTATTTATTAAGAAGTGTAGAAAGAAAGAAATATGCGGGACTACTTGCTAATCGCAATAAAAAACAGTGGTAAAACGTTGTTTATCGATCGGCCGAGTTAAAGGCGGCAAAAAATTGATTTATGTTCATATCATGGCGACTGATCAACCGCGAGCCTCTGCCGGCAAGGAAGCAAGGAAGAAAACTGTAGAGCGAGATGCCCAAATGGTGTTTTCAGTACAATCTGCCTTGCTTATGGTTATGAGTTATGAATGACGTATTATTTACAGAACTTCGATCACTCGCAGGTCGCTGAGATACGGCACGTAGTACGTATCAGGATGAGGTTGTTTTTCATTCGAATACTTGGAACGAAAACCGAGTTACAGAGGTTATTTCAATAACCGGATAACCGATTATGTTTCATTCGAATAAGCCCATCACTAGTTTTGATGTTACAGTTAATTTAATAGCCCGAAAGGGTTTTTTATCTTTTTGCGTGTCGCAGCCTTCATTTGACGTACACAGTTTTGTTATGACATTATTTACCTTTTAATTATTCTGATTATTTATTACTGACTCGACAAGTTTTTCAATTCTTTTAAATAAACGCTAGTCACTTGTAGTTTATCCTTTATTATTCGAAATCCTTTTATTTCAGGGGCCCATTTTTCTTTTTTGAAGGCTTTACAGGGTGCACAGCTGGTGATTTGAAGCCACGAACATATCGCCGAATTTGAGCTAGCTCGGCCATCGCGGTAAGTAAAGAGTTTTCAGAGCTGCCGTGGTGTATAAACTGTAGGGGTGTCGATCTGCGATTTTTCTTACTACCATTGATTATTTTAATTAATTAATCGCAGGTCAGCTTCTTTATCGTTTCAAGCATAGCGACGACTACAATTATTGTCTGAGAACGGCAACCCTTAATGTTCGACGTGCTTGTAAAGTTTTTTGCACAATTGGAATTAAAATTATACAAAAAAATATAAATTATTTACTGAGAAATTAAAACGAGCGAAATACATCGAAATGATCGAAGTGATGTGGCACGCATCACTAGGTAACCAGTTTGTTATTTGTCAAATAAAATTTCATAAAATTGTGCATGTAAGACTAATTTTGATTGTTTTTTTAGAATGGCGTATCTATGTATGTATTTTTGTTGTTCAGTTTTTAGATTGGTAAGGGAGTTCGATTCCCGGTCTCGGTGAGGTTTTCAAAAATAAACAAATGCAGATGGAAGCCTCTGCAGAATGCCATCATTCGGAAGTGATGTAAAGCCGTGGGACCCATGTTACTACGATGTGTAGCATGTAAAAGATCCCTTGATAGGGTTGGAATTCCTTAGTCTCTGCAAAATTCTAAGTAGGACTTTGACCATATGACCAAAGCAGTCGGTGTCTAAGGTACCTGGTACTCTGCATGCCTAGACCTTGTCCATCAACAAAAAAAAAATTGGTAAGTATTTTTGCTGTTCAGTTTTTAAATCGGTAAGTAATTTTACTGTCGCCGTAGTTATAGCAACTGGTAAATTCCAATTACTGTCATGGAAACTCAGAAATGACTATGCTAAAAATTATTTTTAAATCTTACTTGCCAACCGTAGTACCACAACTAACAAGTGGACATTCTTTTAATTTTTTTTGTTTACATGCAAATTATTGGGTTTATGTTTTACTTGCGCATTATTTGTTGTTTGTAGCTGTAATACGGAATAAATCAATCCATAAAACAACTGGGGCATTATGACCGGGCACTACAATTCATAATGCGCCATCACGCGACCAATCACGTACCTCGATGAGTCAATGCGGGCACAGCAATGGTTGATCATCCACTTTCTGATCCATTATTTAAGTTTATAGAAAAATATTAGTAAGACAAAGCATTTTGCATGCAGCACGGCTACTACTTGATATTTAAGCCCTTGGGCAGAAACATTTTTATAATGCCCTTGATATATAGATAACTATCAAATTTCCCGAAATAGAAATTGCTTTGGAAAGTCTATGAGACCGCAGGGCTAGCGAATTTTGAGCAGATTGTGTTCAGGGAAATTTGCAATAATTGTTATGCAAACGAAAAAATCTCTTAAAAAAGTTTGCCTTGAGCTGTGTTGGGAATGATTATTCAACAATATAGATATATGACCTCGATTTTTCCTTGTTCGACAACATATTTTTAAAATATTTTTTACTACCAATTCAATACTGGAACTTCCAAAACGCTTATTATCAATTAGTAATATCCCAAGTGCATTAAAGTGGCCGATTAAATTTTGATAGTTTTGCTAACAAATTTAGGCGGAAAATGTATGAGATATATTTCTTCAGAGCAAAACAATTTGACAAAAAATCTTCCAAACTTATTCAGGCAAGTTTATATGCACGTGGGATATTCGGCATGATTATTTCCTAAATAAAAACAGATAAAATTCACTTGGTAAAGAACCTCTGATGATGATGTCAAAATTATTCAGAAGCGATTGAACTCTGACACTTTTAACCGCGGTTAAATTTTGACATTTGTATTTTTAGTATTATTAAAGTGACAGAAATCTTAGCAATTTCGCATTATTATGGATATTAAAGAAATAATTATATTTTGGACGACGTTGATTTGCAACATTTTGCAACCAAAGTTTTGGCGAAATTTCAATTAAAGCATTGATTAAATAAGTAGAGTTATTAATCAATGATTAAAGGCTACTCACTATATTGAATTCATTAAAACCAATCGCGATCGCTTGAACACACTGCGACATCAAGTGCTTTCAGATATAATTATTTTTGATTGGCCTTTTGTGAAATATTGGCCAGTTTCATTGGTTTGTTTATTATAAAGTTGAGTAATCGTTCTCATAATGCTATAGGTTTACTATGAAGTTTTGAAATCAAAATACAAAATATAAAAACAACATAAATGTTGATGTATTTCACAAACTGAAATGGTTTTACTTGCTCTTAGTTACAATACGTGCAGTGCAATCAGAACTATTTTTATACGAACAGCGTGTCTCATTTTCGATGGGATTAAATGGAAATATTTTTTATTATTGAAGCCAATGGGATTAACTTTTTGGGAGAAACACGATTATCAAAATGGGATTAGGAAGATCTGGTTTCCTAGATACAGTCGAAACATTAACAAAATCACCATTTCCATTCGACGTCACAGTTCGTTTGTTTTGCAAAGTATTAAAAGGAAGTAGAGATTCTTAAAGTACTATTTTATAATCCAGTGGGAATTAATATAAGTTATTTTTTAATATATACTTGTAATTTTGAAGAATTAATGTGAGTTGTAGAGTTTTATTTACTTTTCCATTATATTTCTATTGATCGATTTTAAATGTACGGCAATATTGGTTCTAACATAGTCGAAGTGAGTTGATCTCTCACTTTTTATTGACACAAATCCTACGAGGTTTGCTTTCATAAATAACGCAAAACAGACATAACCGATACAAGGTGACCAAGATAAGATTGTACCGCCCTTAAACGACAGGTTGGCAAGGCCTCGGCTAGCTCTTTAACTCTCGGCAGAATATGGAGTGGTGTAAGTACCAGGCTACGAAATGCTATGGGCTTTTAAATTAAACAGCAGATTAATAAAATAATTGGGCGCCATGTAGTTACTCACAACAACATTTAATATTCAATTAAAGAACAAATAATTTAGTTGTCGGCGTCGCCCAACTTACACAAACATGTAATTTTATATCGGGACAAAACTGACAGCACAAACACGTTAAAACTCTCAATTCAAGTAGCATTTTCAAACTCGCTAGTTTTGTCTTAAACTACAACTTCAGTCACACCTGTGCAATCGAAATTGACATAAACACATCACGCCAAGGGCGTTATCTGAGATATAGTATACACGCTAGTTCAGCAATTTCGAGTTATTTAAGTACTCGCTCTTTAGCGATAATAAACAATTGAGCCAGAAGATTGATTAGACACGCTCAGTTTGAGTTGCTAAGATCTTAGTAGGAACTAACATATTTTGCGGCATAATGCCTTTATCGTTTAAAAAAGATGCTGATAAGAACATGTACCTACTTTGCAATTAATTAATGGCTGAAGTCCAGCGATCGGCAAGAGAGATCCTGTTCGTTGCATTTTTCCATAAAGACTCAAAGCAATTTCAAAAATGCCACTCAAAATATAGCTCAAGGTTACTGAATGTATGCCCTCAGTAGCTGTATTGTAAGCCCATAGTAGCTCATACTAGCTCTTACTAGCCGGCAGAAATATTAAAAATTATGTTGAGAAAATAAGCTCGCAGAATCATTCTCACCGATGATGTTCACAGCCTAATTATTGTAGAAGACGCATCCCAGCGATTTAGATGATCGCAGGCGCAGAGAAATCCAGCCCTTGTTCCCTCTCATCGTGTGCCCTCTGTCTTATTATTTTCTCTATATCTTTTTCTTGTTTTGTTAGATCATTATTTATGTATATCCTCTCACTTATGTTGCTCGCTAATTTATTCTTATTCTTCATTATTTCTATTTTATCTTTATAATTTTTTAATTTCACTAGGTATAATTTTTGTCCCATTTTATATGTTATCTTGGTTTTAGTCTCAACATCAAGTTCTCTTTTAAGGAAGTTGTTCATCTCCTTATTTAACTCATCTTGGTTAAATGCATTCAGGTCTAAACCATGGAATACTATGTTTTCCCTTCTCTACTCCTTCTCTGAGTGTTCAAGTTTCTCATTCATTTGCTGTATCTGCTTTTTAATCTCGCTTTTCTCCTTTCTTATTATCTTATTTTCTTTCTTTACTTATACATTTTCTTTCTTTAGTCCATCTATTTCTTTTTTATATTTAATCTGGTCGATCCTAATTTGATTTACGTCTATTTTATCAATTTTGTCGTCCTTTTTTGCTTGTGTTTTTGTCGGGCTTTTGGTAATTTTTTTACTTTTTCTAAAAAGTTCCTCCTCATCGTTACTGTCATTTCCTTTCTCTCTTTTCCTTTTATCAATATCTGATGTCTCTTCGGTGGTGCTCATTTTTCATACCAGCTGTAAATCTACCTATGGGGTAAGTCCCACGATCAATTTTTACTCGTTCTTGCCCTTTGGCAGCCGTTTTAATTTTCGTGAAATTTTCAGCTGTTTCCCTTGAGTCGATGCTTAACGTTGACAGTGGTTTGAGAATACAACCTCACTTCTTGTGGAACCACGCTGTACTTTGACTTTATGCGAACCGTTCGTGGCCGGGTAGACGTCTATACGTTTGCTCGGTTTGTTTCGACTGTCTTCCGTGAAAGGTTCTGTTTCGCAACCGTTTTGGTTCATCCAGCCACTGTGCTTTACGGCTATTTACCTAAGGTAATCTAGCTTTTTAAGCACAACTGTTTGACTATTATGAAATTCCGAAATTTCCTGTTCAAAAATTTAATTAGTTATTTAAAAAAATATTATTAATTGTGCGTGTGTAGGTAAGTTTTAAATATCTTTCGTGCATCTAATTCTAAGTATTGGGCCATTATTAGTTTTTTTTTAGCAAAACGTTTTGAATTTCTAAACCATACATACTTTAAGCTTTTGATTTGCTAAGAATTTTTGTTTTTCTTTTACAACAAGGGGTCATATGTTCGTTAATATGTAACGCAGTAGCTATTTAATTAGGGTATACATATACTTCCTTCATCGTCGGCCGGATAGACTTGCCTTTTTCCAGAATATTATCACTGGTGGTTCTATTGACAAACTGAACAAGAGGACGTCTAGCGAATATACAACTCCACGTTGTTAGCACTACTAGTTAAGCAAAGCTATATAAAACTATTGGCATCCTCTTCTGCATTACTGGCTTGCTCTCAGTAAAATAAACATGTAGGTATATATTTAAGAGTGTTCGTGATGGTATCTTTGTTTGACTGATTTCTTCTAAGCAGTGTTACGATTTGCGTTCTTTAGTGAAATGAACTATACGCAGTTGTAGGAATAGACTCTACTTTAGGTAGCTATAAGCCATTTGTATCATAAATATTTTAAGATAGAATTTCGTAGGCAAAATGGTCATATTAAAATTACAACAAGCGAATATTTAGCCGATGTTTAGAAGCGTGACTTTCTCTGGGAATCTGGAGATATTCCAACCTCACTGAATGGTTAAAGGCAAATTTATGCAACGTTTACCTCGTGAGCCGAAAAATTGGAAGAAGCTAGATATTGGTATGTGACCAGAAGTGCAAATGTGCAACTCGGTCATAAAAATTAGGCAGAATTACGTGCCGCCTCGAGCAAATTCTTTTTAGTAGAATTGTAATACTTTATTAGCTATAATTTGCAAGGTGTCGCCGCTTGACAAATTTGAGCATGTGAAAGCTTTAAAATCGTCCAATTCATAGAACTATTATGAACTGTCACGTCCGTATGTACGTGCCAAAAGTCAAAAATTTAGAACTGCTCTGATAGGCTTATTTGGATTTTTGAAAACGCCTACCGAGTTTTCTTGGTCAAACTGGACTTAGAATTTAGTTAGTTAATAAGAAGAAGTTAATAAGTAAAGTTAAGAAGTAACGGTGTTAAACTTAAGTTATTCTGTAAACGGCAGAAAATAAATGCAAGTATTAATCTCACAGCAGTAGCTTTGGTTTTCGTGTACAAATGTATTTTAACTAAAAGGATTGCCAGTTACCCCGACTTTAAGTGTATCGCGACAGCAGATAGATAATTACCGCGTTGTTGTACTTGAAGCTTATTTTACCAGTTCACCATGGTTCTTTCTCTCGTCAACATGTAATCAACGGCGAGGCATTTTTGTTACCACTCAATGTGCTTGACACCGAATGTTTGTTGAAACTAATTATTTGCAATACTCAAAATTTGCAATAATTACCAGCCATTAATCGACTTGTATTATTGGTCTATGTTTAACTCTCACCAAAGAAAAATTGCAATAAAGTGATGAATGCAGTGGTGTAAACGAAAAGCGACGCAGTG
Organism: Agriotes lineatus; assembly: GCA_940337035.1. Lineage (NCBI taxonomy): Eukaryota > Metazoa > Arthropoda > Insecta > Coleoptera > Elateridae > Agriotes > Agriotes lineatus. Next base: position 103,713,386 of record OW679196.1, on the reverse strand, counting down.
CATAAATTAGTCTAATAACTGAGTCACTTCAAGACTTAATCCATTGCAATGCAATTTTAAGCACTAAAGTTGTATATTCCCTAGACGTCCTCTGCAATAGGTTTCTTATTATTTGTGGCTAGCATGCGATGGATACGTTGCATATCACCTGGTAGCACTGATATTTCAACTTTTTCCCTAGCTGGAGAGCCATATTAACCAAATGTTCTCCCTGTATTCCCAGAACTCCGTCAATAACTAAATTATGATATCTATTATACTGGCGGTCTTTTTCAAATTCTATTTTTACTTCTTGATTATCCTTTTCGAGATTTAGATGTTGCTTCTAGTTCTTCTTGCTTCTTGAGCACTTTTTTATTCTCTTCTGTTAACTTCTTTACAGCTTCAGTATACTTGTCAAGTTGATTGCTGTAAAATTCAATTGACTTCTAGAAATCTTTCATTTGTGAAATGATCTCGGTTTTCTTCTTTTATTATTTCGTATCATCTCAGCTAGTGATTTAGTGGTTTCATTTTGCATTAATGAAGCAGGTTGATTATCTTCCATAGGATAATCTATTTTACTTCTACAGGAGCTGCACGCCAGCTCATTTTCCCCTCTCTATTTCTGGTTTTCCATTTAGTTTTGTGCGCCCATGCGCACAGGTAATTACAGATTTGCATTCGCTACATATTACAAAATTATTTTTAGGAGGTAGGTTTCACAGCACTTATCACATGCATGCATTTTCTTACCTTTCAGGTTTCTTGTTAAGATTGATAATATTTATAGAGCACACTTCGAATATGTCCAACTCGCTCCGCAGACAAGAGAATATTCAAAACGATCTTCAAGAGCTGCGGTTGATTTTGAAATATTGGTTGTTAACAAAGCACTAGAAAAAAATTGCAGGCTGTGGAAATAGAATTCTGAAAGAGAAGCTGCTATGTGAGTAAGCTAGAAAGAATAAGAAATAAAGAAATGAAGAACGAAATGCAAGGATAAAGATAAATAACTGAACACAACAAAAACGGTTCATATGCATATGCAAGAAGAAAAGACAGCGTCACTGGTTTGATTGACAGACCCACGACAGTTGGAAAACTGGATACGATAGACTATTAAAACGTCACAAATATAATATTTTCATAATGACATGCGATTATATTATTTGTTTGTATATTGCTGCCGGATAATTTAGAAACTTTAAATATTAGCTGCATAGAGGCTTTCCATTCTGTAAAATCCGCAAAACTACTTTTTCAAAACCCATAGATGTAGTTATATAACGATTTGAGTACTTTTGTGTTATATGTTGCTAGGTTCTGCTTCTAGCGCTTTACCTGAATTGTCAAATTATAGATCCAGCATCTACAATACATCATAGCATATTGATACGAAATATATTAGCATTAATACCTTAGTCACTACATTAAAATACACAAATGTTCTATCATTTACACGACTTAGTTTCATGTCCAGATGCTAAACTGTGTATTTTTTTACCGCTTACATTATAATGTGTATCGTATAATGTTAACATGTGCCAATTAATTTAATTGTAAATATTTAATAGAAAGTAATCAGTTTGCTCTCCTAGAAAAAAGTTGTTTGTTATTATTTTATAGCCTATAAAAACTTGATGCGGCTCACCTCCAACTCCAGTCCTGTAAAAAATGTTACAAAAAATTCTAAAAGCCGGACTGTCCAAACCGAAAAAGACAGCGCAAATGAAAACATGTGTACTTGGAATATACACAGATTACGAACGAGAGAAGATTAAATGTTGGTATTTAAATTAGCCTGGTATCATAGCTTTAACAGAAACGAAAGAAACGGGAAAATGTTGTTAAGATTCAAAAAACGAGTAACTGGTGTAAATACGAGATAGAGACCCATGTGCAAAGCAGGCTTATCCATCCTTATTGTAAAGTAATGAAAAGTTAGGAACAAATAAGTAACTTATTAAACATAGAATCGAAAGAGCTGCCAGAGGAATGAAAGAATCCTATATAAGCAGTTTGTACAAATAAGTTGACATGAATAACTGCACTAACTACCGAGAACCTAATTTTAGGAAGTCGATAAGTAGCTTGCATGCAAATATACTAAAATGGATTGAAGCCGTAAATGAGGAAAATAGACGCATAGAATGGATTTCGTTGAATCTTGCATTGATGGCATCTTCTGCATGAAACAAGTGTTGGACAAAAAATTCACACGTAACGTTAAAACACGCATTATAATACTCCATCTGCAGAAGGCTTACGATTGCATCCCACTACGTAAACCATAACAAACATGTTGTTAGCGGCCGTTTTTGTTAACTAGATATTCCTTAAATACTTTGAAACATTATAACGCTACGACAGCATATTTGAGGGAACGCCAGCTAAACATCAGTGGAGACGGCGTGCAGTTTTTAATTGATGTAATTACCAAACAATATGAGCGCCAACAAGTTTTTCACTTACAACAAATGTACTCAAATAGGTCAAGAACTTATAAACGCAGATTAATTGCAGCAGGCAATAACAATATCTGAAAAGCAGGTAGGTAGCCGTAACGAAAACAGAGACTGAATGAGGTAAACATGTGCAATGAATTTATTAAACAACGCTGCATATAGTAACCAGTACAGAAATGTTATAACTTTCGATTAGGCTTTACTTATTCGAAAGGTGCACCCAAATTAACGCTATCATAGAAGTGATTAGCACGATACAAATACCTAATCCAATATTTAACAAGTAAAAATGTACAACTATGTATTAAATACAGCTGCAGTCCCTTTTACTATGCTTGCAGTACAAATATCTTTAAGACAAATAATTAAGTTGCACTACTTGTCTGAGAGCGTCACGCTACTGCATGAGGTGAAACGAATAGCCCCCAAACAAGCTCAAAGCTGCGGCTGCAGAAGGTCGACGCCAGCAAACGCCATTAGCAAAGCCACCAGGTGATGAGGCCTAAATTCAAGCTAGGCTCCTTTGAGGCAAAGGGGTTCTCTGAAGTCGAAGAGACCGCAGAAGCTTCCAAAACCTCCGCGTGACGTCTGTATGAAAATTCCCAAAGAAGCGGAATCTAAGATGTTTTGCACTCCACGAGTGAAGCCAAATATACCTGACAAAAGTCAACTCATTGCAATTACATTACAACAATCGAAATTAAAGGAATTACACTCATCTTCTAAATACAGGCGATTAGTCAAAACGGTGACAAGTCCGGTGATAATAGCCCGTCCTTAGGACGAGGACAAAATTTCCCATATAGTTCCCATGGCCTCAAAACCGTATACCAACGAAGCTTCCACAAATAATATTCCAAAATACCACAATCTGGAACCTAAAAACTGGAGCACAGTCACGGAATTCTTCCGACGCTATTTTTTGCCAGGGAAATACAAACGGTACCCAAGAAGTTGTTTGAAACAGCTGCTGACGGCTGTCGGTAAAATAAAGTACAATCTAATCGCTAACGCACGTCCGTGTTTTAATAAAGGCGCTTTTACACTGCTATGAACTATACGCAAAATACATTCTCATGTTAATAGTAGAGGGAAGTGGATGGTTCTGAAACCTCCCACCACCACTTGACCTTGAGTTCAAGGACAGGCCAGGTTCAAGCCCAAGGTCACGTTGAAGGTATGGCCACGTTCAAGCCCAAGGTCACGTTCGAAGCGAGGCCACCTTCGGAGCGAGGCCACCGACAGTAACCTTGAAGAATGAGTATAACAGGAGATGTAGTTTTGCGTTCAGTAGTGTATCGTGTGCTGTATTAGCAAAAACAATGAAGCAAGTACAAAAGGTTGGTGAAACTGTGAAGCAGCGAGTGACAAACAAAAACGTGAAACTGTCATATCCAGTATTGTTAAACGCAAACAACTTATCCGCTGAATAAGTCAAGAAATAAATCTGTGAGTTTGGGCTTGACCTGTTATGGATCGTTTGGGCCGGCGGTGGTAATTAGTGGGATTAACAAAGATTTTATACTGTTAGACGAAGGAGAGTGGCTGCTCTTTGTTGCAAATAAAGATGTGATAAGTAGGCACTTTAACTATGAAGGTGAAGAGTCAAAACCGGTGGATATAAGTCCTGGCAAAAGAATATATTTCCAAAAAATCGGAAACAAAAAAGTTATAGTGCTGCAGGAACGTAAGCGATCCCGGATAATTCCTGCTGTATATCTACTATTGTTTTAAGCACTATTTTATTCGCTCTATTGTGTATGTCTGTAACGTGTTTCTTAATCTGTTGGTATTATAATCATTTAGTCTAGCCACTACTGTAATTACTCTTTGTATGTGCATCTTAAATAAAACTTTTTTATTAAATTATGCGTATCTTTCACTCTACGAAGGTACTCTGGCTGAGTAACCAAATATTCTATCAGACTCGATGGTCTAGTGGTAAAGATACCCTCGGCTGCAGATTGCGCTGCGGATATACAGGGAGACCTAGGTTCGAATCCTAGTCGAGTCATAATTTAGACATGATGTAACCTAGGCTCTTACTTCATGCCTAAATTTTTTTAATAAATGTGTTAAGCGCAGTCTGTTCTAAGCACTACTTAACTCTTTCTATGCCCTTAGCCGTAAACGCGATCTTGACCTTGAATTTTTGTAACGTAACGTAACCTCGAACGCGGGTTTGACCTTGAACGTGGCCTCGCTCCGAACGTGGCCTCGCTTCGAACGTGAGCTTGGGCTTGAACGTGGCCATGCCTTCAACGTGAGCTTGGGCTTGAACGTGGCCTTTCCTTGAACTCAAGGTCAAATGGTGGGGGGAGGTTCCAGAACCATCCACTTCCCTCTACTGTTAATTACGCTTTTGACACGTAAAAATGTGTCAACAAATGTATATAGTATGAAATGTGTATGGAAATATGAGAGGAATGACAGAAATATTGAGACGTACAGGGTCCTTCACGACGAGCTGAATCGATATGTATATGGGAAATTACTAAGACTGGTTTTCTGAAAATTTGTATGCGGAGGTTCTTCAAAGAGCTCGTTTTAACTAAAATATTTTCAGTTTTCTGCAACTTCCGATAATACCGGAAATGGATACCAACTTCGTTATTTTAAATGGGACGTCCCAATTTTTATTTAATTTTTGAAATGTCGGCTGATTTTGAATCTAACTTCATATAAGACATCGTATGTCTAAAGTGTGCCATTTTTTAGTTATTTTTTAGTTTCTTCAAAATTTTTGGCAGATGCAGCCCCTTACAGAAAAATATTTTTTTCGAAATCCAAGCGAGTTAGTCCAAATATTTTCAGGGTCTTCACAAATCAGATCCATAGCTATCTAAATATTTTTAAAAAAATTAAAAGAATTATACAGGGTGCTCAGAAATTGGCGTCGAATTTTGGTATTTCAAAAAACGAAAACTTAATTTTTTAAAATTGCAACCCTCCATTTTTTCTATACCAGTGGATTCTAAGCTGAAAAGTATGGGGAGTTCGTGATTACATTCCTATATCTAAAACAAACGGTTTTTATAGAAAGTTGAAAATACCGAAATTATCGTGGTTATTGGAGAATTTCACATTATCAGTTGGCATTGGCTTGAAGTAAAAACAGACGAATTTGCTATTTTCGACGCTACAGCCTATGGGTGGGGTCTGCATTTAAAAATATTCGTCAAAACTCCAGCTCCACTCACGTTTTGTAATTTTCGTAATTGATAAAAGATAACAACAGGAGGAGATAAATTAAGGATAATTCAACAATATATAGAAGAAATAAAAAAAAACAAATGAAAAATTGATCAAACTTTAGTAAATTTTCGAACTGGTTGCCTCCAACTTCCAAACATCTATGAATCTTTCTTAAAAACCCGACATGAGTGGCACTTTTTTTGTTGTGAGCGGCGAAGTATAAACAATACGACCCCAAACAAAGAAATGTAATTTAGTGATATCGGGAGAACGGGGACACCATTGATGGAGTCCATTCTTTGATATCCAACGATACTCGAAGTGATTCTGTAAGAAGATATTTACAGGAGCACTACTATAAGGTGGGGCTCCGTCGTGTTGGTACTACAGGTGATTCCAGTTCAGATTTAGTGGACATAGATAATTTTGTAAAATTTCGAGATATCTTTCGCCTGAAATAAACAAGAATTTGATACAAAATTTTCCCTTCAATCTCCAATAAGCTTACTATTCAAATTTTCATTATAAAAATGTACAACTTGCACACCGTCATTTTTTATTGCAGCAAAAACATTGAAACTGCAGTAACATTGAAACTGTCTTTCACGAAATATATGGGGATTAGTATCACTCCAATAATGGGAGTTCTGCTGGTTAAACATTCCATTCTTCTGAAATTTCGCCTCATCCGTCCAAATCAACTTTTGTAACAATTATTCGTCTTCCTAAGTTTTAATTAATATAAAAATACACTTTAGCTTTTGTTTCCTTAATACCTTCAAACACGAGCCAACTGATAATTTTAAATTATTCAATAACCAGGAAAATTTCGGTATTTTCAAGTTTTTACAATAACCGGTTATTCTAGATATAAGGATGTAATCACAAAGTCGCCTTACTTTTCAGCGTAGAATCCACCGGTAAAGAGAAAAGCGGGGGCTGCCATTAAAAAAATAAAGAATTTCGAATTTCTAAAATAGCAACATTCGGCGCCAATGTCTAAGCACCCTGTATAATTTTCTTAAAAGAGTTTTTTAAATATTTGGGTAGTTATAAGTTTCATTTGTGCAGACCGTACAAATATTTGGCATAACTAGCTTGGATTTCGAAAAATATTTTTTTTTGTAAGGGGCTGCATCAGCCAAAAATTTTGAAAAAACTGAAATAACTCAAAAATGGCTCACTCTAGACATAGGATGTATTATATGAAGTTAGATTAAAATTCAGCCTACATTCCAAAAATTCAATAAAAATTTTGACATTCCATTTACAATAATGAAGTTGGGGTCTATTTACGGTATTATCGGAAGTTGCAGAAAACTGAAAATATTTTAGTTGAAACAAGCTCTTTGCAGAACCCCCGTATACAAATTTTCAGAAAACTAGTCTTAGTAATTTTCCATTTACATATCGACTTACTATTGAGCTGTCTGGCAATACGAGAGTGCAAATTTAATTGCTAAAATTGCAGGGGCCGGAACAGCCTCATTGAAATTTGACCTCCAACAACGGGACTTAAGTAACGCGTAAGAGACGGCTTTTTACATTTTGATAACCAAACGGCGGGGTTCCTAAAAGATCCATTGCAGTAGTCATATGTGGATTAAGAAATGATCTCGCCCGTGAAACAAACCCCATAAAATCTCTATATACCGGGTGACAATGAGATCAAGGCCATGCTCTTCTTTACTTATCAAAGAATTTAGGTGAAACTTGTTAAAAGGATAATAAACATAATTTCGGATTGAGAGACAGGTATAATACAAATAGCCCCCTTCCGGTTTTACCGGAAATGTCATTAACTTTGATTTTTTCAATGGGTTGTTCTGTATATTTTAGGTTTTTAGGAATCTACGACTCAAATTACATACGACAATGTTACCAAATTTGCTTAGGTATTTCCCAAAACAATTTTAAAAATTTATTAATTAAAATGTTTTCCGTTTTATATAAAGATCAAGTGGTGCATGATGCATATCGTTAGTTTGGCAATTGCATTTTCTATCTGATGACACGATGGGCCTTGGTAGGTGCCATTTCAAAAATTTGACTTTTTCTCAAAAAACACGTTTAGCAAATTTTATTCCTTCATGAACGATTTGTTATTGATCAAATTAATAAAATAGGTATTACTATGGGTTACTAGAGTCATTTAGAACACCTTTTCTCCAATCAAGGCCTTCTATGAGACAAAATAAAATTTAAAAAAAGAAATTTTTTGTTTAGAATCTTAAAAATTTGTTAAGTGTATCGTATGTAATTTGAGCCGTAGGTATATTTCAAAAAACCTAAAATGTATAGGGTGATCCTTTTAAAAAATCAAAGTTAATGGCACTTCCGATAAAACCGGAAGATGGTCATTTCAACTATTTCTATTGGTCAATCACAAATTATGTCTAGTATCCACGTATCAAATTTCATCCAAATAGATTCATAAATAAAGGAGATATAAGCATGATCCTAGTCGCATTGTCACCCGGTATATCTCTATAATCTATATAGTCTACTGTGCTTGTGTCTCTGCCTGCGTCTCTATCTCCGCAATCGGCTGTCTCCTTTACAATGCAGGAACAAGCTAACGTGATCTGTAGGTCTTTGTAGGCATGTGGTTAAAGCGCCCGACGAACAATTACTAAAATTATGAAAATTAAAAATAATGTTAGGTATGCTTTAGTTGCTTTAAATTGCGAACTTACCAAATATAATATAGTCACAGAAATGTGCAATAATGGCTATTTATGTATCGTTTCAAAATGAAAGTGTTTTTTACATCAGACGTGAAGTTTGCCCTACTAGTGAAGCGAGTGGGGCAACACGTTGTGTGTGAAAAGCATTAATTTTGCAACGTGTTGTATACACGATTTTCTGTAATTTTGAGTCATATTAATTTTTATAGTAAATACATTAATTGAAATCTACAAAGTTATTCTACATTTTCATATTAGCACTAGTGTCAGTTTGAAATCTCATATTGCAAGTGTGCTAAAATATGCACCATTTTGACGTTGAAAACGACAACAAAATGTCATTACATTAAGTCCAAATTACAGAAAATTGTTATTGCATAGTATGCAATTTTTACGTGTGGAAAGTGTCAAATAATAGCCTCCTTTAGGACGTCGTATTCGAAAATGGTTATTCATACGAGTATCTAAAACGCAACTTTTTTTGCACACGTGAGAAAGTTTAAAGGATGAGCAGAAGGTAAATTGGCAATTTAGCACAGTTTCATATCCTGACTGACATACTGAATTTGCGATATTGGTGCGTTACTGCACTCTCCGCCATATTTCAAAAATGGCACTTATTTTGTGAGAGTATCTTCTCGACAAAAAACATTAGCCTAAAACATTTTTTATGAAGTAAATTCTTTTAGAGTGATTATCATATGAATTCGGGTCTTCTTCTCTTCCTCAGCCCGTGTTCATCTACTCCTGGATGTAGACCTTCTCCAGTTTTCTTCATATATCTCTCTATGACGCCTTTCTAATCTTTTTCCAGCTCTCTTCTTTATGTCGTCTAACCACCTCTTCTGTGACCTTTCTATACTTCTTTTTGTTGTACTGGGCCGCCATTACATGATTTTATTTGTCTATCTGCCCGGGCTTTGTATCGAAACATGTCTTATCTAGCTGCATTTTAGTTGAGCTATGGGATGTATTAAATCAAGGATTTTAGTTAGCACTTTTTACCGTAAGCGTTGTTGTTTCAATACCGTAGATATTGACAGGTAAGATAGGAATTGCTATCTTTCGGTTTTTCAATACATATCCTAATTTTCCAAAAGCAGCCCAACTCAGTCTTGTTTTTCTATTTGGTTGGCTGTTTGGTAACCCTTTCCTAGCTTATTGAGGTGTCGATATACGTTATACATATTTATTTACGTTATCTATATTTATTCGTACATCATTTTGGCTGACTACTTTTGTCTCATTAAAATTAATTTGCATTCCTACCCCATTAGATGATCCTTTAAGATCTATCCTAATTCTCTTTTATCTGTGGCAATGTCATCGGCAAAACGTAAATGATTGAAGTAGGTTCCGTCTATGTTAATGTCTTTAGTTTCCCAAGAGATATTTTTGAAAATATATTCCATCGCTAGAGGAAATGACTTGCTCGATGTCGTATCTTCCTGTCGTATGCCTCTTTTAATTGTGATTTTATTGGTAGTCATACCTTCATCGATGCTGATATGAAATGTAGCGTTTTAAACGCGGATTTTGAATAAAAACTTTCCTGCTGGTAAATTTCTTGCTGCTGTTGATGATACTATTTTCGAATGGCAGTCTGCACTTCCACGTCCGAAGTAAGTCCCTGTTCCTTTAGTAATTTATTTAATAAATGTTGTGTTAATAGAAGTATGAATAATGGAACGAACACTTTCTATACTGATGCCCATCATTTCAGAAAGTTATGTGACTTTAATGCGTCTAGTTGCACGTAATGCTGTTTTCAAATGCCTCACTATTTCATCAGAAATTCCAACTCAAATATGTCCTAGATGAGCGAAGATTTTAGTCAACTCTCTTCTTTGTCGAAATTGTCTGCACCGCTAACCACTACTGTGGAAGAATAACTACAGTCACCATCGGCAGTTTTCATTCTCTCACGGATTTCTAGTGGTTGACGTTCTTCGGCGGCTAAAAATAGAATAACAGTATGCACACTATCTTTGGACGGATATAGTAAACGCCATTTCTTAGCTCTATAAAAATGGCCACAAAGAAACAATTGCAAAGAAACTTGGCAGACATCTCACTAATATGCCAATAAGCAATTTGAATAACAACTATCCTCGTATACAGTGTGTCCCAGATCGAGTGGGATTGCATGGGTAACCTTCTTATCAATAAAGATGGAGATTTGGTTAAATGGGCAATGTTTTGCAGTTTCATATGCTGATTTCAATTCTGTTTGAAAAAATTCAAAATGTCGAACCAGTCAAAACTTATTAAAAAAAAACTAGAAACTGTCATTTTCTTGTATGTCAAATATCTTCGTATGTATAAGAGATACGAAAAAAAGTTTTATATAAAAGTCGCTGTTTTCGATGAGACCAATTTAAAATTGTTGTCGAAAAAAAATTCAAGATGGCTGCTCTTGAGTGACTCGTATCAACTTCCTTAAGTTAAATGGGCGCCATATTAGATTTTTAGGTTACTAAATATAATTTTTTATTCTCTTTTCAACGATGTCAGATAACGTATGATTGAATAAAAAAATCTAGTAAAATTAATTGTTTTTACATTTTAATCGAGTAGGCTTACATGAATCCAAACAAAAACAAACAACATTTATTTAAAAACAAAACATAATCCTGAAAATCACATGAAATGATCAAAATGCTGGCCAGTATTAGCTAGACATAGATGACACCATTTAACGACACCACGGGTTACTTTACGCGAACTTCCTTATTGTTTTTCATCATAGCTGCTAACCTACTTGATTAAACATTTAAAAAGTAATATCACGATGTTTTTTGTGGTTCAAAGACTTAGTACTGAATTAACATGTTACTAAGTATTATAGGAATTATATACAAAGGCACTCTAAAATAAATTTCACCTAATTTGGTTTGGATCCATGTAAGCCTACTTGATTAAAATGTAAAAACAATTAATTTTACTGGTATTTTTTATTCAATCATACGTTATCTTACATCGTTGAAAAGATAATAAAAAATTATATTCAGTGACCTATAAATCAAATATGGCGCCCATATAACTTAAGGAAGTTGATACGAGTACCTCAAAAGCAGCCATCTTGAATTGTTTTCTACATCAATTTTAAATTGGCCTTATCGAAAAAAGCGACTTTTATATAAATCTTTTTTTCGTATCTCTTATACTTACAAAGATATTTGACTTACAAGAAAATGACAGTTTTTAGTTTTTTTTATAACTTTTGACTGGTTCGACATTTTGAACTTTTTCAAAAAGATTTTAAATCAGCATATGAAACTGCAAAACATTACCCATTTAACCAAATCTCCATCTTCAATGATAAGAAAGTTACCCATGCAATTCCACTGGAACTGGGACACGCTGTTATATTACTTATGAGATTAAAATATCTGGAGCCAATTCTTGCTCTGTTCAGACTGCCCACGTCTGTATTGAATTGAAACTTTGAAAGCTAAATGCAGGGTAATGTCTTACTCAGAGCATTTTTAAATTAGTGTACGGATAGTTTGTAGATGATCTATCGTACTAAAACATTTCCGGAAGCCCGCCTGTTCACCACGTTGGTAGAAGTCAAACTTGTTGGTTAAACGGTTTGTAAACATCTTAGTTAACAATATCTATAAGTGTAAAAATTCAGGATCGGGTACATTCTCACAATGAGGTGATTCAGTAAATTAATGTAAACACTGTCTTCCTCATAAAAATTGACATATATTGTACATACGCTACATGTTTCGGCTTATATATTAAACCATCTTTAGGCTAAAAGATAAAGCTTATAAACAGTGGACAGTCATAAATAAACAAACAACTAAAATTAAAACAGACACAAGACAACGTGACGACCGACATGTAAAATGAAATAAATTATTTGTTTATCGACAACGGTCAGCCAAGGTGAGAACTGTAAATACGTATCAAAGCCACAAAAACCGATAAATGGAATAACTTAAGCAATTAATCAAATTTTAGATTGAGTGTGGCAGTAAACTTATTGGTCGATAGTTTTCAATATCTGTCTTGTCACCAGTAGAATGGGGGCGGTTTGCCCCCACCACTTTTAATTGATTCGCGGATTCGCGGTTTAATTCGCGGATTGATCCAATTAATTTCGTGGTTTGATCTAATTAATTTCGCGGTTTGATCTAATTAATTTTCATATAGGTAAGAAAGGGGGGCAGCGCTGCTATTCAGCTACCTTCTTTCGGCTACCATCTCAAGGTCACCCATATAGCCTTGCAGGTTTCTGCTTGCCACGTCTTCTTACTTTTTATATCACCATGGGAAATTTAATTTTAGGAGAGAAAAATAATAAATGAGTAAAAAACATTTTATTGTTTTACAAATTGAAAAATTACAAAAAAAAGATCGTACAATTTACACACAGAACACAACCCTTTCCTTATGTTTACTTACAGTAGTCTTAATTCTATCCAATTTAATTTTTATTCTGTAATTTAAATCTAAGTTTAAATCGTGTATTTCTTTTTCTAACCAGTAATTAGATATGTACAACTGTTCTAAGTTTTCGAACTGTAAAATATAACGAATCTTTTGTCTAAATTGTTTTTGTTTAATTGCTTTAATAATTAGTTCCGTTCCTTCTTCTAATTCTTCCAACCGATGACATTGTGTAACCTTAATACTACCTTTTATTTCTTGCATAGTAATATGGTCAATTTGTTCTATTCCTTCCTGGCAAGATGAACTATTATTATCCATATTTTGCTACACTTCCGTGAATTATTTAAGTTCCTCAACCTTCTGGAATGAGTGACCATTAAATGTTGTAATTCCGTTGGTTTTAAATGATATAAATGGTTCCTCGGTTGGTAAACATATTATATCCGAATTGTTAAAGGGAATTAAAATGTAACCTTCTTCTTTAAGTTTTTCTCTCGAGTTGTAAATACTTAAAAACACATTTTTATAATGTCCTTTTAAGAAGTAAACGCTTTTACACCCATTTTTTTCTCCAAGTATTCCGACATATGGATATTTCCCATAATTGTTATATCCGCTATTATTTACAGTAAATGCGGAAATCGTATAACATCCAGTTATATCCAAATTTCTCCATTGATTTTTAAAGTAATTTCTTAAAATCTCTCATTTCTATTAACTTATGTTCTTTCTCGAGCAAATATTTGTATTGTTCTTTTATGGCAATTGTATTTTGCACATATTCTACTTTTCGTTTTTTCAAATTTATTTCTTCCAGTTCTAGTTCTCGTTTCCTTGCACTTAATATATAAACAGATGAGAGTGGTTCTATTTCTTTAATTGCATGTGGAGAAAGTTTGTTAGTTATGTTGGTTTTCTTCCTTAAAACTTGGGGAATGACATTATTCGTTTTGATTAATTCCATACCTTCGATACTTACATCTTTCGCAATAGTAGAGAAAATGGCCGTGAATTTAGACAAAAATGTTTCTCTAGCTTTAATATAACATTTTTGCCTAATATTTATGTCGCCTGTATTTACATCATTTTCTACAATTTCTACATAATTAATTGGCAGATAATTAAAACTAAAAGCAGAAAGTGCATAATTTATCATCTTATTTCGGTTTTCTAGATTATCGGGTAATTTAATTTGTAATCCAGTCAATTTTCTTGTATTTCTATTTCTCCAATAAACATATTGTAAGACATTATTAAATACAACACAGCAACTATTCTGCAGAGTATTAGTCAATTTGGTTCACATTTTATCAATTGAGACAGAATATATAGGCGCATCTTGGAAGTACATTTTACTAGTTTCCAATAAATTTAAACAATCTTTTAAAGGATCAAATCCATTGTGTGCATTATAATAATCTCCAATAGTATAATTATATATTGTTGCCTCCAATCTTGTAATTCCATGTTCCTTAGCGGAAATAGACGAAAATGTTTCCTTTAAACGGGTATCCGGGCAATTGATAAAGTCGATAATATGGTTACCAATCTGTTTGTTAACTCCTGGACTGTTCATTTGACAAACAAATTTGTTGTATATTTTAACTCTAGCATTCGAATTTAACCATGTTAAACAATCAATACCAACTGTTTTATCATTGTCTACAATCACATTATAATTTTCCTTGGACTTTCCTTGGTGACAAAAATTATGGTTAGTAGTCAAATAATGGCCCATTTCTATCTTGTTAAATATTCCTGCAAAATCTTGCGTTATATCCAAATCCAAAAGGTAGTAATCATCTATTTGGAGCTGTTTTAAAATTTCTGGTATTTCTTCTAACAGGGTCTGCACATTAACGTCGGCTAGTTCTACTTTGTACGGAATTACTACTGGATGTTTATATTTTTTGTTAATATTTTCCAGACCTTCCTTTCCAATAACTTGTATAATTCCTCTTGCCATCCTGTTCTCACTTTGTAGAAGATAAGGTAATTTTGCTTTTACTCCATGTCTAGCAGAAATAAATTTAGAGAATTTCCCTCGTAAGTGACTATTACAGGCACCGCATATCTCCTTCTTAAAAATAAGACCACTTTCTTCTTCGCAATCTACAAGGTCAATAATTTTAGCCAACATTATATTGTCACAAAACGGTTCTGTAATCGGCGTCAGTAAATCTAAATTGCTGCTGGTAAGGAGTTGTTCGCCTTGTGTATAATTTATATTTCCAACATCTGTAATTAGGTTGTTGTCGAGATTTTCTACTAATAGCCAGAGTCCGAATCTCTCGTTAGTTGGTTTTATTTTATTCCCCAAGAGCTGGGTAATACTATACACTTTAGAGGAGCTCATGTTCACAGTTTCAGCTACTTCACAATACTAAATTTAATCTGGGAATGTTTTATTATATACCTAATAATAATAAGTCACCCCCCTCCACACCAATTTTAATCTACTTTGCAAACAAAAAGTAAGAAGACGGGGATCGATCAATCTGTAATAATTGCGTGATTTTTATCCTGTCTGCTGTGTGACGCACGCAATGTTTCCACACCTTTTATTTTAAAATTTTAAGCACCAGCCTCTACACCGAAAGGTAAAATGAGGTTAACGATAATACATACATACATACATAAAACCAAAGGCCCGACTGATGCGCACTAACTCGTTTTAAACCATTGTAGTCTGTTACCTGGTGCGGCTGCATCCTGGGCCTCTGGTTTTACAAATTTTAAAATAAAAGGTATGGAAACACTGCGTGCGTCACACAGCAGACAGGACAAAAATCACGCAATTATTACAGATTGATCGATCCCCGTTTTCTTACTTTTTGCCTTCAAAGTAGATTAAAATTGGTGTGGAGGGGGGTGACTTATTATTGTTAGGTATATAATATATATAACCGAGGAACTATTTATATCATTTAAAACCAACGGAATTACAACATTTAATGGTCACTCATTCCCGAAGGTTGAGGAGCTTATAGTATTTAACATTACAAGCCAGGTAAAACAGGTTTTACTGGCGATAGGATTGGGATGACTGGCGAGCCGTTAGGCGAGCTTGTCATATCCTTGAGCCAGTAAAAATGGTTACCTGGCGTGTATTGTTGAATGTTTTATTTGTTCCTCACTTGTAAATAACTAGAAATTCACCATTTATTCAAAATGTCAAACTGACAAGCAACTAAATTAATCAATATGACACATACTAAGGAAGACAACTCTGGCTTTGCACGCTATCATTTATCTATGAGCACGCTTGTAAAATATAACTGGCTAGCCAGTAAAAAATTTACTGGCTAGCCAGTTAAGAAACATTTTCAAGGTGAATACAGTGACTTGATAAATTGATGTTTACAAGTGAGGAACAAATAAAATATTTTACGGAAATGTTGCAAAATATGGATAATAATAGTTCATCTTGCCAGAAAGGAATAGAACAAGTTGACCATATTACTATGCAAGAAATAAAAGGTAGTATTAAGGTTACACAATGTCATCGGTTGGAAGAATTAGAAGAAGAAACGGAACTAATTATTAAAGCAATTAAACAAAAACAATTCAGACAAAAGATTCGTTATATTTTACAGTTCGAAAACCTAGAACAGTTGTACATATCAATTACTGGTTAGAAAAAGAAATACAAGATTTAAACTTAGATTTAAATTACAGAATAAAAATTAAGTTGGATAGAATTAAGACTACTGTAAGTAAACATAAGGAAAGGGTTGTGTTCTGTGTCTAAATTGTACGATCTTTTTTTGTAATTTTTCAATTTGTAAAACAATAAAATGTTTTTTACTCATTTATTATTTTTCTCTCCTAAAATTAAATTTCCCATGGTGATATAAAAAGTAAGAAGACGTGGCAAGCAGAAACCTGCAAGGCTATATGGGTGACCTTGAGATGGTAGCCGAAAGAAGGTAGCTGAATAGCAGCGCTGCCCCTCTTTCTTACCTATATGAATGCAAGAGAGAGAGAGAGAGAGACAACCAAAGAGCAGAAGAGCGAGATAGATCTATCAGTTTGAAATTCAAATATTTCCGCGAAAATTCAAAATTAAAAACGACAGCTGTGAGAAGTGCGCGCGCAGAAAACTAAGATGGCCGACACCCCGGGAAGTTTAAAATAAAAAAATTTAAATTCAAATATTCGCGCCAGATAACAAAGATGGCCGACGTGTAATTCCAGAAGCAAATTAAAAATGGCCGCTCGTAATTTAATCGGAAGCTAATGCGTAATTTAATCAGTAGCACATGTGAAAATTAATTAGATCAAACCGCGAAATTAATTAGATCAAACCACGAAATTAATTGGATCAATCCGGAAATTAAAACCGCGAAATCCGCGAATAAATCCGCGAATTAAACCGCGAATGCGCGAATCAATTAAAAGTGGTGGGGGCAAACCGCCCCCATTCTACTGTCACCTTTTTGAAAGAGCAGAATTACTTGTGAGTGTTGTCTTTTAGTACTTTTTCTTCCCCCAGACATTTATATAACAATATTCTAATAGCCTCTAGTAATTTTTCACCTCCCATTTTATCATTTCAGTGGTTACTTGATCTTCACCCGGTGGTTTTCTGTTGTACATTTGTTCTAAACCCGATAAAATTTTCCCTTGGTCTATTTCAAGAATTTCTTTAGATCCCGCATTTCAAAATATTGCATATACTTTTTTGGTCTCACCACCTCTTGAGCAGTATAGGTTTTTGTAATATGATTGTGTGCTTGTAATTATTTCTGTTTTGTCTGTTACCATAAGCTCTTCTGAATTTTTCATCTTGGTGATTTTCATTCGACCAATTGCCATTTTTTATCTTAGGGCTTTCATGTTAAAATTGTCTTCTATTATGTATAAACAGTTGTGTATTATATGCTGTGATACATTTTCGAATTTCCTGCCGGATCGTCTTATTAAATTCTTTATATTCAGGTAGCTCTTTATCTACTCGTCGTCTGTTTTCTACGAGTTCAATTGTATTTTCTCGGAATTTATTATTGTTGCGTTTCATATTTTTAGTGCACGTCTTGCTTGTTAAGATCTGTATACCTTTATCGATCTTTTCAAATATTTAATCTCCTCAGATGTTGAACCGGTTCCAATTTATTGCTCGGCTCTTTCTGAAATACGTCTTTATTTTTAGTTATATATTCTAACAGTAATTATTGATAGATTTCAAAAGTAGCTTTACCCTCTTTGCCTATATATTAATTCGAACAGTTCTTCTCACTAGTCTATGGCCGCTTCCAGTATCGAATTTGTTTAAGACCGACACATCAGCCGTATTGGTAATTATACACAGTAGGCCAAAAAAAACGGTACAAAGTATAAATACTTATATTTCCAATAATAATTAGTGAATTCAAATATTTCCTGGAAAAACGAAATGCTTACACTTTGGAGATTGATAATATATTTTATTTGCAATAATACAACGCTTGAATTCGATTTTATTTCACTTTAATGAAGGCCATTCGAAAACGGAAGCTTTTAATAATGTGAAATTAAATCTGCAACAAAACTAGTAGGCAATGACTTTTGTTTATTTGTTTGGTTGTTTGGTCAACCTCACTTGGTATCTGTGATTTTAGTTTTTGTTTTTGATTAATGGAAGTCCTGAAGAAAATGGTAGGTACTCATAGTTGAATATTGGATTCAGCTGCCTGAGAGGCAAGTAGCTTCTGCCCTTCTCCCTGGTCACTTGCAAAGACAATTGCATGTGATTGTTATTAAAAATTGTGGGCATATTGAACCATTGTTTTAGATAGCATATTTAAAAATTATTTAAATGGTATTTGTTATTACTGTTGTATTTCCTAAAGTTCTAAATAATAATTTCATTAAAAACAGCATATTTTGCATGGCTATATTTAACCATGAACAACTTTGAATTGGTACTATGTGTTTGGAATAAGTGTGCTTTATTTCCATCTATAAAGATTGAGCTTTTTGATGGTATAGCAATCATATAAAAATATTAGCAACCTACAAATATACGGGGTTATGAAATATGTACCATTTTTTTTTTTTGGTCCACTGTGTATAATCAATTTTATTCTTGATACTATTGTTTGGATTTCTTCATGTTCATTTTTTCTGCAGTGGCTTTTTAAAAATTGTATTCATGCAGTAGAGGTTTTCGTTTTCTAAATAGTTCAGTGACGTCTCCTCTTTGTTGTTTCTCACACTTAAGGCTGGCGTTTGGCTTATGTTGAAATAATAGGGACAGATTGATACATAAGAATCACGTATTGTCGATTCACACGCGTCGTATGAAGTTAAACAAGGCTTCATTTCAAAGACGAATGTTGGCAGATCGGCGTAAACTATTTTATAAATGGTAACAGATTCGCTTGCGCTGTAAAATTGTATTCAAAATATCGACGCTTTTGTAGGCATTTTTTATTTGTATTTCTGTCATCCAACAGTAAAATTTACTTGTGAAAAATAGAAAACAGAAACTGTAAAATAGCTTACAGGAATATACGATTTTTGATCTTTCATTTAAGACCTCAGTGAACTATTTCTGACGTTTAATTATTGATAGTACGTGATTTCTAAATAAATTCAAGCTGTTGTCATTTAGGATGAATATTACAACGCCAAATGTCGGTTATCGGTGCTGTTTTTGCAGACACCTGATAAATTTCCACATAAATAGCGTATAAATAGTTTAGGCATTGTACGACAGATGTCGTATTGTCGTTACAAAGCCATATACAAAACCAAGGTTGTGAACATGGCACGAAGTGCGTTAAATTTAGGACGTGGATATAGTCCCGTACGTGGGACCCGAAAATAAAATTTAAAGTCCCGCACGGGCGGAGTTAAAATCACGCGTTTGCCCGTTTGTCCTATGGTACGGGATTGCTAATTATTCGTTAGAATCCCGACATACTTTCATATACTTTTGCACTATAATTTCTAAAATGTTATTAGGTAGAGACGTAGGTAAATGAATATTTTAAGTTATTTAATAAAAACCGATTGCAAAACCGATAATAATTTAATAGAAAGCTACTAGATAGAATGAGCAACAAAATATATGTTTTTCTTTTTACCTATATATTAATAAGAATTTTACACTAACAAATGCCTATAATAAATCAGTATTGTGTGATCTTCCATAAAATACAAGATACAGTATTGATTTGCAGTAATTTTGGAGGCTCTTTAATTTTTCCTTTCTTTCTTTCTTGGTAAACCAATAGCTGTTAGCGATCTTCCTCTAGGTCTACCTCGAGATTTTATTGCTTCCTAAAAATATGTGATTACTAAAATCTAAGAAATTTCCGTAAAAGTAAATGCTTATAACATACCGGCAAACAAATGTTATGTAAACATGATCCATCATCAACAATTTCTGAATAATTCATATCACAAACGATTTCTTCTTTTGTCTCTACAGAATGGGATTAATCGAATTATAGAATATTGTTAACATTTTCTTCGCTCATAATGTCTACCAAATTTTTGGTGCTTTGGCAATCATGTTCTACTACTAGTAGATTATTATTACTGTAATAATCGTGTTCTACAAATCCTTCGTTCAATACCAAATTATTGGTGTTTTGGCAATTACTATATACGTCGTTTTGAAAATTAATAATTTCAACTTTCTCGTGAATGCAAAGTATTTTATAACATAATACTTTAATGTTGAGTTTGCGATACTGTATAACTTGGGGCAGTGATTTTTAGCATTGTCAAGAGTTTTGCAATTTAGTTTCGAAAATTGTACTTTATTCTGTTTTTCATGTAACATTATGGCTTCATTTAATTCTTCATAACTGTTAAAGGCATCGTTTATCTTTAATTCATATGAAGTTGCCATTATCAATCAATAACGTTAATAGCAGACGACAATATTAATTAATATACATCGATGAACAGAACAGCTGACCGACACACTATAAGAACGAGGAACGGATAAGAGTACAAGAGGAAAGACCGCGCAAACGTGTGATAAAACTTCGCCCGTGTGGGACTTTAAATTTTATTTTCAGGTCCCACGTACGGAACTATATCCACGTTTTGCAATGCAATGGGAAATGCGAAATTTACAATACGGTAAATCGCGAATACGAGTGACAGTGAATGATTATTATTAGAGCTCGGATTCATAGCTGTTTTGCTATACGTAATAATTAATAGCTGAACAGAAATGTTTAGAACGAAATATGAATTATGAAGAAAACAATTGTTGAAGAATATTTATTTTTAGGTTGAAAAAGAATGTTTTTCCGCAACCGTCTTGAAAGTCATTACTACTAAAATCTGTCATTAAAGTAGACGTTTCTCTTACTTTTATAACAGTTATATTATAGAGTTGTTGGGAACCAATTTGCTTTACATTGTCACAAACTCACAGTCTCTTATAAAAATATTATACAGTGTTGTACAAAAGTCTGGAACACCTGAAATATCTTGCAAAATCCTGTTTTGTGGCAAAACCGCTTGAAGGGGTCAAAAAGCATTGTAAATTTGCTATCTTTTGAAATACTCTAGAACTATATACAGTGGCGTACACCAGCAGGGTCAATTGGAGCATTTTTTTTTTAAATGATAACCCCAATATTTTGTTCGAGGAAGTGGAAGAGCACATCGTTTTGAGTATTGTAGTATAAAAGTTTTATGAAGTTGCATAAAGAAATTTTCGAGAAAAATGCAAATAAAGAAAGATATTTCAGGTGTTCCAGACTTTTTTACCACACTGTATAGTCGTACAATATGCAGCCTTATGGAAACGATAATGAAGATTATTAAACATAAAAAAAAAATTTAACCTGACTTGTTCAGCTGCTGTACGCGTTAATCGTTACTTTTGATTGTTTCGTTACAAAACCGTTGTTTTAAATAACTAAAATATTTTATAATATTAATTTTAATCAAAATTACTATTTATTTCTAACTTTGATACGGCCCTGTCGCTGGATGCGCGCCTCTAAAAAGCATTATTTTATAGATGTTTTATAAGGATCACCTAAATAGTTTAATTATCACGTTCAACACAAAACTGTTGAATGTAGATATGCAATGTATAAATAAAACAATTTTAAAAATAATTTGTATGATAGTATCTTGTAATGCTTAAATAATCTATTATAAAGTGGTAATCTCATTTCCAATGTGTTAATATTTGAATAATAATTTACTGTTGAACTAATTTCAGTGACTATTTCCCGCATCTCCTATTATCCAATCAAACGCCATAATTTTCCAAAATTCAACCAATCACGTGTTTTTATAGTGGAAAAAAATCAAAATTTTTCCTTGAAATTTTATCAGTTTCTTTTACCACTTGTATCCATGGAAACCACAAAATATGTTGTTTTAAGCAATGTGGCATTTGAAAAACGTCATTAAACTGTCATTGTGAATATATAGTATAAATGTCATATTCATTGTATACTGATTTCGGGCTCATGATTTTGCTCGGAACACGTTTTACTCAAGATTTGTTGTGTTTTGGCAATGCCCTCAACAAAATAACTTTGACAAATTCCCTCATCTATAAAGTTAGTTTGTCTTGTGACATTGCCAAAACAAGAAACTTTCGCAAAACATTTTCACCGGCAAAATCATTTGCCCTTAATACATTATTACTGATAAAAATTCAGTCATTAAAATAAGTACATTTTGGCTTAAATATCATGAATCTGGGAAGTATATAGCTGGTTGAAGAAGAGAAATTATAACCCTGTATAGTGTATATGCTAGGATACCTGACTCTCGCTCAGGAGACCCGTATTCATTTCCGCTACCGAAAACTTTTTTAAAAATTGAATTGTAGTTTATATCTTCACGTACATTACAAATAATAATGTAACAGATTAGTTTTTTACGTAATACGTATGTACTTTCTTGCTTAATTTACTACTAATGTACTTATTAAATGCTGTATTCATATATTATAGCATATATCCATTTCCACCACTTGGGGGGGTGGAATTTTAGAAATCCTCCCATTTTATTCTATGAAATATTTAGAATTCGTGAAAACACAGTTTACCCCATTTCACCCCTTAGGGGTTATTTCAGTCAGTCTTATACTGAAATGAACCCAGAGCGAAAAAAATCATTCTAACCCCCTACCCCTTTTCGGTTTTCCGTTTGTACCGCTTTAGTGGTGAAATTTAAAAAAACTTTAAAACCCCTTTCTAAAGATTTAAAAAACACATCTATATACCAAAAAAGAATGCTCTAACTCAGGGGTCGGCAACCTGCGGCCCGCGGGCCGCATGCGGCCCTTTGCAACTTTTTGCGCGGCCCGCCAAAGCACCAATATAACTTTAGGAAAAATCAACAAACTTAGAGCATAAGCGTGCCGAAATGTGGCCGGTGACAAAAATGCGCGACAAACAGAAGCATAGTGATAAACCTATTTTACTGCGCAAGTTTAATCCCCACTCCCCAGCGAATACGACGTCTAGCTTAGCAAGTGTAGCATTCTTTCTAGTGATGGGCATAATCGGATCATTTCAATAATCGGAATGTTCCATTTCGGAATGTTTATAAAATCGGAATATCATCCGATTATTTTACATTCCGTAAATGCAAGCAAGGGAAAACGAGCGAAATAACAACAAGCGGAAGGAAGATGAAGTGCGTGCAAATTTACGATGAGAGCACTCGCCGTCGCGCCGTAAGCCCTTATCTGCGTTGGCATCTATTGTTTGGGTTTGTAGGACGGTCAGTAATAGCTATTTACGTTATTAGACCGGTAGCAACATTTTTATGGCCGCGCCAATACTTTACAGGTCGAACCGTAGGGCGAGACCTGTATGTTAGGCAAGGCCATAAGAATTCTCCCGGTCGTGTATCGTATAAGATTTTTTAGGATACTGCATTGGTAACTAGCGTTTACATTGTTACAAACGAGTCCGGTGGATAAAATTTACCGGCCTATACCAGTAGTAGTTCTATTAATACTGGTCTACCGGTAAATTTTATCTACCGGACTCGTTTGTAGCTATGTAGACGCTAGTTAGCAATGCAGTATCATAAAAAACAATTTATGAGTTTGAGTCGCACAGTGGGATATGAGGAAATAAAATATTTTTTCAAATTATTACAGTAGTTGCGTTAATAGACTTTCGGAAAATGGTAGTGATATTTTAAAGTTTAATAGCACATAAAGTACATAATAGATAGTATAAAACAATACTTGAATTTGAAGTCTGTAGGTGTACTATCTAATAATTAATCTACGAAATACCACTGCCATTAGTGCCATTCACGTATCATACAAGTGCGCACACGGCGCGACCCGTCGACATTCGCCAACCAGTATATAGCAGTCAAGTGAGTCAATACAACATTCCGTATTCCGTTCAGTTCAAATTCGCATTTCGTTTTCTCATTTTGTGTACCGAATAGTAAAATAATCGAATTCCGAAAGTTCGAAATTTTGTGCACCGAACAGTAAAATAATCGAATTCCGAAAAGTTCCGAAATAATAGAAACCTTCCGATTTTTTGAACAATCGGAAATTTTCCGATTATTCATTCCGGATAGGCCCATCACTAATTCTTTCATTTCGCCAGTTTGCTACTGTATGTTCATATGTCATGTTGACAGCCGTATGACGTTTCACTACAATATTTTATATTTTTTATATTTATATATTTTATAATTACATATTTATACATATTTAATTGGAATTGTATTTTCTTTTTTTTCCCTTTTAAGAATTGTAAAATTTTTGTTCTCTAACGTTGTTATTATAGCATGTCAATAAAAAATAAATTTTTTCTATATTTATTTTTAATAATATTTATACTCGTATATGATATAAAAGCACTATTTAAGTTACATTTGAATGTGCGGCCCGCATAAAAAATTTTATTTTGAAAATGGCCCGCCGTCCGAAAAAGGTTGCCGACCCCTGCTCTAACTTAACAATCACATGAGATACAAGGAGTTCTATACTTCACCCCAAATACAGATTCGAACTTTAAGGGTTGATTAGGGTAAAATCCCGAAATGAGTTTTTAGACATTTGCATTGGATACTTATGCAAGCAAACACCAAGTCGATATTTTACCGGGTCTAAGAGATACTGACGAATTCGTGAAAACACAGTTTACCCCTTTTCATCTCTTTAAGAGTAATTTTTTCAAAAAATAATTCAAAATGTTAATTACTTCGTTACATTTTTTATTATTTGCCGGCAATTAGTATTTTTTAGAAATGTAAATTGGATAAAGAAAAATCTCATTTGGACAACTATAAGAAAACATTTACAGGATTTTTGTAACAGTAATTCATTAACAGGGCTAGATTAGAGTTTCTAGAAGCCATTTAAATAGCTATCAATTAGAATTGAAAAATATTTCTCCTAAAAAGCGCCTTGCATAAAAACGGAAAAATTCTGCAAACATACTACTTTTCGGTAAATGATAAAAAATCTAAAGAAGAAATTAACATTTTATATCATTTTTTCCACTTATAAATCTTTAGTCTTCACATAAAAATTTTTGATTTTAATATTAAGTCTTGGTATGTGAAATTTTGAAAAATATTTAAAAATTTCAAAAATTAACAATTAGCTAAAGTTATAAAAAATAGGAGTTTGCTGGCCTGGAATTGTTTAGTTAGCTAAAAATAACACACTCTAAAAAAATCTGATTGAAATCTTACTTAGTTTCCTAAAAATAGCACTTTTTGGATTTTGACAATTTCGGAAAACTCCATTTTCTAAATAAGTAAAAATCACTCGGTATATATGATAGGGGCTAAATAGGTTTTTAGACAAGCACAAATTATTGACGTAAAGTTGTTTTGAAAAATCAAAATAATTTTTTTCCCATATTAGGCCGACTTTTTGGCGGTCACTGTACATAATAGATTCAGAATTTGGCAGAATCACTTGGTTCCTGTTTATTTTAACTAAATTTCACAGATTTCTTTGTTATAGTGACTGAAAGGCCAAGAAGCATAAAGCACCGGATTCAAGGTAAAATGAGGTTTCGATAATACACACATACAAAGGCCATGAAGCTTATTTTACTTAAAATCACAGAATAATCTTAAAATTATCTGCACCGGCAAAAACATCTGTCCGTGTTTTTGGCCCACATCTGCTTAGAACACACCTGCTCAGCAGAGAAACAAACCCTTGCATAAGTTGAATAGCGAGGTAGAAATTATACGGTGGAAAATTCGAGTGCGTCTATATTAATACAGATACCAGCACCACACAACAGGATAAAGAAAGAGGGAAGATTGGTGAATTTTCTTCGTTTCAATCCCCAGCCTTAAACCAAACTGTGCTATACGTTTTACCATCTTCGTCGGTGCCTTTGTCTCCAATTTGTGAATTGAAATATCCCATACGTTTTTCTGATCTCCTTGCCCTTGTAACAACTTCGTAATTTTTTTCCATTTCTATATCGCTTGCTGTAATAGGAAGTGCATATGCTTCGATTACTTGCATGCATACTATATCTTTGGGTTAACTTCCCTGCTATATAGTAGAGTGACCGCCAAAAAGTAGGAATAATATGGAAAAATTTTTGATTTTTGATTTTTCAAAAATCTTTTTCTGTCAATCATTTGCACTTGTCTAAAAACGTATTTAGCCCCTATCATATATACTAAGTGATTTTTACTTCTTTAGAAAATGAAGTTTTTCTAAATTATCAAAATTTAAAAAGTGATATTTTCGGAAATTAAGTAAGATTTCAATAAGATTTAGAGTGTATTATTTTTAGCTAACTGAACAATCTGAAAGCCAGTAAACGCCTATTTTTTAACTTCAGCTAAAAATTAATTTTTCAATTAGTTTAATATTTTTCAAAATTTCACATGTCAAGACTTAATATTAAAATTCAATTTTATGTGAAGACTTGAAAGATTTATAATTTGTAAACATAATATAAAATATTAATTACTTCTTTAGATTTTTTATCATCTACCGAAAAGTAGTATGTTTGCATAAGTTTTACGTTTTTTATGTAAGGCACTTTTTAGAAGAAATACTTTTCAATTCCAATTAATATATATTTAAATGGTTTCTAGAAACTTTAATCTAGCCCTGTTGATAAATTACTGTTACAAAAATCCTGTAAATGTTCTTCTACAATTATCAAAAACATTTGCTGTCAAGAGTTCACGTCGAGCAGCGGAACAGAGTGGTCGCGGTGAAGTGCCCGGTTATCTCTTGTAGTCAGTGTTGCCAGACGTTCAGTGAAAGAGGCGGTAGAATCATCATTAAAAAAGCGGGAGATTTGAACTTGGAAACGGTAGAATAATTTGGGGGGGGGGGGTCCCAATACAAATAAAAACCAAATGACACAAAACACAAAAATTTGTACTGATTTTTATATCGTAAAAAGTTACTTTTAACATTTTCTTCTACAATGACAATGACATTAGGTAGGTATATGAGCAAAATAAAAACCAATCAATCTGAATCTACATCACAATCGGAAAGCGATTCCGATTGCTTGTAATTGCTAGATTTATGGCGTCTTATTGCTCCCTAAAAATTGTTGCTGTGTAAAAGTACCACAATACGATATATACGATTTTTCTTTTCTTTATCAAAACGTAGGCTTCTTTATCTGCTTTGTACGAATCACTCGAACTAAAATATTCGTTAATAACACAATTAAATTATGTCTAAATCCCATGTTATCAGATTTACCTCGCCTCAAAATATAATTATATTTCAACGTATTTCATTTAAAAGATAGCAATGCTCAAACACCACAAAAGTTCTCATGCAACCTGTAGGATGTTGCTCTTCGTTGTACGCAATTTGCGGCGAAGGAATAATGTGCAATGCTCAGAATTCGCTGGAAAACCCCCAGCAGGTTAATCAAAAACATTAAAAATTTTTAGATGACAGTATTAATAAGTTCTAAAAGAATTTGCTAAGTTTGCAGTCCATAAAATTAATTATGGTGTAGATACGATTGTACCATACTTGGTTTACGATTCTAGAAAACACGGTAGATATTTAAAACATAACGATAGGGCGGTATTTGAGAAGCGAAAGCGGTAGATATACCGCTAAAACGGTATATCTGGCATCACTGCTTGTACTTGTGCTCCAGGCTGTGATAAGTTATTTTGTTACCTCAAGTGCAACGTCCGCTCGTGCCTGCTATCGCAGCAAGGGCGGACATAACAAAAACAGGTAAACATGCAAAACCCGAACGCCAACTTCCCAGCGGGACTTTCCCAGCCTAATCTAAATTTTTATCAACCACAACCAATGCAATTATGCGACAACAATGCTTCAAATCCATTGTTCTATTCACAACAATTACCACAACCGTCACAAATGCCAATTTATCAAAATGTGCAACCACAGCTTAATTCTGACGCGCAGTACCAACAAAACCTTCAGCAATATCAGCAGCAACAATACCAAAGTCAATTCCCACCTATAAACTCCACAGCACCACAGGAATGGTCATTAGTCAAGTCAAGAAAAAATAAAAGGGAAAATGAAGCCAGTAGTAGTCAACATCAAGCGAAAAGGGCCAGTCAGCAAATCATCTCCACCAAAAACAAATACCAAGCCCTAGCTTATCAAGAAACCCAAGATGGACCACAAGAGGTTGAATATGAAACTGAAGTAACAAAGGAAATAAAACTGCCACCAATTACCATACCAAGTGTGCAAATTATAAAACCAATTATTGATCTAATAGAAAAAGCGGCAGCAAAAAATTACAACTGCAAAATAATAGGCAAAGACACGATGAAAGTTACGACTGATACAGCGGAAGCGTATAGAAACATAGTGAAATGTTTAGAATTAAACAAAATCTGTTTTAACACGTACCAAATGAGAGACAAGAGAAGTTTTAGGGTTGTGTTAAAGAACATTCACTACTCCACTGAAACAAATGATCTAAAAGTTGCTATCGAAAGTAAAGGTCATAAAGTTAGAAGTATTTACAACATAAGACACAGAATAACCAAAGAAAAATTATCTATGTTCTACGTAGACCTTGAACCGAGTACAAATAATAAGGAAATATATGAAATCAAGGGTCTGTTAAACTGCACAGTCGTTTTTGAACCGCCACACAAAAGGAAAGAAATAGTGCAATGCGCCCGCTGTCAAAACTTAGGCCACACAAAAGCGTACTGTCGCAGGCCATTTCGCTGCGTAAAGTGCGGCCAAGAACATCCAACATCCTCATGTAACAAAAACAAAAATACGAAACCCACTTGCGCCTTGTGTAATGGAGATCACACGGCAAATTACAAAGGTTGTCCTAAATACAAAGAAGTATACAAGATTAGATATCCTCCCTTGAGAGGAAGAAGAAGTCCAACCCAACCTAGCCAACCACAGCCGCCCTTATCACCACTACATCACCAAAACTTAAACGCAATGTCAGGCATACCATACGCACAAATCGTTAAGGATACCAACCAAAATAATCTAAGCAATGGTACGTGGCAGCACCCACCACTACCATTCCCACAACAGCAATCATTTGAAAGACTAGAACAAATCCTAATAAAACAAGCAGAAATGCAATCAAAATTAGCAGAAGACCTTCGTACTATGTTAAACTTATTAACTACTATCGTTAATAAAATCAATTAATGGCCCATTACTACAAAATAGCACTATGGAATGCCAATGGGCTATGTCAACATAACGAAGAAATTAAAATATTCATTAAACAACACAGTATAGACTTATTACTAATCTCGGAAACACATTTCACAAGCAGAAGTTTTGTAAGAATTCCAGGCTATTGTATCTATGATACCCCACATCCTGATGGTACTGCACATGGGGGATCAGCTATAGTTATAAGGAACTCAATAAGACACTATGAGCTTAACAAGTATAGTCGAGAACATCTGCAAGCCACAAGTATCGTAATTGAAGACTGGAACGGACCTCTTACATTATCAGCAGTATACTGCCCACCTAGGCACTCCATATCAAGCGACGAGTTTACAATGTTCTTCAACACTCTAGGGGCAAGATTTATTGCAGGTGGTGATTATAACTCAAAACACCTATACTGGGGTTCCAGACTAATAAATCCAAAGGGTAGAAACCTCTATAAAGCAATGATGGACAACAACCTTGGCCAAATTACAAGTGGTCATCCCACCTATTGGCCAACGGATAACAACAAAATTCCAGACTTATTAGATTTCTGTGTCACAAAAGGATTAGCACAGGGATACACTAAAACGGAAACATGTCTAGAGCTGTCCTCAGATCACACACCAGTACTCATAACTGTAAGCACAGCAATACTTGAAAACAAAAGACCGCAATCTCTCTACAATCAACATACTGACTGGGAATTCTTTAGAGAACAACTAACAGCAATTCTGACTACACAAATACCCATGAAAACAGAGAGAGACCTGTACCTAGCAGTAGAATACCTAAATCAAAACATACAGGTAGCAGCCGTAAATGCCACAAAGAACTTATCAGAGAAGGAAAAGGAAATACACATACCCCCGAAAGTACAACACCTAATCGCGGAAAAGAGAAAACTAAGAAAAATATGGCAAGCAAGCAGAAACCAGCAAGATAAAAACAAACTTAATAGAGCCTCAAACAATCTGAAAAAGCTACTACACAAAATAAAAAATGAAGGAATACAACATTACTTGCAAAACTTATCAGCGACAAAAGAAAAAGATTACTTACTCTCGCAGGCCACAAAGAATATAAAACAGCCTCAGGTTAGAATACCCCCTATTCGAAAAGAGGACAACAGCTGGGCCAGAAGTGACAAGGAAAAAGCTCAAGCCTTTGCCAAGCATCTTTCTAAAGTGTTTACACCTTGCCCATCTGAAAATCCACCGGGCAGCGAAGACCAATTGCTCGAGTTCCTAGATGCGCCTCTGCAAATGGCAGAACCAATCACTGCGTTCTCACCCAAAGAAGTGCTGTACATAATTCATAACAAATTAGCTCCTAAAAAAGCCCCAGGCTTTGATCTGATCACATCTAAAATACTAAGAGAACTTCCAATAAGGGGAATAGCGCTCATAACAGCAATCTTTAACGCAATACTACGACTAGGTTATTATCCTCCACAGTGGAAGCTCGCACAAATAATACGAATCGGTAAATCAGGCAAACCCCCATGCGATGTAGAGTCCTACAGACCCATCAGTCTACTTCCCGTATTGTCTAAAGCCTTCGAAAAGCTACTGCTAAAGAGATTAAGACCGATTATAACCAACAATAATCTAATTCCTCCGCATCAATTCGGGTTTCAAACAAAGCACTCCACAATAGAGCAAGTTCATCGAGTTGTGGATACGATAGACAAAGACCTACAAACAAAGAGATACTGCTCTGCAGCATTTTTGGATATTTAAAGAGCGTTTGACAAGGTGTGGCACGTGGGCCTGCTCTATAAAATAAAACTAGAAGTCTTTCAGTTTGTAAAGTACACCGCGTCATAGATGCGCAGAACGCTAGACACGTCTGGACGAGTCCATTACGTTCAACAAGGTGATTTCCGCGTTGTATTCAGTTCATTGCCGTTCGTCGTGTCATTTTGTTAAATGTTTCCATGACTATTAACTCGTTAATAATATCAAAAAGGGGTTTGGGCGATCACCTTACAGTCTGGTAGCTACAGGACGCATTGGGGTTAGTGATTTACTGTCCGTAGCGCCATATTCGAACTTTCTCAGGTCGCAAGCGCCTTTGGCCTACACCCTCTGCCAGATTCCCAGCTGTTGTCTAAAATGCGGCCACAACCAAATGGCGAAGTTCCATGCACAGCTTTGGCAAAAATTCACAGCAAAACGGGCAAATTTAGTAATAATGCCTCGCGCGGGATGGAGCGTGTGACGCACGGCGAGTTCTCCCGCGGCGGAAAGCGTTTCGGGGAGGGCGGCCTCGCGAGCTTCTGGCAGAGCTTGTACTTCTTACGACATGCTAATTTATTTAGCATTTGAAACCAAAGATAAATCAGCATGAAAAGTTTTCCTTTAAAATGGGAATTTTAATTTGCCCCCCTAAAAATACCCATTGCTACGCCACTGATACCGTCTATTGGCGCATAACTGTAACCACGCCTATGTACTTCTTGCTTTGAAGCCACTCTAACATTACCTTATCCATACGTCCTGATACTGAAGTCGTACCTCGCGGATAGAATATTCCAAGTAAAGCTACCTAATGGGAACTCAGAATTCTTCCCTATAAAAGCGGGAGTCCCCTAAGGCAGTGTGATAGGGCCTATGCTTTATTTGCTATACACGGCAGACATACCAACTAATGCAAAAACAACGACAGCAACGTTCGCAGACGACACTGCTATACTGGCATCCCATCAAGACTCGACAGAAGCATCCCAGTCGCTGCAGGAAAATCTAAGTGAAGTGCAAGTGTGGTTAAAAAAGTGGCGGATTCGTGCAAATGAAAGCAAATCGACGCACATCACATTTACAAATAGAAGAGAAACATGTCCGCAAGTTTTCCTAAACAACAAGCCCTTACCGCAAGTGGACACTGTGAAGTATCTTGGAATGTACCTGGACAGACGGCTTAACTGGCGTACTCACATTTGGAATAAGAGGAAACAGCTAAATTTTCAACTAAGTAAGCTGTACTGGCTCATGGGCAGAAGATCTGAATTATCTATGGAAAACAAGTTACTCATTTATAAAACTATCCTAAAACCAATATGGGCTTATGGAATTCAGCTATGGGGTACAGCGAGCACTTCAAATATAGAAATACTGCAGAGATTCCAATCTAAAGTACTTAGAATCATCACCGACGCGCCCTGGTTCGTACGTAATTCTGTTATACAGCGGGATCTCAACATGCCTTCTGTTAAAGAAGTAATTAAAACCACCAGTACAACATATTTAAAGAAACTAGAGAACCACCCAAATTGCCTAGCTATTAACCTACTAGATAACAGCTCTTCATTGTCAAGATTGACGAGAATCAATCCTATAGATTTACCTGACAGGTTTTCCAACTAAACCTACTCGTAAAATTGTTATGCTTCGTATAAACTATCTGTTAAAATATCTGTATAATGCAATGTAAATATTAGGTAGCGCATAGCCAAATCTGTAAACGAATTAGAGCGATGTCAGTAGACAGCGCTCAATACATGTCATTAATTTTGTCACACCAATTACTAAATGTTCCACTGAGAATAGATTGTAATTATACTATGTAATAAAAAAAAAAATTCTGTCAAAAGTGGAGTGTCTCAAGAATCTGTCTTAGGACCTTTACTATTCAATGTATTCATTTGTGATCTAACAATGAAGTTTAAAAAAAGCCCGTGTTTATTTGCCGACGACACCAGCTTTTTTGCCAATCGTATAACCAAAGTGGATACTCTAAAGGCGGACATATTACTAGTACATAACTGGGCGGTGCGAATAAAGATGCTTAACACTGAACGAAGATAAATGCACCGTATTACATATGGGTTCTAATAACCCCAACAGTTGTACGTTATTTACAACAGTGTTATTTCAGCAGTGCCTGATCAAAAAGATCTAGGTGTTGTAATAACAGGGGACTTAAAATGGCATATTCACATAGGTAGCTTAATTAAAGAAGTAAGCTCTGTGGTATATTTAATATCAGTTACATTCAGACATATGCCACCTTTGTTACTAACCTAGATTTCTAAAACCTTTATTCGTCTCCAACTTGAATATGAAGTATCAATTTTGAATCCCTACTTCGCTAAGAATTATCATGCTCTTGAACAAGTAGGGTAACCCGGTTATGTCCTGCTATTCGTCATTAACCACACCTACAGCGGCTGAGTGTTCTAGGACTCCAGACATTGTGCACCAGAAAACTGAGGGGTGACTAACAACGTATTCGAATGCAGAGTCAATTACTACCTAAAATTTAAATGTTGATGTGGACTCTCCAAGAAATAAACAAGTTCTAAAATTATGAAAAAAAAATAATTGCAGTGGGGACTCCAAAGTGGAAAATTACTTTTGATTGAAAATTAATAAGATAAACTAAATTAATACTAAAAAAGATCTTCCCAACACACTTTCATCCAGATTTAGGACTGACAAAGTTTGTATGTATGTATGTATATTCGTTAACCTCTTGTTACCTTAGCGGTGTAGACGCTGCTGTTTTGTACTCTAGCATCTGGCGGTGTAGTGCTCAACCTGCCCCGAGTTACGAGATACAAAGTTGGAGCGCGCATTTCGTGCTTGCGTAGCAACCATTGTGTGTTAGACGTGTGTCTTGGTATGTGTTGACCTTGTTACTTTATCTCTTAGGTCTGTGGTTCTAAGTAAAGCACAGTTAATTTATTGCCCAAGGGTGAATGGTCTCACCGAGCCCAGTTCAAATCGCCAAGGCTGCGGAAAATTCCGGCCCTCGCGGGATTCGAACCGAGGGCTTGCTTAATGCAAGGCAAGCACCTAGCCAAATTTCCAAATTTGGTAGTTTTTCTTTAACTCATGAAAAAATGGAATTGCGTTTGTCTCATCTGCTGTGCTACCAATATCGGCATGGATAGTATACATTTGACTGAATTGTTTACTACTGCTTTTGAATGTTCCAACCTTAAATACTGTAGCTTTGCTGTTAGCTAAAATCTGCTGAGCTGTGTTGCTAGAAAACACCAAGATTTTGTCCCTCAAAGGAGTGCTCTTATCGATAAACAGAAATTTCGTCTTGTCTCTCATTGTTATGATTTCTTCTGGAAATATTATTTCCGATGCTGTAGCGGGATATCTGTGCAAGCCATTTGCACGTTTCCTACAATCGTTCAAACTACTTTTCACTGAATAAACTTTTGTGTATTTCTGCCCAGGAATCCAGTCCTTGATTGTACAATTTTTGAAACTCATCCTGATAAATTTTTGACATTGGCAAGTAATCATCGTCCCTAGACTTACACAGATGATCGGCTTCTCTAATTTTTTTGTTGTTCTCCATGATGATGTTGCCTCAACACTTTTCAGTTTTTCTGTTATACAACTCCAAAAAATCGAACCATAATTTTTTTTTTATATAAGAAAACTGTAACCGTTCTACAGGGTTGCTCTTATGTATGGAACCAAAGTTGCCCTGGTCAAACGGTTTGAGATATGCGTTTCATATTTGGTATATGTTGATTTGTGGTAATTTTGCATACCCTGAAGTTAAAAAAAAAATTCATATAGTTTTTAAGTGCGGTACCCATATTAAATTTTTTTAAATAGCAACCTAGACTGTGGGATACATCAATAGGTAACTTTTTTTTAATCTTTTCAGAAATATTACACATGTATAGGGGTACATATGAAAAAAGCGCAGAACAATAAAAAAACATTTGAGACATACTTAATTCTTCGCTGCACATTTTGTGAAATCTAGTAACCATTGCATTAACAAAACGTCATAAATTAGCAAAACACAAACAAAAACAAGTAGTAAGAGCTTAATATTTGACAAAATAAACATCACACATTGTTAATTCTTCATGTATAAGCCGTTCACGACCTTTTTGGGACAGAGTTGGCTATGATTTTTTCTTTTCATGATGGACTAACTGATTCGGTGATGTAGCGGATACAACTTTATTTTTCTGTCAGTGTCTGTTCGACATTTTCTTGTCACCGCATTGCCAGATTTATTATTATAATATTCGTAAGAAAATAAATGATTTATCAAGTGTGTAAAAATAATTTTAATTTCCGTCAAAGGAAAAGTCAAATTGCTCAAAATAATTTTGTTACAACAAAAAATTTCCATTAAACGATGCTACTTCGAATTTAAAAAGAACAGACTGGATTTAAAAGAACACGAGTTGATGTCGAGACTAGAGAATATATTTGCTGTAGGTTAAAATGATGCATTATTGTTCAATACTTGTAGTAACGTCATGTTAAACCGATGGTTCAAAGAAGATCAACAGAGATGAAAATATAATAGTACGCAAGTATAAGAAGAATAAACCGATAACTCGAACTCATTGGGAATGCGCAATCGCGTACAGCTTTAATGGTTTGAGTAATGGGCTACCGCAGATGATTCAGTATTTTGTTGTTTTTGAATTAATTTATGCTGCTGTGAATTTGGTGGTTGTGCTTTGAGTAGTGGTTATGAAAAGAATTAGTTGCAAGAATGGATTGCTATATTTGTAAAAACAATACTAGCGTACATAAATACAATAATCTAGCGTAATAATGTATAATAATTTACTATCTACCTATTTATTACTATTTTGGTGTTGAAATGTTATGTGGCAGATGTGAAAATCCACATGAAGTAAAATCAGCAAGCCATCCATTTGACAAGATATTTGCATTTTTCACGTGTTAATTTCTATTAGATCAATATTGCTCAATTGCTCTACTAAATTGATTTGGCATCAGTTTGTGATGTCTTTTTTCTTCGACAACAGCAAGAAAGCAAGCAAGCAAGCATATAAAATAAAGTGGCATATTCATATCATGTACACAATTCTTATACAAACTGCAATAAACATAAATATTGAATGCTTTTGTTATGCATTATTTCTCATTTTCGTTTCTGTCGTCCATTCACAAATCATTTAAATTTTTTCATCCTTAATTTAAACAGAGATCCGGCAACAATGTACCTATTCAGAAAATATAACCTTAAACTGAAAACAACCTAACCTAACACAAAAAGTGTCAATTTCCATTAGGGAGTTTAGTTGCCACAGACGTACTGCCAACAAAATTACTAGATGGTCATAGCCTCACCTGACCCAAAAAGATCGTGAACGGCTTATAGTTGCATTGTCTGGCAAATAATCTTTAGAATTCTGCAATATGGATCGTTTATCAGAAAGAGAACGGATAGAGATTTTCATGATGATTGTGTACCGCCCGGTTTCAATTTTATTTCAAATGCGCGTTAATGCATTTAATATCGATTTTCGGACCACCTTGTAGCTATATTTTGTTGTAAAAGAATTGAAGCTTATCGCGGCAAGCGTTCGCATTCAGAAATAACCACCTGCAACGTTTTCGTGTCGAGGCTTGTTTTTCGCTTTCGATCCGTTTAGGCTGCTAAACAGCAGAATAGCTGGAATAGTATTCATTTTCCGAGAGACGTTCTTGTTTCCAAGCAAGCGAGCCGCTGTAGCATTGTTTGCTGGCGCGCTTCCAGCATTGGCTGGATTGCGCTGCGCCTTTCGTTCCTCAAAATCGCTGCGACGCGTCTTCTACGATAATTAGGCCAAGAACAACTGCCAGCAGCTAACGGATAGCATTCGTCTAGAGTGGGCTTTCTCGAAGGCTTAAATTCAGCATCCCGGAGCTAACGTTTTGGCTCTTCCTTGAGCTAACCCGTTTCCCGATTTCGAGCCTGTACGTAGCAAGAAATTTCCATCATTTTGATGTTAGCTTTTTTGAGTGAAGACTTTGGGATTCTGAGAATCATGCAGTCAGTTGCCCTTGAGTCTTCATGGGCAAATGCAACGAACAGGACTCCCTGCCGATTGCTGGACTTTATCGTTAATTAAACTGTAAGTACATGTCTTATTAGCTCTTTTTTTCGACAAAAGCATTATGCCGCAAAGTTATGTCAGTTCTTACTAAGATCTTAGCAACTCAAACTCAGCGTATATAAATCAAGTTTTTTGCTAAATTATTCTTACCGCTGAAGTGCAAGTATTTAAATATTTTGAAATTGCTGAAAGAGCGTGTATACTATATCTTAGATGGTGCCCTTGATGTTGAGCGTTTATGTCAATTGCGATTGCACAGGTGTTAGCCTGATAGTTGTAATTTAAGCTAGAGAGTTCTGAAATGCTGCTTCGAATTGAAGTTTTAAAATGTTGTTTTGTCCCGATACATACAATTACATGTGTGTGTAAGTTCGGTGACGCCAACCTTGAATTAATTGTTCCTTCATTGGATTATTAAATATTCTTTTGACTGTTATTGTTTGTATTTGTTGTTGTTCGCATTACTACATCTAGATAGAAGTATGCAGCGAAGCTTTCAAGATAGGTGTTGATTTATTTTGCTAGCTAGGTTTGTTTTATTTGTTGTGAGTAACGACATGGCGCCCAATTCTTTTATTAATATTCTGTTCAATTGTAAAAGCCCGAAACATTTCTTAGCATTACACCACGCCATATGAGAATGACAATTTTTTCAATTCAGTTGTATTCTGGGATGAAGCTACTTTTCGCTTGAATGGATCTGTAAACAGGCACAACTGTAGATACTGGTCCAACAGCAACCCCCATTGGATGAAAGAAGTTCACACCCAGCGACCGCAGAAAGTTAACGTATGGGCTGGTATTGTTGGTCACAACATTATTGGACCATTTTTCATTGAAGGTAACTTTACGTCGGAGAGATATCTTCAAATGCTGCGGGGAAATATTATTTCTCAAATTATAGAAATCTTTCCAAATCATGATAATCCAAATGCAGTCAACGAAAACATCTGGTTTCAGCAAGATGATGCGCCTCCCCACTATAGACTTGCAGTGCGCAATTATTTAAGTGACATATTTGATCGGCGTTGGATCGGGAGAAGAGAAACCGTGGAGTGGCCCACTCGGTCACCAGATTTGTCCCCTTTACATTTTTTTGCCATTTAAAAAGTTGCGTTTATTTAAATAAACCTGACAATTTAGAAGATTTGAAAAATCGTATTCGTGCTAAAAGGACTGCTATTTTTCGCAATTCTTTCCTCGACTCTTTAGACAATTTGGACATCTCTTCTTTTAACTTCTGTTAACTAATAAAGTTGTTTTCATTTGTATTTAAGAAATATTTCTTGCTGTTCTAAATTGTAATTACTGTTTGTATTTTGTTTATTAATGACGTTTTGTTAATGCAATGGTTACTAGATTTCACTAAATGTGCAGCGACGAATTAAGCATGCCTCAAATGGTTTTTATTTATCTGCGTTATTTTCTTATGTACTCCTATATATATGAAAGAGAAAAAAATAAGCTTTCTATTGATGTATCTCACAACTTGATTAGATATTTAAAAAAATTCAATACGGGGTCTGCACTTAAAAACTATATGAAAAAAATCTTAACTTCAGAATATGTAAAAAAAACCTCGAATCAACATATACCAAATATGAAACGCATATCTCAAACCGTTTGACCAGGGCAGCATTGGTCCCATACATAATAGCGACCTCCCCCCCTTCCGCTCTAACAATGTTCCAATGGAATAATTATGTATGAATAAATTTATAATATACAATAAGTGCTTTCAAGAAACTGCTGCAAAATTGTAAATAAATAATAATTACTATTAAGTTATTATTGAGTAATTGTTCAGATAAGGACCGCAGGCACTTAAACTACAATTAACAATTACACCTAATCAACAGGATATTAAAAAATAACTATTATTAAGATTACAAGATAGCACAAATCGGTGGATCAAAGATAAGACGGGTACGTTTACATTTCTAAGAAAAATCGTAGACGCAGGCTAGTCGATGTAAAGTAAGAGCTCAAATCGGTCGAACACAATCCAGCCGTATTGGAATATACTAAGAATAGTAATTTATGTTACGACATTTTTAAATGTGTATTTTACATGTGTAACTATTGTTACAGGCAGTTAATCGGCTTTGCTGTCTCTCTGTAGTGACACCACGAAGTAAATGCAAAACTGCAAGCATAGAAAAGGCAAGTACAAAACGAATGTAAAAACACAAGAACACATAATTGAAAAGGTCTTGGTATAGATCAAATATGAAGTTTTGGTGTAAACAACTAAAGTCAACACCGAGTTACTTAAAAAAACTAATAATCAAAACAAGAAGGACCTACACCTAAAACCATAATTTAGAACACAAAGAGAAGTAGATAGGCTACCAAAAAACAATGAAACAAAGAACCCAGAAAACTACCTGCCTCTAACTTGTTTACAAACTATATAAAAAAATAACATCCGCGATATGCAAAGAAAATAGAACAATACCTGGTCGAAAATGACATTATAAATGGAAAACAAAAATGCTGTAAGCAAAATAGTCAAGAATGCAAGAAACAGCTAATTACAGACAGCATCATTAGCCTCATTAGTGCGTATACATTTTTCTATTCGTTTTCTGTTGTTTCCGACAACCTTTTTCAGTTTTTCTCAACTTATGTCTTGGCAGGCTTGAGTGTCACAAAGTTGGTCTAGTTTTGTACACTTCATTTTTAATAGTTCCCCCTAAATAAAAATCTAATGGTGTGATATCGAGGGATCTAAGTCGCCATGCGATTAGAGGACTGTTACAACCTATCCATCTTCCCGGGGAATTCTCATTTAACCATTCAATAACCGCAACCGCATTATGTATAGGTGCCCCGTCTAATTGAAAATACACTTCTTGCAGTACTGTAACTGGAAGATCATGTAATGCATCCCATAAATCGTTATTTAATTTTTGAGAAATTTTCAATTTTTTTTTTTAATAAAATTTCGGATTTAACTTATTTGGACGATTCTGAACAACTTTTATTAACAAGATTTTTTAATAAAAAAATCCCTAATACGACTTCGACAATTTTGCTGTTTACGTTAAATCGTAGGTAGGCTAGCAGTTTACGTGAAGGGAAAGTAACATACCCTAAAGGTAGAACTTAGTGAGGGGTATAATCAGATTTTTTTTTAAATCGATAATATATAAAAAACTGGGGTGGTGCCGTCTAAAGTGAGACACACTGTAGACTACAAAAAAGCTTTTGATTCGGTACCACCTTCGCGGCTCAAGAAAGTACTAGAGTACTAAACATATATAAAATACATCTAAACATACGAAACTTTATCTCCACAATTATGTCAACATGGCGAACAACAATGCATATAACTATAGACACAAAATAAATACAAACACAAAACATAAACATCATACTTGGCACATTTCAAGCTGACTTACTGAGTGCCTTACGGTTTTGTTGTTTTGCAAACCTTCCCTCGAAGACCCTAAACTATACAGCAAATGAATTCCAAATAAAACACCAAAAATAACAAGATTCACTATTAACCACCTCTTAGGCATGGATGATATAAAAACACATGAAGCATCAAAAACGCAGCTAAATGGCATATTAAGAATAACAGAAATAACAAAATATATCAATATGGAATTTGGGATAAGCAAATGTAAAATGTTAACAATATAAAAAGGAATATAGAAATATAAAACAAAAATAAGAACATTTAAACCTTAAACACTGGATAACATGCAAGAAGATGAAACATTCAGGTACTTGGGATTTCAACAACAAGAGAAAAACATACAACAATATAAAAATTGTTTAATAATTAAAAACAAATTTAAATTTAAAAAATACTCAAAGTAATCAATAGATTCGCTATGCCTCTCCTTATATATTCATTTGGAACCAAATATTCAGGAAGAGATTTAAAAAATATAAACACTATCGCGCAGACAGAATTAACAAAACACAGACAACACCACTCAGGGACTACTTCAAGAACAAAAACGCATCACTACGTATAACAATAGTACAAGCAGACAAGAAATACCTACCACTCAATTTATCGTACAAGGAACAACAACAAACATACACATTGACTCAAGAATAAAAAATAGAGCAATGGGAACATAAAAAGCTGCATAGTAAATATCTACACATAATCGACAACGAGGATATCAGCAAAGATTCATAGAATTGGTTACAAAAAGCTAACTCTTTCCAGAAATGGAAGGCTTTCTCATTGCCATACAAAATCAAGTAATAGCCACAATCAGTTACTAAAAACACATGAAAAATACAATCATCACCTATTTTATGCAGAAAATGAGACATATACTAAGAAAACATAGAATATATAGCAGAGGGCTGTAAAATCTTAGCTGGAAGTGTCTACATTGAACGACATAACATCGCAGAAAAGATCATACATCAAGTAGTAAAACACTTGAACATAACTTGCAACGAATGAAATGCCTGTTATAACTAAACACCAGAAAAGGTACAAGCAGTACAAACTATACTACGATATAACAATAGATACAGACAAAACTGTCATATGCAAGAGACCAGATATTACACTACAACATAAAATGAATAAAAAAACATTTTATTTACATAGCCATACCAACAGATATAAGAATAGAAAAATATTCACCCTTCGCAATAGCGTTAGAAAGAGTTTGGAAACAAGAACATATAAGCATCATCCCTTTCATAATATACACAACAACTATCAGGCTATCACACACTCGACATTTTCACAAAATCTTAACAACTCCAGATAGACCAACTCATACATCAACACATTCACACGAATCATCAGCAAAACATATAATATCGTGCGATCATTTTTAAAGTAATATAATTACAATAGACTTGGAAAACACTCTTCTCTCTAAGGAGACAAGTTAATAAAAATATGAATTCCGTTGAATACTATAAATATAGTTTAGCGAAATAAAGTGCGTGATTGCTGTTTCTATAGTAACAAAGTATAAAATAAACATAGTTCTCTGATTTCTACGGTTTATGCTCATGAATTCAGCCTATGTATAAGCCATTGCCACCAGTGGAACTTACTTCGTCCTCGATCGGGCTTACTTCCTTCAGAATCATCTAACGGAATTGTCAAACTTTACCGCTGCAGGGTGCTGTGCCACTTTTCAGTGCCTTCTAATGACAATGGCACAAACTTTATTGCTACAGTATGCTGTCTGTAACTTCGTGCAGTCTTCATGTGTTTAATAAATAAGTGATTTGATGTCACCAAATCGTAGAATTGTAGAACGACAGGAACCGATCAAAGAATCAATAAAGAGAAATTGGTCTAGGCTGGTCTGTGTAGAAAGAAAACTGGAAAAGAACCCGGAAAATAGGTACACGACCTACCATAGAAAAGATTTTAATAAAGTAATAAAAAATCCTTGGGGTTGCAACTGTCGTGTTAAGCTAGTAGATAATGCCTTTTATTTTCTTCAGCCATTCTATTCATGGTCTAATGTAGATTAGATTAGATTTGGATAGGTAGGGTATTCAGACAAGGTTACCTCTCTTATACTGCGACCTACCGGATCTACTCTAAAAGTTCACCGCTGGAT
Organism: Agriotes lineatus; assembly: GCA_940337035.1. NCBI lineage: Eukaryota > Metazoa > Arthropoda > Insecta > Coleoptera > Elateridae > Agriotes > Agriotes lineatus. The sequence goes on along the minus strand of OW679196.1, from coordinate 103,670,640 downwards.
CCTCTGTCTTCAATGAAGCGCAATACCTTGTTACGGTATTAAATTGATCTTACGATACTCGCGGATAGGCGAGTATCGAATGCTAAACAAATCCGGGAAATGGGCACGCTCACCCCGAGAATCGTCAAATACAGGCTAAAGGCCTCGGCTCAAATACGCTCAAGCAGATGTGCGTGGTTCAAAACGGTACACCACAGGGCAAACGTGTCGAGATATATACAGGGTATTGCTAAAGAAATGGGCGCCACAAGATCCGAGTCAGATGACCCACGTTTAACCGGACATTGAGGGTTAAACGCGGCGAGAAGTACTCAAATAACTATTTCTGGAAGCCACAGCACAGCGACAAGTTCGACAAACCTACCTGCAGCGCCCGTCCACTACGTTTGCGCTTCACCTCACATGGATCGTAACATAGTGACACAGTCACCCTGAAATCAAACATGCACAGGACACAGAGAGAGAAAAATTATAAGTCGGTATACTCAATACATCTATTGGGCCATTTCACATGACCAATCAATCATACACAAAACTCCGACTGAGTCGGCTCGTACAACAATGAGTAGTATCTATTTGAAGTGTACCTAGGATTACGGCGCATACTGAGGTACACAAATATGAATAGTTAACAAACGTCTCACCGAGAAGCCGTGTGCGATACTGCTTATTAATTAAAATGTCAACAAACGACCTTGTTTGGATCTTAGTTTGAAATGCAAAGCAACAGCGGCTACTCGCCGATTTGCCGAGGGCGGCACAGTATTTTTAATTTACATGCTACATGAACGAACTCTCTTGTAGAGAAGTCGTCGATAGCACTGTGTTTTAATTTGAAATGTAAGGCAAACAAGCTCGCTCGCAAAGAAGGGGTACAGTATCTAATTTAAAGGCAACACTTGCGACACTGGGTTTTACATAAATTTACCTGGGTAAGTAGCTCGGTCTGTTGGCAATGGAAGGTGCTTGCACTAGGATCAGCTGCCTTCTTGGCTATGACTCGAAAAACACAAAAGAAACACGGTAATGAATCAGCATAAAGAAGCTGCAATAGCACTAACTAACGGACGCCGTGCCCTTCGGGCACGGCGGCCTCCAAGCACCAAGAGCGCTCGCAGAGACGTGCTTATGCACCCCCGGCTCGAGACTAACTGCCTCGAGACTCGCTCACTCGCTCACGTGTCGAACTTCGCGCGAAAATAAAGCGTCATCACGCCACAATAAGTGGCCAATCGCAGGGCAGGAAGTCCGCCCGGTGACAACAAACCGTCTCGGAGCGACAGGGATAGATAGATGCCTTCTCACTCGCTCTCGTTGAGTGAATTTTAAATAAGCCGAAACTGAACGCTCTTGTAAGCGGTGAAATCAACAGCTTCACGAAACCAGGGATGCACAAAGGGGTACGAAATTACGACTGCGATACCATGAGTGTACAAAGTTTTCGAAAGCTAATGCTGCTAAATGTTGCAATTTATTTGATGGACTAAAGCCAAAATGGACTCGAAATTCGGCGACCTCGCCAACTCTGTCCCAAAACTATGCGAAATGGTTACATAGCTATTGGAAATGCAGAGACATGAAAATGGCCTGACAACCTTTTGGGAGTGTAGCATGGTCTAATGTAAGGCTTCCAAAGTTGTTTCCATTGTTGTATGCCTGAAGGTTATCTCGTCCAGTTGCAATTCACCTGGCTTTTTAAAGCTTCTAATCTTTTTGTTTAGAAACGTCCAACCTTTTGTTTACGTTTTCGGGGTTTCCACTCTACTATACGGTTTGTTCAGCAAGTATCTTGCAATCTGGCAAGATGACCAGCCCAGATTCATCGTAATTTGCATATATGGTATAATAGGGTCCGTTATTTTTAATAGTTTCCTCATATTTGTACAAACCTTAAGGATGACGCCCAGCATACATCTTTTCATTGCTCGTTGGGTAACTTGTAATCTTTCTTTTATACGTTATTTAGTATCGCAGTTGTTACCTTTCATAGTGTGCACAAGTTTTGATTTGTAGATCGTTCGTAGTGTGCCAAAATTATCCTATGACAACGATAACCTTTTTTTTAGCTGTGATTTTAGGTTGTTCCTGGTTCAAACCCCTGAACTAGGATAACAAGGGTATGTCGATAGACTGGAAAATACCAAGCCACCTACGATTTGTTCATACTTAATCGCATCCTCTCTACCTTTCGGTGTTGAGGTTAGGTTAATATTGGTGCTGTTCTCCACAGTTTTGACCATCTTGTTCTGTCTTTGGCCAGTTCCTGTACTTTATCCAATTTTTCTTCTCGTCGCTGTAGAGAGTGTCGAACTCTTCCCATGGCTTTTTTGGTCTGCCCCTGGGTCTTTTTCTTATTGTTCTTACTTCTTATGCCTTTCTCGGTGTTCTTTCGGTCCTCATTCTATGTCTGTAGCCTAGTCTTCAAAATTGTGTTTGTTGTATGTTTCCTTTTACCGATTGCAGATTGCGTGATTCTCTTATGTCTTTGTTTCTGCATCCGTCGAGTTCCGTTTTCCCTTCTATTTTTCGTAGAAACCTCTTTTCGATGTTTTGCAATTTGCTGGAAATTTTATTTATTACTGTCCAAAATTTACTTCTGTACGTTAGTGTGGGCACTACAACGTCATTGTATACTACTACCATTGTTGCCCCGTGTATTGTTTTCTTCTTCAAGAAGCTGTCCTTAAGACATGGAAGTTCTTGGTTGAGTTTTCGATTATTTTGTTTATTTCTTTTTCTATTGTATCTTTTTCGCTTACTGATGCTCCCCGATATTTGAACATCCACATTAGTTCTTCTAGTTCTATTCAGTGTTTGCTGTCTTCTATGTTTACTATCATTGTTTTTGTTTTGCCAGTGTTGATTTTAATGTTCCATTTCTTAATTCGGCGTTTAAGTTTAAGTTGTGCTGCAAATCTTTCTCTGAATTGCCCAACACTTGAATGTCATCAGCGAATATTAGTACAACGAATCTTATTAGGTTCATTCTCTAGTTTGCTAGTTCGTAAGGTTTGGTGCTCTTCTGGTTCTCAACGACTTCATCCATTTTCCATATAAATAATAAAATACTCAAGTTGCAATGTTGTCACAGACCTATCTTAGTTTGGAATACTAACGACGTGTAATGCCTTGTTGCTTTCACATGTGTCGTACAGACTAATGCTTTAATTAGACTGATAACAGGGTAATATGCAGTCAATGCAGAGAAGAATTCTAATAAGGGTTCGATTGATTTATATTAATAATAATAATAATAAAATTTTCTTTCGTTCCAAATACATATGTTATTGTTGGAACATCTTCAGTTGAGAAGGGCAAGTTTAGCTAAAGCTACTTTTACCCTTAACCTTCAAACAACTCTAAGAGAATCGGAAAGAAAGTAAACATTAGCAAAGCTGAACACATTATTAACGGCAAAGTAGGACAAAAGTATTGTATTCGAGCAATTCTAATTCAAAGTTTCAATGTTGCTTTATTTGCTAAAGAGTTTAGCATAAATTGGTCTAGGTTTTGCTGGAATTATAAAAAAGAATGACTTGTAGAAGCAAAATTTTAATTCGTAGTTTACTATAATTTTTTTGAGTAGCTTTAAGAAAGCGTTTTTAGGATAAAAGTAATTATTGTTATCTATTGAAATAGTATTTTAAATAACTATAATGTAACGATGTCGATTGAAGTAAACAACAGGCAAAGCAGTTTTTGTTCGAAATACGCAACAGATACGTTTTATTTGTTCGTCATTAACTTCGATAACTCGTTCTTTGTTATTATGTTCCTTCGATGGGATTCCCATTACTGCCTGCGCACATTAGTAGCTCATTAAGAAGCGTAGCATAATCTTAACAAATCATTAAATAGTAAATTTAAACAATCATGACCATGTTAGTAAATTACCTGAGGTTTTTGGATAAGCTAAGTTTTATTTAGATGTTTATAATTTCTTAATTTAATACACAGAATTAATATTACACCCTTAAATATAAAGACTACAGCATAAAAAATGCAACGCTGCGTTTATATAACTAGATTTAAGTATTTATTGACACTAAGGTAGTGGTTTGAATTTTAATTTTTTTTAATTCAGAAATCTAAATATTATGTACAGATTTAGATATAACGCCTACAAAGTTAATAAAGTGCGTCTATTTGTTGATTACCTAAAAATTACAGCCACTACGATCTTACACAAAAGCGTCGAATTTCGAGATAGCGGCTGGTTGCTACGCTTATGTTGGTAATAATTGTTAGATTATTATCTTTTATCATATTTTATAGTTCAATCAGTCTTGTGATTGTATCTTTAGAGGAAAAACTTAGCCCTACGTAAATTTAGGCACAAATATTTTGACAATATTGTTCCTGAACAAGCTGAGGATATTAACAATCTGATAAACTACGATTATGCAGTTTCTACAAGTAGTATTATTTACCTTGTTGTGTAGATATGCCTAATCGTCCGTGTTAATGCAATAACATTTTACAGTTTTATATAATGTTTCAATAAATGAAGGTTGGAGATAAGAAATGATATTTCTATCATACCCAACAGCTCAGTGCAACAAATGAGCTTGCAGAAAGCCAATAAAAATGTTGTGAGTGAATGATTTGAGTTGAAATGTGCTAGAATTGTAACTTTAAAAATGTGTGCAGCGACACGCAAGCACTTTTAGAATAAGCAATAAAAGCACGATATGAATTAAATGCTCAATGTTGAAACGTGTTCTATTGCGAAGCGAGTAAGAGATCAGCACCACTTCGAAACAACGCTGAATGCTGTGACGTCATTGGCTCGTGACATCAACTATAGTAGGTCGTAAATGGGCCCTGCTTAAATTTCCTGTACACGTGGTAGCAGCATTTTGATTGGAATTATCGATTGTATTTCAGGGTATTATAATAGATAAGTAACTTAGTGCCTTTGTTAATGTGTGATGGTACTCGCATCACCATTACCATCAGTTTTAAACAAAAAGGGGGGAAGGGCTTAGGCTGCCGCTCCCATATTAAGTATTCTCTGAACTTTTCCGTTCAGTCTAATTTTTCGAATTACTGTTCTATGGAGTGCTTTAACGTTTCTTTCTAGACTTAACCAAGGCACTAGCTTAAGCCCTCTATTATTCGTAATATACATGAACGGTATGCATAAACTTTGCAAAATGGCAACAAGAAACACAGTACTTAAATACTGCAACTCAAACCTAGTGAAGTCACAAGATATGCTTTAGACAACTGGCATCCTTTTAATATGAAGGAATTTGCAACACTTTGAAGAATCATCTAGAAGAAGCGCAGATGGAAACAAATTAACAATAAATCGAAGTCATGGGCAGCTAAAAAACAGCAGCAAATAGAAAGCAGGTACAAATAAATCAGAAGCTATAAAATATGAATACATATAAATACCTTGAAACGATCAAACAAGCAAAGACAGGAGAATAAATTAAGAAATAAAAAACATAATTAACAAAAGTAATAAACCATACTAGACAAATAAACAGCACATTAATTAATAAAAAAGGATTAAGCACAAATAAAACACCACATCTATATAAAACGCTCTATACACCCACCCTGCTATATGTATCTGTAACTTGGACAATGCTGAACAAACATAGATCGAGTGTAACAACCGTCGAACAATAAAAATTGAGTTAGAAGTAGCTGTGTAAGAGAAAAATTTAAGCTCATAACGACAGTAGAAGTAATAGAACAAAAACAATTACAAAGATACAGAATCTGAACCGAATGAACGACACCCGATACTCAAAGAAAATTTTTGAGAATAGAAGTGATGAAAAAGAACAAAAGAGACGCCAAAGCAGACATGGAAAGATAACATCAAAAAATTGCTGAAAAAGCCATAAAATAATTTAGAAACAGAAAAGGTAAAAGAATTGGCTCAATACCTCGATACCATGAGGTAGAACGGGAGAAGAAGAAGTAAGTAAGTAAGTAAGTAAGTACGTTTGTACAAATGAAACAGCTCAGACCGTTACAAGCAGATCATTAAATCTGCACGGTAATAGCGAGTTGCTAGGGTTGTAAAGTATTTGCCGGCGAATAAAGTACTTCTGTACCATATTTGTGCAAATGGTTTATAGACAGATATTTTCATCAAGTAAATAAGTGCAAAAGAGCACGGTAACTCAACGTGTTAACCACGCCAGAGGCGAAACTCTTTGGAAGGGAAGGGATAGAAAAGCACGGTAACTCAACGTGTAAACGACGTCAGAGGCGAAACTCGACTAGAGTTTCGCCTCTAACGTGGTCTTATTTTCACGGTGTGTTTTCTGTATAATTTAAAATTAAACTACCTTGACAGCAAATTATGAGATGTTGTAAAAGATATGCTTCAACGGAAACGAAAGTGCAATGATTCTTTCTAATTTTTCATCACTATTACCAACGGCATTCAATAAGTGGGCATTAATTTACAAGGGCTTTAAACTGCCGTTATTTTTATATTATTGGGTTTTGGTCAGAAGTTTATTAAGAAAATAACATTATCTTGGTCCCCTCTAGCTGCCCTTTCAGTCTCCTCCGTACGTTATGAAACACCCTGTATATAATTTTATGAAATAAAATTGTATCATCTGTTTTTTTTAATTTGTGTTTGTCGTATATTATTTGCGATAGCCAACAGTTCCAGGAGCACAAGGTAAGTAAAACGTGATCATTTAGTTAATCTTTATTTTAAAAAAATATAGTAGCATTTGACTGAATTGTTAACAATGTATAATACAATTTGTTGAAAAGCAACTGAAAATGAATCACCTGCGCAACAGCGATAACAGATCAAATGAAGCTCTTTCGCTCAAGGCGTTTTACTACTATTATTATTATTAACATTCTATTTTCAAGAACTTTAAAGCTCGATACTGTTGATATTAAGAAGCCCAACCATATATATTTATTATGTAAGTAAAAACAACATAAAATAATTATTCTGCTATAAAACGTAAACACAACATAAATAAAGATGAACGATTATAAATAGATAATAATTATTAGTCTCGACGTTAATATAATACTCTCGAACAACTTGATCCAAAAATAAATCTTTGCATTCTCTAACAACATACAAAAAAAGTTTGACCTTTATTTAACTATTGTTGACATCTCATAAAAATATCGAAGGTCAGTTTGGTGCAAAGCTCTGCCTTAGCCAGTTCCATTTTCATTAGATTTCGTGCAGCAGTCTACAAATGATTCCCAATGAGAAAAGCCGAATTGTTGACAAAAACTAGCAATATTCGCAATATAGCCTTAAAAAGCATCGCCAAGTATTAGCTTTCAAGAAATTTTACCCTCACTTGACCCAGTAGCAGTTTTTAAACAATCTTGAGTATTGAAGCGAAATTTCGTTGTGGAAAAGATCTTTATCAACATCATCCATTTTGGACACATTCTTAGCTTGCAGTACATTTTCAAATGATTAACTGTCAGTTTAGTTTGAATGTTTTCTAAGGTTTGATTATACTTGTACAGAAGTATTCAAAGGAAAAAAGAATCAAGAATAAAATGATTAGTTTTAGGCGAAGAAACTGATCGAGCAAGATATAAATTATAAAAAAATTAAATAAAGAGATTAGAAACAGGAAAAGAATACTGGGTGAACGAGATGACGGAGGAAGTTGAAATCACTAGTAAAAACATCTGAAAACTGTTTAAATCTTATTAAATAACCAACACAAAAAATCTGTAAAGGGCTTAAAACGGAAATCCACTGGCAAGTTGAAATTTTGATACTAAGAAAAAAGGAATGTAACTTATAAGGTGTTCACCCTGTATGTCGGCTCCAAAATATGCCGTTTTCCATCAAGGGTAAAAGCTTGACCTATGTGCAAACTACTACATTTATTTAACTAATAGTCCTTGAGAGCTACAATGGGCAGAGTTAAATTTTCTTAAGATGCTCACCCTGTAATATTCGCCCGAAAATCTCTTGGTTTCGAGCCAGGTAGAGATATAATCCGCCTGCAAAATATCGTCTTTCTTCAACGAATAATTTTTGAGCTATACCACCAACAGACGGACCGACAGACGGACTTCTTTTTCGTTATCTAGGGACCCTAACACATAAAATTTGAAGAATTATCGGAAGATGTTTTTCTCGTGATTACAATAATTTCTTCATCTTTTAGACAAATTAAACAGAAAAGCAGGAGAACTGCTAGAAAACAGCTTGTTGCAGTGGGACATGGGACGGGATTCTATCTGAATGCGTAGGTGTTTACATATAGAAGTCAGTTTGTAGAGACGTAAAAGCTGATTATTATTTCTTACACATCGCTTAGTTGTTTACTCTAGCCTGAAACTGTTTACCACGTCACCAACTCAGAAGAAGTCATCCCGAGGCGTCATGAGAATTTGGTGTCACATTTGCTGCATGGATTCGCCTAGTCTGCATTTAAGTGGTGTTTATACCACCTGCAAACGCCAGTGCTCATTTACTTTACAGAGAAAAATAAATAGAAAGAAAATAGATTAATTACATTAATCACACATAAATACAAGTAAAAACTTCTTGCGGGTAACCTTGGGGGCCCTGTACTCAAGCTAGTACTACAGATGGAATTTCCTAACAGGTGACCTCACGGTGGTACGTGCCACAGCAAACGTGCATTCAGGCTTTTCAAAAGGGGAAGACTACAACCTTTTGTTAGTTAGGCGAGAAATTACCAATAACACCTAGATGTCAATTACAAAACCAAAGAGGCGCAGATATTGTAGCTACTAGAAAAGATAATATACATAAATAAATTACATACACAGTAAATGGGTGCTTATAGCTTATCCAACTTAGCGACCTCAATGGGTGACGATGTTGGAAACCCTAGTTCAGAGAAGGTAACTTGACAGGTTGACGGAATAACGGGCTGCGAAGTTTAGCAGCAAATCTGAAGCCCTCCTCGGGGTTGAAATTCAGAGAGTCTTGAGAATAATCCAAAGCCAAGAGAAATATTTTGGGAGATATGTGATTCTTGTAGGATATAAATTGATAGTCGGGGGTCCGACGGTAATTAAAACGGTAAAAGGAAAACCCCAAGGGTTTAAGCTCTGGAAGGGTTTCGATTATTCGCAACAACCGAAGCGTTTTACAACCTAGTATGGCATCACGTAATCAAAAACACGTAAACAGCAGCAGCTTCAGACGATACGTGCGGTTCGCTTAATGTCACTCAACCTTCTTTCTGCCAAAATAGCTAGTGCAATTCACACCACTGGGGGTGAGTCGAGTGTAAAAACGATCGCCCCACGGGCTACCTCCCTGATTTAGGCCGAACATAATACTGAACTTTCCCTAACGGGCAAAATGTAGGCCGTAATATGAGTTTTCAAATAATTCTAACTATCAATATTAAAAAAAAGGTAGACTTATTTTTTATTGAGCTGTCAGTTTGGAGCGTAGGGCTACGATTTCCAGATTAGAGAGTTGAAATGATTATGTATTTAATTTCTGATAGCCAACGCAGGACTATCACATAACAAGCAGATTATATGATTTTACAAATAACACGCGAAACAATTTCCTTTCACCACTGCGATATGTTCTTTATATATTTGAATAGATCTTGCAGAAAGCTTTAAAACGATATCACGTACAGTAGCTTTGCATTCACGGCTGTCCAGGAAATCGCGATATTATCAAAGGTTTTTACTGGTTCACAAGACAACAATTTTTAAAGTATTCAATTGAAATCCCTGTGATATGTTATTTATATGCTTGAATAAATCTCATAGAGGGCAATAAAATTATTCCACGCACATTTATTTTGCACTCAGTGTTGTTCACATGAACCACGACAATATAGAAAGTGTTTACCTGTTCACAAAAAACCCTTTTTACAATGTTCAGTTGAAATTCCTTCACAAGTTCTTTATATACTTGCATAGGTCCCGGGTGGTGTAGCTTGAACAAGCGTTCACGTTCGATCAGTAGAGTTAAGCAACGCTCTTTCTGGTCAGAACTTGGATGGGAGTTCCACGGTTGCATCTCTCGGCGCCTCGTGATACGGCTGTCACGGAAATAGTTGGTCCCGCCTCTCATAATAACATAATAATAGTCGTTAGTGGGATTGGAAGTCCCTAGAAATGCACAGCGACGCCTAACGGCTATTGGCTGATTGCGAAATAAATAAATAAATAAATATTGTAATGGTATGATGCTTGCAGCAATTCTGGTTGCATTGTTAACTTACGAATGTCAATGAAATATTAAAATAGGCCCAGAATTGGTATTGTATTTATTACAACGGAAAGACATTGTGAACATTGACAATGACATAAAACATGATTATCAATAACTGTAATTAATTAACAAAGGTTAGTAATTGAAGAAAATGATAGCGTCAGGGTTCCGATTAGCTTGTATTAAATTTTGTGAGCAATATGGCAAATTTAGGTAATTTTATGACTAACAGATTAATTGAGTAACGCCAAAACACGATAATGAAGTTGCTTTATTGCAAAGGTGTTTCAAAGCATAACAGAGGGTTAATGCAGCGTTTGCATTCCTATTGAAGTGCCAACAATGGATAATACAGCTAATGGGGTTATAAAGGAGTGCAAACAGACACATATCATGCAAGGAGCATATAAGAAGCAATCTGAGAATTACTGAAGATTACAAGAATGTGTTAGTGGCTTGTTATTCAGTGTTTATTAAAGTGAACTCAGGTAAAAACTGCGACCAATTGTGAGGTTATAGTTCCTGAATGACATTTACAAAAAAACAATTAAAATTAAGATCAAAGTATGTACACTTACAGGTGAACAATTGTAAATCATTACGAGCACTATTTTGGACTTCTTTATTTTCCAATTATACCATTCGATACAAGGCCAACGTTTCGGCAATTTTTGTTGCCTTCCTCAGGGCTAAAATACATTAAAATTAACAATCAAAGTTCTTACTCCTATCATGCAAGTATTTACATATATACATATATAAATATCTCTCTCTCATATGTAAACACCTGCATGATAGGAGTAAGAACTTTGATTGTTAATTTTAATATATTTTGAGCCCTGAGGAAGGCAACAAAAATTGCCGAAACGTTGGCCTTGTATCGAATGGTATAATTGGAAAATAAAGAAGTCCAAAATAGTGCTCGTAATTACTTAACATTAAGGAAGTTTTGGATGTGAGAAAAAAACATTTTATTGTAAATCATGTTACTATGGCGACTTAGAGAATCGCTTGTTATTGTTTGTTGGAGAAGCCAACCCGAAAGCTGTGTGTTGGATGGCTTCCGATTGTGATATTGATATTTGTTGATAAAAGTATATATTTTGTGCCCAGTCGTGCGTTTTATTGTATGCCTGTGTGTGGGTGCCAGCTGTGGTCAAATTAACAGTGTTCCGGGGTATAGTTCAAAGTAAATTTGACCTGGAGCGTTCCCTGTGCGAGTTTGCCTTTGGAGCTGATATTCTAGAAGATTTGAAGTTACGGCAAGCGGAAATCAAGGTGCAGCACCTAGATGAGGCCTTATTCGGGGTTCTGAGCCAGGAAACAGCAGCAGGAAGCTTGCCAAGAAGCAAATACGAGCTTGGTGTCCTTTACAAAAGCTGGAAACGAGATCCGCATTTCTTGGAGAGAAAAAAAACAAATGCGAGTTGACGTCTTTTTGCACTTGTAAAATAAAATCCAGGTTAGCCCAATTACTTGGTTATTATGAAAGCATTGTTATAATTTACCTGAGGTGAACTGGTTGATTGTTGGTTAATCTTTTGTCAAACCACCATTTTTTTGTGAACAGCTTGGTTTGGGGTTAAATATTTTGTGGTTATCTGTCACTCGTCAAATATTTCAACAGTGTAAAAATGCAACCCTGCAGATAATTTCAATAGTTAGCTGCGCAATAGTTTTTAATAGGTTGCAATTACATAAAATGTAGAAAGAGCAACATATCTTTATTAAAGTAAAGCTTAATTAAATTGTTATATTATAATTAGCCAGAGAGAGAGAGGCAACTTTATCATAAAATTCAAACAACTATGTGGCTCAAATTTTGTTTATTTAAAAATAAATATTATAGTATACGGTAAAAGTATATAATAAAGGCAGGCTTCGTCACAATATATCTCCTCTAGAGCTTTACAACGAAATTAGTACAGTCGTCTTGAGATCACGGTTGTCGAGATAGACTGACTAAAATGTGGCTGCAAACAAAAAAATATTGCTTTATTTTTACGGTGTGCGGGGAGAGGGTCGCGCACTCAATGTACTCCATGCTGTTTACGAATATGCTAACACGATTAATGTTCGCCACGTAATTTTAACGATATAACGATTTCATTGGGACCTAATTTTGTTACAGGCGTTCGGCCGTAAGACGTCCCATACTATACGCACTGTCCTACTTCAAAACAAGGATAGCCTGTGCTGCATAGCGTAATTGAGACTGCACAAAGAATTCGGAGAATACCAGATGACATTCAGTAAAGGACAATATGTAAATCGATTGAGAAATGTCATGCTATTGTTATCAAATAAACATTTTATAAACTACACAGATAACATAAGCCAGATAGCGAATAATATTGGAGTACTGACAATACTCATTCAAATGTCTATGAAAGAAAGGAGCGAAGAAAGCGCACCGGTGATAACAAATAAAAGAAATATTGCACAGTTTGTTATATATAAGGATGTACGGCAAATGGACATAGTACTGCATGGAGCAATAAAAGCAGTAGAGGGATAAAGAGAACTTGCTACGTGAATGACTTTGAAGTGTTAGCAAGAAATAAGCAAGGTATGTATGAAACGATACAGAAAATTATAGAAAAGACACAAAATACTTGGGTTGCTGCAAAAAGAAGATAAACAAATTAGGGGAGATATGCAATAAGCAATAGTTATTTGTACAACCAGTAAAACAGTAAAAACAAATCAGGAATTAAAATCAATCAAAACACACAACTAAGCTGCTTACTCTTTGCAGATGACGTTCTCTTGATTACCACGAGTGAAAATGCACTACAAAGATCATTATATACATTTAAACAAACATGTGAAGATTTTTATCTTGAAATAGCTAATGAAAAAACGAAAGTCATGGCATTTATAGGAAATGAGCTAATAAGAAGTAAAATAGTCTTAGAGGACAAAGCGATACAGCAAGTATCACATTTTCAGTATTTAGGCTGTGACATAACATACGAACGAGATAAATATATAGATAACAAACTCAACAAATTCCAATATATATGCGGCACGATTCACAGAACACTTAATAACCATACCACTAGAGAAACCAGAACAAGATTTTATAAAACAATGGCGATTAGAAATGAAATCATACGAGAAGAACTCGTAGTCGAAAACGTTAACAATACAATAACACACTACAGACAACGATGGAGTGAACAGATACAAAAAAATTGAAGAATACACATAACCCAAACCGATTTTAAATTACACACCACAGGGAAGAAGAAGCGTAGGATGACCCAAAAACCGATGGACAGACATGGTCGTATGAGGACGGAACAGGCATTTATGCCTATACCCTGAAGGAAGACGACGGCAACGACAACCAGTTATGTAAAGTTATACTTTTTTTCGTAAATTTGCAGTTTGATTAACGAGGACGAAGCCCGAGTTTATTAAGCAAATGAGTAAAAATAGTTACCTTCATACGTGTTGTATGTAAATAGTTAAAAAGGGTACTTTGCTTTACAATTTATCGTTAAGAAAGTTAGATTTTTACACGATTTTTCGTTTAAAATAGACGACTTTCTTGATCACTATGCAAAAAATATAGTTTTGAATAGGTGAAATGCTTTCCATACCTGGCCATATTAATAACTGAAACAAATGAGCTATGCAATGACATTGAGGAGGGAAACAATTTCCAAAAAGGGTTAAAAATATTAAGCAGTAAAGTAAACAGAAAATAAGAGAAGAATATAGACGATTAATAGACAATAAACTTGAAGATACTCTAAAGGCGAAGGCAGTGAAAAATCATGTAAGCACAGGTGGTACGGGAACATCTTTATAAAAGGAAAACAAGCAACAGTAGAAAGAGTCACAGCTTGAAAACCAAATGAGACTCGACAGAAAAAAAAACAAAGACAAGATGGGAAGACCAAGTAAAAGAATCTATGCTTAAGATGGAAGTAAAAGGCTACATTTACAAGAGATGTAGAAAAATTGCTTGTTTTCTTTTTATCATCACCAAATAACTCGTCGTTTCCAAAGAGGTTTTGTTACAATTCTGGTATTCTTATGTAATGTACTGCTTTTTAGATCTAAGCTGAAATTATTCTGTTTCCAAAAAATGTATGAGCTATTTCAGAATCATTCGACATTCTGGTCTTGAATTATATAACTGAAAATGTCCTTGTAATTTATCATCATGAAGCTGGCTATAAATAATTGAAGAATGTTGTTTCGATCGTTAAGCGTTTATAGCTTTCTCAAACAATGTAAAACCAATAATACTTTTTCGTAAGCAAACCACACCAACACCTGTTTTAGGAGAATCTTCAATAAAAAAATATAGCTTTTCAGTGCTCTACATTCGCATTATAAGAGAATTCACCTACCCGTTTATGTCAACCAAGATTCTTCAGACAAAAAAGATCAAGTTCAAAACGGGACTGTCATTTGAATATTTAAGAAACCAGTTGCACGTTGCAATATAAAACTCGACTAGTCTAATTTGTGGATAACTGCTCTTGTGCGATTTGTAGTATATTGCTAAATCTTCGGATGGATTTAATGACTTCAACAACTGTCACTGTCACAAACGATTTATTGCGTTATAATAAACGTCGGCAGCATCGTTGTTGGCATATCCACTGTTGAGGCCTCTCTTCTTTGAGGAGAATTTAGGCATTAAAACCTCACCCAAGTGTTAGTATATTGTAATACAAGTGTGGAAAGAATGCCGTTGGAAAACTCATGTGAGAGATGGCACACGAGTGTTAACGAGTGTTCGATTCACATACGTTTTTTAATGGCCTTTCCACACGTGTGTTAGATACTAATTGTTCTTACGAGGGCTTTGCGTTCTACAAGAACGCACTGAGTGCGGTAATAAATATCTTAACGATACTGACATAAAATTTGTAAATAGTCTATAACAACACCGATGAAGATAATAGTTATTTACTATACAAGTGGGATAACAGCATCATTAATATACGTGTGTGTAAGTTACAAACGAGTGCTTAGCACGAGTTATGTAAGCACACAAGTATATTAATGATGCATTATCACCCATGTATTGTACAAAATTTTATCTACGACTGCCTAAAATTGAGAAAAGTGCATTAAGAGAGATGTCAGATCTGTCATTTTCAAAAATATTTTAGTAGGCAAATGTCATTATGTCATTCATTTGACACTATTTCAGTTACGTAATGAAGTCATTACACAACTCAGTTGCGTAATGAAACCAATACATAACTGAGTGGTGTAATGAGCTTCATTACCTAACTGAAATAGTGTCAAATGAGTGACGTAATGAGTTACTTATCCCACTGGAGTAGATAAAAGAATATTACCGAACAGATAGAGTTGTTTCAGGATGGTAATGGTTGCCATGTATGGTAAAGGACTATTACCGAACAGATACAGTTATGACTTAGTTACCAGCCTAGTTTTGTATATACAAAGGCTTAATATCTTGAAACCGATAATAGTATTTAACATTACTAGCTTTGAAAGAACTGCAAAGTGTTACTGTTTATATGTGATGATATTGTTATAGAAACGAGTTGTGGTTATATGGAATTGCTTGTCACTTGTAAAATTTGTCAATAAAAAATAGTTTTGTAATAAATAACTTAATCACCAAAAAGTGTAAGTTGAGATCAGTTAGATCTCAAGTTTATTCGCAACATCGTGGTGACTCCTACGTGATCGGTGATTAAGTTGGTGATTACAATGGATGCGTTACAAAGAGCGAGAAGTCCTGTCCGTAATGAAGTCAATAAGCTGGTGGTAGAGTTGCAAGAGCTATGTTCTTCAGAACGCATAGAACGAGAAGACGTGTGTCTTGTCCTACGGTTACTGAATGAAGTCTATAATTCGCTGTCAAAGCTGGACCAAAAGATTACGGAACAGATGGTGATTGACAATGCTAGTGATGACGTACAAGATGTAGAATATGACTAAATGCAAGTTATAAAACGCAAAGTTATGGCTACACAAATGAAGGCGGAAAAGATTTTGGAAAATCCTGAGCCAGTTTTCCTTCTCTCACCAAGCGTTGTCATTGAATCCAATGGTGGAGGAAGAGGTTGTCGTCAGCCAAAACTTGAACTGAAGAAGTTTAGTGGAGACCTGAAGGAATGGCTTGGATATTGGGCTCAATTTGAGAAAATTGATGGAGACCCTACTTTACATGGCAGTGACAAGTTCCAGTACCTGCTGCAATCATTGACACCCGGAACGGATGCCTATGAAATTGCAAGTAGTTATCCTCAGAGCAATGAAAATTATCCTAAGGTGATTGATGTTTTGAAGAGAAGATATAGTAACGAAGACTTACTTCTGCAAGTGTATATACGTGAATTATTAAAATTAGTAATTTCAAATGTCAATTCTAACGTCAAGATTCCTTTTCATATGCTGCACTTGAAATTGGAATCCTATTTGAGAGCATTGAAGACTCTGAAATTAGAAAAGGCAGATCCTGCAACCTGGTTGTTTCCATTAGTGGAGTCAAGTCTTCCGGAAGATATACTGCTTACTTGGCAACGTAGTCCGATGTCTTCCTGTGATAGTAGCAAAGATTAGCCTCCGAGAAGCCGAGTGGATCGTCTCATGAGTTTTTTGGAGAAGGAAATGGATATTCAACAAAAAATTAACTTGGCACGTGGAGGATTTGAGGAGCAGAAAAATAAAGAAAATGTTCAAAAAAATATAAGCCTCCACAACAGACATCCA
This sequence comes from Agriotes lineatus, assembly GCA_940337035.1. Classification (NCBI taxonomy): domain Eukaryota; kingdom Metazoa; phylum Arthropoda; class Insecta; order Coleoptera; family Elateridae; genus Agriotes; species Agriotes lineatus. Next base: position 103,653,731 of record OW679196.1, on the reverse strand, counting down.
CACTTTCAAGTTGTTATTCAGGAGAACCTTCTACTTGTTTGTTCTGTAATTAAAATCATGAGAGCAAGGACTGCAAGACTGCTAAATATTGGCCGTTGGATAGGAAACGAAGCATTTTGAAGGAGAAAAAATTATGTTTTGCTTGCTTAGATCAAAACATTTTGCAAGACTTTGTAGAGCAAAGCTGCCATGTAGGATCTGCGGAGGAAAACATCATCCTGTGATGCGTTCAAACTTTGAGAATCATGAGATAGAACATAAGCATTCTACTGAAAAACCAAAAGTAATGTCGGTACTAATGACGTCCACTGAAAATATGACTGTCATGGCTAATCAGATCTGTTCCAAGCAAATTGTCCTTCAAACTATTCTCGTCACAATATGTAATGGCGTTAAAAGAAAAGTAGTACGTGCATTTTTGAACAATGGATCTCAAGGCTCATATATCTTAAAGTCAATAGCAGCTGAGTTAGGACTAGAAGTACAGGCAGTGGAAAATGTATCTCATTACCTTTTTGGAGGGACACAGACGGAAGTTGTACGGCATAATAAATACCATCTGAAATTAGAGAACGTCGATGGTAGTTATTCCTGCATCATCAACGTTCGAGACCAGCATAAGATTTGTAATTTTATTCCTCGAATTTCGAACTCAACTTCGAATGTTTTGAAAGAACTGAGGAAAAACAAAATAGAATTATCAGATGTTGGCGAGGTATGTCCTCCTATCGAA
>OW679196.1:103540401-103652898 GCA_940337035.1 Agriotes lineatus | reverse complement strand
TTCTGTTCAATTGTAAAAGCCCGAAGCATTTCTTAGCATTACACCACGCCATATGAAAATGATTTTTTTTTAAAATTCAGTTGTATTCTGGGATGAAGCTACTTTTCGCTTGAATGGATCTGTAAACAGGCACAACTGTAGATACTGGTCCAACACCAACCCCCATTGGATGAAAGAAGTTCACACCCAGTGACCGGAGAAAGTTAACGTATGGGCTGGTATTGTTGGTCACAACATTATTGGACCATTTTTCATTGAAGGTAACGTTACGTCGGAGAGATATCTTCAAATGCTGCGGGGAAATATTATTTCTCAAATTATAGAACTGTTTCCAAATCATGATAATCCAAATGCAGTGAACGAAAACATCTGGTTTCAGCAGGATGATGCGCTTCTCCACTATGGACTTGCAGTGCGCAATTATTTAAGCGACATATTTGATCGCTGTTGGATCGGGAGAAGAGAAACCGTGGAGTGGCCCGCTCGGTCACCAGATTTGTCTCCGTTACATTTTTTTGTCATTTCAAAAGTCGCGTTTATTTAAATAAACCTGACAATTTAGAAGAATTGAAAAATCGTAGTCGTTCTGAAAGGGCTGCTATTTCTCGCAATTCTTTGCTCGACTCTTTAGACAATTTGAATACCTCTTCTTTTAACTACTGTTAACTAGTAAAGTTGTTTTCATTTGTATTTAAGAAATATTTCTTGTTATCCTAAATTGTAATTACGGTTTGTGTTTTATTTATTAATGACGTTTTGTTAATGCAATGATTACTAGATTTCACTAAATGTGCAGCGACGAATTAAGCATGCCTCAAATGGTTTTTATTTATCTGCGTTATTTTCTTATGTATGTACTCCTATACATATAAGAGAAAAAAATAAGCTTTCTATTGATGTATCACACAACTTAGGTTGATATTTAAAAAAATCAATACCGGGTCTGCACTTAAAAACTACATGAAAAAAAATATTAACTTCAGAATATGTAAAAAATCCTCGAATCAACATATACCAAATATGAAAGGCGTATCTCAAACCGTTTGACCAAAGCAGCTTTGGTCCCATACATAATAGCGACCTCCCCCCTCCCGCTCTAATAATGTTCTAAGGGAATGATTATGTATGAATAAATTTATAATATACAATAAGTGCTTCCAAGAAACTGCTACAAAATTGTAAATAAATAATAATTACTATTAAGTTATTATTGAGTAATTGTTCAGATAAGGACCGCAGGCACTTAAACTACAATTAACAATTACACCTAATCAACAGGATATTAAAAAATAACTATTAATAAATATTACAAGACAGCACAAATCGGTAGATCAAAGATAAGAGGGTAAGTTTACATTTCTAAGAAAAATCGTAGACGCAGGCTGGTCGATGTAAAGTAAGAGCTCAAATCGGTCGAACACAATCCAGCCGTATTCGTATGTACTAAGAATATTAATTTATGTTACGACATTTTTAAATGTGTATTTTACATGTGTAACTATTGTTACAGGCAGTTAATCGGCTTTGCTGTCTCTCTGTAGTGACACCACGGAGTAAATGCAAAACTGCAAACATAGAAAAGGCAAGTACAAAACGAATGTAAAAACACAAGAACACATAATTGAAAAGGTCTTGGTATAGATCAAATATGAAGTTTTGGTGTAAACAACTAAAGTCAACACCGAGTTACTTAAAAAACTAATAATCAAAACAATAAGGACCTACACCTAAAACCATAATTTAGAACAGAAAGAGAAGTAGATAGACTACCAAAAAACAATGAAACAAAGAACCCAGAAAACTACCTGCCTCTAACTTGTTTACAAACTATATAAAAAAATAACATCCGCGATATGCAAAGAAAATAGAACAATACCTGGTCGAAAATGACATTATAAATGGAAAACAAAAAGGCTGTAAGCAAAATAGTCAAGAATGCAAGAAACAGCTAATTACAGACAGCATCATTAGCCTCATTAGCGCGTATACATTTTTCTATTCGTTTTCTGTTTCCGACAACCTTTTTCAGTTTTTCTCAACTTATGTCTTGGCAGGCTTGAGTGTCACAAAGTTGGTCTAGTTTTGTACACTTCATTTTTAATAGTTCCCCTTAAATAAAAATCTAATGGTGTGATATCGAGGGATCTAAGTCGCCATGCGATTAGAGGACTGTTACAACCTATCCATCTTCCCGGGGAATTCTAATTTAACCATTCCCTAACCGCAACCGCATTATGTATAGGTGCCCCGTCTAATTGAAAATACACTTCTTGCAGTACTGTAACTGGAAGATCATGTCTTGCATCCCATAAATCGTTATTTAATTTTTGAGAAATTTTCAATTTTTTTTGTTTTTAATAAAATTTCGGATTTAACTTATTTGGACGATTCTGAACAACTTTTATTAACAAGATTTTTTAATAAAAAAATCCCTAATACGACTTCGACAATTTTGCTGTTTACTTTAAATCGTAGGTAGGCTAGTAGTTTACGTGAAGGGAAAGTAACATACCCTAAAGGTAGAACTTAGTGAGGAGTATAATCAGTTTTTTTTAAAATCGATAATATATAAAAAAACTGGGGTGGTGCCGTCTAAAGTGAGACACACTGTAGACTACAAAAAAGCTTTTGATTCGGTACCACCTTCGCGGTTCAAGAAAGTACTAAAGTACTAAACATATATAAAATACATCTAAACATACGAAACTTTATCTCCACAATTATGTCAACATGGCGAACAACAATGCATATAACTATAGACACAAAAGAAATACAAACACAAAACATAAACATCATACTTGGCACATTTTAAGGTGACTATACAGCAAATGAATTCCAAATAAAACACCAAAAATAACAAGGATCACTATTAACCACCTCTTAGGCATGGATGATATAAAAATACATGAACCATCAAAAACGCAGCTAAATGGCATATTAAGAATAACAGAAGAAATAACAAAATATATCAATATGGAATTTGGGATAAGCAAATGTAAAATGTTAACAATAGAAAAAGGAATATAGAAATATGAAACAAAAATAGAAACAGTTAAACCTTAAACACTGGATAACATGCAAGAAGATGAAACATTCAGGTAGTTGGGATTTCAATAAAATACAAGAAAAAAACATACCACAATATAAAAATCGTTTAATATTTAAAAACAAATTTAAATTTAAAAAATACTCAAAGTAATCAATAGATTCGATATGCCTCTCCTTATATATTCATTTGGAACCTTAAAATATTCAGGAAGAGATTTAAAAATATAAACACTATCGCGCATACAGAATTAACAAAACACAGACAACACCACTAAGGGACTACTTCAAGAACAAAAACAAATCACCACGTATAACAATAGTAGAAGCAGACAAGAAATACCTACCACTCAATTTATCGTACAAGGAACAACAACAAACATACCCATTGACTCAAGAATAAAAAATAGAGCAATGGGAACATAAAACGCTGCATAGTAAATATCTACACATAATCGACAACGAGGATATCAGCAAAGATTAATAGAAATGGTTACGAAAAGCTAACTCTTTCCAGAAATGAAAGGCTTTCTCATCGCCATACAAAATCAAGTAATAGCCACAATCAGTTACTAAAAACACATGAAAAATACAATCATCAACGATTTTAGCAGAAAATGAGACATATACCAAGAAAACATACAACATATAACAGAGGGCTGTAAAATCTTAGCTCGAAGTGTCTACATTGAACGACATAACATTGCAGAAAAGATCATACATCAAGTAGTAACACTTGAACATAACTTGCAACGAATGAAATGCCTGTTATAACTAAACACCAGAAAAGGTACAAGCAGTACAAACTATACTACGATATAACAATAAATACAGACAAAACTATCATATGCAAGAGACCCGATATTACACTACAACATAAAATAAATAAGCAAACATTTAATTTACATAGCCATACCAACAGACCATAAGCATCTAAAAATATTCACCCTTCGCAATAGCGTTAGACAGAGTTTGGAAACAAGAACATATAAGCATCATCCCATTCATAATATACACAACAGCTATCACACACTCGACTTTTTCACAAAATCTTAACAACTCCAGATAGACCAATTCATACATCAACACATTCAGACACGAATCATCAGCAAAACATATAATATCGTGCGATCATTTTTAAAGTAATATGATTACTAGATAGACTTGGAAAACGCTCTTCTCGCTAAGGAGATAAATTAATAATAATAAAAATATGAATTCCGTTGAATACTATAAATATTGTTTACCGAAATAAAGTGCGTGATTGTCGTTTCTATAGTAACAAAGTATAAAATAAACGACCATTGTGAATATCTATAAGCCTCCTGGCTTACCTTGGCCTGAGCCTGCACTACCTACAATTGAACACCCTGCCGTTTACGTAGGAGATTTCAATAGCCACCACCAAGCATGGAAATACACCAACAACAATGATCACGGTATAGCTCTAAATGACTGGGCTCAACTTAATAACCTACAACTAATATTTGATGCAAAAGATAAGGGTACTTTCAGGTCAGCAGCTTGGGGAAGAGAATATAACCCTGATTTATGCTTTGTAAGCCGAAATAAACAGGACCGGCCAATACCATGCACCAGAAGAGTTCTAAGCACATTCCCTCACTCACAACATCGTCCCGTGCTGCTGAAACTAGGGCTTGAAATCCCAGTTATCACATCCGTGCCTAAACCTCGATGGAATTTCAATAAAGCGAACTGGAACATGTACGCAACCTATCTAGAAAAGTCCATAAAATGGATTCCCCCTAAAATAAATAACTGGAAGAGGTTTGCAGGAGCTGTTATTGTAGCAGCAAAGAAGGCCATTCCAAGAGGTTTCCGAAAGGAGTACATACCGGGATGGGATGAGAACGCAGAAGCTCTATATAAAACACTCCAAGAGCATGAAGATTCCGATATTGCCGATGAACTCTTATCACATCTAGATGCAGCAAGACAGCGAAAGTGGGCACAGACAGTCGAGAATATCGATTTCAAACACTCGAGTAGGAAAGCGTGGAGCCTACTAAGGAAACTTGGGGGAGCAACACCAGTTATAAACAAAGCGGACACGGTCACTCCCGACCAAATAGCCACCAGAACCGTGAACCTATCCCGGGCCCCATCGAACAAAGAACATACCATTAAAGTCAAAAAAGAACTCTGTAATCTGAAGAAAGCAGTACAAGATATAGACACCTACTCTCAGGCGTTCAGAGACAACGAGATTGAAAATGCCATAAATACCCTAAAACCTGGCAAAGCCCCCGGATTTGATGCGATTCATAATGAATTTCTGATTAACATGGGACCAAAAGCAAGATTGTGGCTATGCAACATGTACTCCAATGTCCTCCGAACTGGCGAACTACCAAAAGAATTCAAGAAATCCAAGATTATAGCCTTATTGAAACCTGGCAAGTCAAGCGACCGGCCGGATAATTACCGGCCCATCTCCCTACTGAGCTGTGGCTACAAACTACTAGAAAGGCTCATATATAACAGAATCGCTGAAAAAATTTTGGAAACAGTCTCGGTAGAGCAAGCGGGCTTCAAACCGGGTCGTAATTGCTGCGATCAAGTGCTGGCCCTGACGACGCATATCGAGGCCGGTTTTCAAAATAAACAAAAAACCTCCGTAGTGTTTATCGACTTAACTGCGGCCTATGACACCGTCTGGCGGGAGGGCCTGATGTATAAATTCTTACGGGTAATCCCATGCCGAACAACTGCCCGCTTGATAAACCAGATGTTATGTGATAGACGATTTCAAGTCACCATGGGCGAGAAACTAAGCAAAGAAAGAAAGTTACACAACGGCCTGCCTCAGGGTTCTGTCCTAGCCCCTCTTCTTTTCAATCTCTACATATCGGACCTTCCACAAACTACTTCCCGCAAATTTTGCTATGCGGACGATATAGCACTAGCAGCAAGAGACCGACTTATAGAAACCACAGAAGACATGCTGACGGAAGACCTAAGCACCATGGCCGAGTATTTTAAGAAATGGAGACTATGTCCAAGCTCCACCAAAACTGAGGCGTGTTGCTTTCATCTTAACAACAAACAAGCCCAAAGAAATTTAAACATTAAGCTTCACGACACATTTATCCCACACAATAAATATCCAAAATACTTAGGGGTAACTCTTGATCGAACTCTGTCCTACAAGAAACATCTAGAAAATGTCTCGGCCAAACTGAGTACAAGAACTAACATCCTGCAAAAGCTATGCGGATCGTCGTGGGGATCATCAGCTACAACCCTCCGTTGCTCAGCTCTTGGATTGGTCTACTCAACGGCAGAGTACTGTGCACCTGTGTGGATTAACAGATCCCACGTTCACTATGTTGATACTCAGCTGCATAACACAATGCGTATCATTTCGGGTTCCCTAAGATGCACCCCACTTCAGTGGCTTCCAATTCTTAGCCGAATACCCCCACCTGATATCCGCAGAAAAAATGCTCTAGTACAACAGCACCATAAGCTCAGGTCCAACCTCGCTCTACCAATTCATCAAGACGTGCCAGATTTGGAAAAGAAGAGATTACGATCCAGAAAACCCCCACTACTGACGTCCCAATCGCTGCTGTCGGAAAACTACGATCCTAATGAAGAATGGAAGGAGAGGTGGGAAGCCAGCACGCAGCCGCACATTCACAACGCACTCCCTACCAATCAGCCAGTTCCAGGGTTCAACCTGAACCGTAAAACCTGGGTATCCCTAAACAGGTTCCGCACAGGATTTGGTAGATGTGCGGACATACTTAATAAATGGGGCAAAATCACTACGCCACAATGTGATTGCGGCCATGCTCATCAAACAATGCAGCATATTGCATCCGATTGTCCCCTAAGAGCCTACCCAGGGTCCTGGCAGGATATTCTCGAAGCAACGTCAGAAGCCGTAGACTGGTTAAGCAAACTAAATATCAATGTTTAATCACAATATTTTAATTATTTGCTAATATAATTATCGTTGTTTGTCTATATATTTTATGTCTATGTTTTATGAACATTTTATCATTTGTGTTGACTCCATATTGCACATGTTTGTACACTATGTTATAATATATAATTTGTAATTGCCTTGTATGCCATACGCTAAATAAAATAAAATAAACATAGTTCTCTGATTTCTACCGTTTATGCTCATGAATTCAGCCTATATATAAGCCATTGCCACCAGTGGAACTTACTTCGTCCCCGATCGGGCTTACTTCCTTCAGAATCATCTAACGGAAATGTCAAACTTTACCGCTGCAGGGTGCTGTGCCACTTTTCAGTGCCTTCTAATGACAATGGCACAAACTTTATTGCTACAGTATGCTGTCTGTAACTTCGTGCAGTCTTCATGTCTTTAATAAATAGGTGATTTGATGTCACCAAATCGTAGAATTGTAGAATGACAGGAACCGATCCAAGACTCAATAAAGAGAAATTGGTCTAGGCTGGCCTGTGTAGATAGAAAACTGGAAAAGAACCCGGAAAATAGGTGCACGACCTACCATAGAAAAGAAGGCTCATTTTAATAAAGTAATAAAAAATCCTTGGGGTTGCAACTGTCGTGTTAAGCTAGTAGATAATGCCTTTCATTTCCTTCAGCCATTCTATTCATGGTCTAATGTAGATTAGATGAAATTGGGATTGGTAGGGTATTCAGACAAGGTTACCTCTCTTATACTGCGACCTGCAGGATCTACTCTAAAAGTTCACCGCTGGGTCCTATGTCTTCAATGAAGCGCAATACCTTGTTACGGTATTAAATTGATCTTACGACACTCACGGATAGGCGAGTATCGAATGCTAAACAAATCCGGGAAATGGGCACGCTTACCCTGAGAATCATCAAAAACAGGCTAAAGGCCTCGGCTCAAATACGCTCAGGGAGATGTGCGTGGTTCAAAACACGCCACAGGGCAAACGTGTCGAGATATATACAGGGTATTGCTAAAGAAATGGGCGCCACAAGATCCGAGTCAGATAACCCACGTTCAACCGGACATTGAGGGTTAAACGGGGCGAAAAGTACTCAAATAACTATTTCTGGAAGCCACAGCGCAGCGACAAGTTCGACAAACCTACCTGCAGTGCCCGGCCACTACGTTCGGGCTTCACCTCACATGGATCGTAACATAGTGACTCAGTCACCTTGAAATCAAACATGCACAGGACACAGAGAGAGAAAAATCATAAGTCGGTATAGTCAATACATCTATTGGGCCATTTCACATGACCAATCGATCATACACAAAACTCCGACTGAGTCGGCTCGTACAACAAACGTTAGTATCTATTTGAAGGGTACGCCAAGCTGGGGAAGCGCTTTACCTAGGGTTACGTCTCAAAGAGAAGCCGTTTGCGATACTGCTTATTAATTGAAATGTCAACAAACGACCTCGTTTGCAGAAACGCCGTCTACGGCACTGGATCTTAGTTTGAAATGCAAAGCAACAACGGCTACTCGCCGATTCGCCCAGGGCGGCACAGTATTTTTAATTTAAATGCTACATGAACGAACTTGCTTGTAGAGAAGTCGTAGATAGCACTGTGTTTTAATTTGAAATGTAAGGCAAACAAGCTCGCTCGGAAAGAAGAGGTACAGTATCTAATTTAAATGCAACACTCACGACACTGGGTTTTACATACATTTACGTGAGCAAGTAGCTCGGCCTGTTGGCAATGGAAGGCGCTTGCACTAGGGTCAAACTGTCGCTACGCCCTTAATTACGTGGCAGCTCGAGATGATTCAACGTCCTAAGGATCCCCTTTGCGATGGACAGGGCGAAATGAGTCAGTTGCCCCCTTGGCTATGACTCGAAAAACACTAAAGAAACACAGTAATGAATCAGCACAAAGAAGCTGTAATAGCACTAACTAACGGACGCAGTGCCCTTCGGGCACGGCGGCTTTCAAGCAGCGAGAGCCTGGCAGAGACGTGCTTATGCACCCCCGGCTCGAGACTAACTGCCTCGAAACTCGCTCACGCCAAGCCGAACTTCGTGAGAAAATAAAGCGTCATCACGCCACAATAAGTGGCCAATCGCAGGGCAGGGAGTCCGCTCGGTGACAACAAACCGTTTCGGACCGACAGGGATAGATAGATGCCTTCTCACTCGCTCTCGTTGAGTGAATATTAAATAAGCCGAAACTGAACGCTCTTGAAAGCGGTGAAATCAACAGCTGCACGAAACCATGGATGCACCAAGGGTTACATAGCTATTTGAAATGCGAGACATGAAAATGGCCTGACAACCTTTTGGGAGTGTAGCATGGTCTAATGTAAGGCTTCCCAAGTTGTTTCCATTGTTGTATGCCTGAAGGTTATCTCGTCCAGTTGCAATTCACTTGGCTTTTTAAAGCTTCTAATCTTTTTTTTTTAGAAACGTCCAACATTTCGTTTACGTTTTCGGGGTTTCCACTCTACTATACGGTTTGTTCAGCAAGTATCTTGCAATCTGGCAAGATGACCAGCCCAGATCCATCGTAATTTGCATATATGGTATATAGGGTCCGTTATTTTTAATAGACTCCTCATATTTGTACAAACTTTAAGGATGACCCCCAGCATACGTCCCTTCATTGCTCGTTGGGTAACTTGTAATCTTTCTTTTATACGTTATTTAGTATCCCAGTTGTTACCTTTAATAGTGTGCACAAGTTGTGATCTGAAGATCGTTCGTAGTGTGCCAAAATTATCCCATGCCAACGATAACCTTCTTTTTAGCTGTGATTTTAGGTTGTTCCTGGTTCGTACCCCTGAACTAGGATAACAAGGGTATGTCGATAGACTGGAAAATACCAAGCCACCTGCGATTTGTTCATACTTAATCGCATCCTCTCTGCCTTTCGGTGTTGAGGTTAGGTTAATATTGGTGCTGTTTTCCACAGTTTTGACCATCTTGTTCTGTCTTTGGGCAGTTCCTGTACTTTATCCAATTTCTCTCCTCGTCGCTGTAGCGAGTGTCGAACTCTTCCCATGGCTTTTTTGGTTTGCCCCTGGGTCTTCTTTATATTATTCTTACTTCTTATGCATTTCTTGATGTCCTTTCGGTCCTTATTTTATGTTTGTGCCCCAATCTTCAAAATTGTGTTTGTTGTATATTTCCTTGTACCGATTGCAGATTGCATGATTCTCTTATGTCTTCGTTTCTGCATCCGTCGACTTTCGTTTTCCCTTCTATTTTTCGTAAAAACCTCCTTTCGATGTTTTGCAATCTACTGTAAATGTTATTTATTACTGTCCAAAATTTACTTCTATACGTTAGTGTGGGCACTACAACGTCATTGTTGCCTCGTGTATTTTTTTCTTCTCCAAGAATCTCCCCTTTAAGGCATGGAATTTCTTGATTGAGTTTTCGATTATTTTGTTTATTTCTTCTTCTATTGTACCTTTTTCGCTTACTGATGCTCCCCGGTATTTGAACATCCACACTAGCTGTCTCCTATGTTTACTATCATTGTTTTTGTTTTGGCAGTGTTGATTTTAATGTTCCATTTCTTAATTCGGCGTTTAAGTTTAAGTTGTGCTGCAAATCTTTCTGTGAATTGCCCAACACTTGAATGTCATCAGCGAATATTAGTACAACGAATCTTATCAGGTTCATTCTTTAGTTTGCTAGTTCGTATGGTTTGGTGCTCTTCTGGCTGTTCTCAACGACATCATCCGTTTTCCATATAAATAATAAAATACTCAAGTTGCAATGTTGTCACAGACCTATCTTAGTTTCGAATACTAACGACGTCTAATGTTGTTTTTACATGTGTAGTACAGACTAATGCTTCATTGAGAAGGGGAAGTTTAGCTAAAGCTACTTTTACCCTTAACCTTCAAACAACTCTAGGAGAATCGGAAAGAAAGTAAACATTAGCAAAGCTGAACACATTATTAACGGCAAAGTAGAACAAAAGTATAGACCAGACCTGGTAATGGAAAATCAACAGATAGAGAAAGGCGATACACATACATATATTTAGGTCAAAAGTATTGTATTCGAGCAATTCTAATTCAAAGCTTCAATGTTGCTTTATTTGTTAAAGAGTTTAGCATAAATTGGTCTAGTTTTTGCTGGAATTATAAACAAGAATGACTTGTAGAAACAAAATTTGAATTCGTAGTTTACTATAATTTTTTTGGGTAGCTTTAGGAAAGCGTTTTTAGGATAAAAATAATTATTGTTATCTATTGAAATAGTATTTTAATTAACTATAATGTAACGAAGTCGATTGAAGTAAACAACAGGCAAAGCAGTTTTTGTTCGAAATACGCAACAGATACGTTTTATTTGTTCGTCATTAACTTCGATAACTCGTTCTTTGTTATTATGTTCCTTCGATGGGATTCCCATTACTGCCTGCGCACATTAGTAGCTCATTAAGAAGCGTAGCATAATCTTAACAAATCACTAAATAGTAAATTTAAACAATCATGACGATGTTAGTAAATTACCTGAGGTTTTTGGATAAGCTAAGTTTTATTTAGATGTTTATAATTTCTGAATTTAATACACAGAATTAATATTACACCGTTAAATATAAAGACTACAGCATAAAAAATGCAACACTGCTATTATATAACTAGATTTAAGTATTTATTGACACTAAGGTAGTGGTTTGAATTTTAAATTTTTTTAATTCAGAAATCTAAATATTATGTACAGATTTAGATATAACGTCTACAAAGTTAATAAAATGCGTCTATTTGTTAATTACCTAAAAATTACAGCCACTACGATCTTACATAAAAGCGTCGAATTTCGAGATAGCGGCTGGTTGCTACGCTTATGTTGGTAATAATTGTTAGATTATTATCTTTTATCATATTTTATAGTTCTGTCAGTCTTGTGATTGTATCCTTAGAGGAAAAACTTAGCCCTACGTAAATTTAGGCACAAATATTTTGACAATATTGTTCCTGAACAAGCTGACGATATTAACAATCTGATAAACTACGATTATGCAGTTTCTACGAGTACGAGTATTATTTACCTTGTTGTGTAGATATGCCTAATCGTCCGTGTTAATGCAATAACATTTTACAGTTTTATATAATGTTTCAATAAATGAAGGTTGGTGATAAGAAATGATATTTCTATCATACCCAACAGCTCAGTGCAACAAATGAGCTTGCAGAAAGCCAATAAAAATGTTGTGAGTGAATGATTTGAGTTGAAATGTGGTAGAATTGTAACTTTAAAAATGTGTGCAGCGACACGCAAGCACTTTTAGAATAAGCAATAAAAGTACGATATGAATTAAATGCTCAATGTTGAAACTTGTTCTACTGCGAAGCGAGTAAGAGATCAACACCACCTAGAAACAACGCTGAATGCTGTGACGTCATTGGCTAGTGACATCAACTACAGTAGGTCGTAAATGGCCCCTGCTTAAATTTCGTGTACACGTGGTAGCAGCATTTTGATTGGAATTACCGATTATATTTCAGGGTATTATAATAGAGAAGTAACTTAGTACATTTGTTAGTGTGTGATGGTACTCGCATCACCATTACCATCAGTTTTAAACAAAAAGGGGGGGAGGGGCTCAGGCTGCCGCTCCCATATGAAGTATTCTCTGAACTTTTCCGTTCAGTCTAATTTTTCGAATTACTGTTCTATGGAGTGCTTTAACGTTTCTTTCTAGACTTAAACAAGGTGCTAGCTTAAGCCCTCTATTATTCGTAATATACATGAACGGTATGCATAAACTTTGCAAAATGGAAACAAGAAACACAGTACTTAAATACTGCAACTTAAACCTAGTGAAGTCGCAAGATATGCTTTAGGCAACTGGAATCCTTTTAATATGAAGGAATTTGCAACACTTTGAAGAATCATCTAGAAGAAGCGCAGATGGAAACAAATGAACAATAAATCGAAGTCATGGGCAGCTAAAAAACAGCAGCAAATAGAAAGCAGGTACAAATAAATCAGAAGCTACAAAATATGAATACATATAAATACCTTGAAACGATAAAATCAGCAAAGACAAGAGAACAAATTAAGAAATAAAAAACAGAATTAACAACAGTAATAAACCATACTAGACAAATAAACAGCACATCAATTAATAAAAAAGGATTAAGCACAAACAAAACACCACATCTATATAAAACGCTCTATACACCCACCCTGCTATATGTATCTGTAACTTGGACAATCCTGAACAAACATAGATCGAGTGTAACAGCCGTCGAAGTGAAATATCTAAAACGAGTGATAGGTACAATAAAAATGGAGTTAGAAGTAGCTGTGTAAGAGAAGAATTAAAGCTCATAACGACAGTAGAAGTAATAAAACAAAAACAATTACAATGGTACGGAATCTGAACCGAATGAACGACACCCGATACTCAAAGAAAATTTTTGAGAATAGAAGTGATGAAAAAGAACAAAAGAGACGCCAAAGCAGACATGGAAAGATAACATCAAAAAATTGCTGAAAAAGCCATAAAATAATTTAGAAACAGAAAAGGTAAAAGAATTGGCTCAATACCTCGACACCATGAGGTAGAACGGGAGAAGAAAAAGTAAGTAAGTAAGTAAGTAAGTACGTTTGTACAAATGAAACAGCTCAGACCGTTACAAGCAGATCATTAAATCTGCACGGTAATAGCGAGTTGCTAGGGTTGTAAAGTATTTGCCGGCGAATAAAGTACTTCTGTACCATATTTGTGCAAATGGTTTATAGACAGATATTTTCATCAAGTAAATAAGTGCAAAAGAGCACGGTAACTCAACGTGTTAACCACGCCAGAGGCGAAACTCCTTGTAAGGGAAGGGACAGAAGAGCACGGTAACTCAACGTGTTAACCACGCCAGAGGCGAAACTCTTTGGAAGGGAAGGGATAGAAAAGCACGGTAACTCAACGTGTAAACGACGTCAGAGGCGAAACTCGACTAGAGTTTCGCCTCTAACGTGGTCTTATTTTCACGGTGTGTTTTCTGTATAATTTAAAATTAAACTACCTTGACAGCAAATTATGAGATGTTGTAAAAGATATGTTTCAACGGAAACGAAAGTGCAATGATTCTTTCTAATTTTTCATCATTATTACCAGCGGCATTCAATAAGTGGGCATTAATTTACAAGGGCTTTAAACTGCCGTTATTTTTATATTATTGGGTTTTGGTCAGAAGTTTATTAAGAAAATAACATTATCTTGGTCCCCTCTAGCTGCCCTTTCAGTCTCCTCCGTACGTTATGAAACACCCTGTATATAATTTTATGAAATAAAATTGTATCATCTGTTTTTTTTAATTTGTGTTTGTCGTATATTATTTGCGATAGCCAACAGTTCCAGGAGCACAAGGTAAGTAAAACGTGATCATTTAGTTAATCTTTATTTTAAAAAAATATAGTAGCATTTGACTGAATTGTTAACAATGTACAATACAATTTGTTGAAAAGCAACTGAAAATGAATCACCTGCGCAACAGCGATAACAGATCAAATGAAGCTCTTTCGCTCAAGGCGTTTTACTACTATTATTATTATTAACATTCTATTTTCAAGAACTTTAAAGCTCGATACTGTTGATATTAAGAAGCCCAACCATATATATTTATTATGTAAGTAAAAACAACATAAAATAATTATTCTGCTATAAAACGTAAACACAACATAAATAAAGATGAACGATTATAAATAGATAATAATTATTAGTCTCGACGTTAATATAATACTCTCGAACAACTTGATCCAAAAATAAATCTTTGCATTCTCTAACAACATACAAAAAAGTTTGACCTTTATTTAACTATTGTTGACATCTCATAAAAATATCGAAGGTCAGTTTGGTGCAAAGCTCTGCCTTAGCCAGTTCCATTTTCATTAGATTTCGTGCAGCAGTCTACAAATGATTCCCAATGAGAAAAGCCGAATTGTTGACAAAAACTAGCAATATTCGCAATATAGCCTTAAAAAGCATCGCCAAGTATTAGCTTTCAAGAAATTTTACCCTCACTTGACCCAGTAGCAGTTTTTAAACAATCTTGAGTATTGAAGCGAAATTTCGTTGTGGAAAAGATCTTTATCAACATCATCCATTTTGGACACATTCTTAGCTTGCAGTACATTTTCAAATGATTAACTGTCAGCTTAGTTTGAATGTTTTCTAAGGTTTGATTATACTTGTACAGAAGTATTCAAAGGAAAAAAGAATCAAGAATAAAATGATTAGTTTTAGGCGAAGAAACTGATCGAGCAAGATATAAATTATAAAAAAAATTAAATAAAGAGATTAGAAACAGGAAAAGAATACTGGGTGAACGAGATGACGGAGGAAGTTGAAATCACTAGTAAAAACATCTGAAAACTGTTTAAATCTTATTAAACAACAAACACAAAAAATCTGTAAAGGGCTTAAAACGGAAATTCACTGGCAAGTTGAAATTTTGATACTAAGAAAAAAGGAATTTAACTTATAAGGTGTTCACCCTGTATGTCGGCTCCAAAATATGCCGTTTTCCATCAAGGGTAAAAGCTTGACCTATGTGCAAACTATTACATTTATTTAACTAATAGTCCTTGAGAGCTACAATGGGCAGAGTTATATTTTCTTAAGATGCTCACCCTGTAATATTTGCCCGAAAATCTCTCGGTTTCGAGCCAGGTAGAGATATAATCCGCCTGCAAAATATCGTCTTTCTCCAACGAATAGTTTTTGAGCTATACCGCCAACAGACGGACCGACAGACGGACTTGTTTTTCGTTATCTAGGGACCCTAACACATAAAATTTGAAGAATTATCCGAAGATGTTTTTCTCGTGATTACAATAATTTCTTCGTCTTTTAGACAAATTAAACAGAAAATCAGGAGAACTGTTAGAAAACAGCTCGTCGCAGTGGGACATAGGACGGGATTCTATCTGAACGCGTAGGTGTTTACATATAGAAGTAAGTTTGTAGAGACGTAAAAGCTGATTATTATTTCTTACACATCGCTTAGTTGTTTACTCTAGCCTGAAACTGTTTACCACGTCACCAATTCAGAAGTCATTCCGGTGCGTCATGAGAATTTGATGTCACATTTGCTGCATGGATTGGCCTAGTCTGTATTTAAGTGGTGTTTATACCACCTGCAAACGCGAGTGCTCATTTACTTTACAGAGAAAAATAAATAGAAGGAAAATAGATGAATTACATTGATCACACATAAATACAAGTAAAAACTTCTTGCGGGTAACCTTGGGGGCCCTGTACTCAAACTAGTACTACAGATGGAATTTCCTAGGTGACGTCACGGTGGTACCTTCCACAGCAAACGTGCATTCAGGCTTTTAAAAAAGGGGAAGACTACAACCTTTTGTTAGTTAGGCGAGCAATTACCAGTAACACCTAGATGTCAATTACAAAACCAAAGAGGCGCAGGTATTGTAGCTACTAGAAAAGATAATATACATAAAGAAATTACATACACAATAAATAGGTGCTTATAGCTTATCCAACTTAGCACCTCAATGGATGACGATGTTGGAAACCCTAGTTCAGAGAAGGTAAGTTGACGGGTTGGCGGAATAACGGGCTGCGAAGTTTAGCAGCAAATCTGAAGCGCTCCTCGGGGTTGAAATTCAGACAGTCTTGAGAATAATCCAAGGCCAAGAGATATATTTGGGGAGATTCGTGATTCTGGTACGATATTAATTGATAGTCGGGGTCCGACGGTAACTAAAACGGTAAAAGGAAAACCCCAAGGGTTTAAGCTCTGGAAGGGTTTCGATTATTCGCAACAACCGAAGCGTTTTACAACCTAGTATGGCATCACGTAATCGAAAACACTTAAACCACAGCAGCTTCAGACGATACGTGCGGTACGCTTAATGTCATTCAACCTTCTTTCTGTCAAAATACCTAGTGCAATTCACGCCACTGGGCGTGAGTCGAGTGTAAAAACGATCGCCCTAAGGGCTACCGCCCTGCTTTAGGGCAAACATAATACTGAACAGGTCTGCTCTTACTCCTTCTTGTTTCCCTAACCCGCAAAATGTAGGCCGTAATTTGAGTTTTTAAATAATTTTAACTATCAATATTAAAAAGAAGAGATAGACTTCTTTCTGACTGAGCTGTCAGTTTGGAGCATAGGGCTACGACTTTCAGATTGGAGAGTTGAAATGAATATGTATTTAATTTCTTATAGCCAGCATAGAACTATTATATAACAAGCAGCTTATATGATTTTACAAATAACAAGCGAATACAATTTTTAAAACCTTTAGTTTAAACCACTGCGATATGTTCTTTATATATTTGAATAGATCTTGCCGAGAGCTTTAAAACGATATCACTCACAGTAGCATTGCGTTCACGGCTGTCCAGGAAATAACGAGATTGTCAAAAGTGTTCACTGGTTTAGAAGAAAACAATATTTAAAGTGTTCAATTGAAATCCCTGTGATATATTCTTTATATGCTTGAATAAATCTCATCGAGGGCAATAGAATTATTCCACGCACATTCATTTTGCACTCAGTGTTGTTCACATGAACCACGACAATATAGAAAGTGTTTACCTGTTCACAAAAAACACTTTTTACAATGTTCAGTTGAAATTCCATCACAGGTTCTTTATATACTTGCATAGGTCCCGGGTGGTGTAGCTTCAACAAGCGTCCACGTTCGATCAGTAGAGTTAAGCAACGCTCTTTCTGATCAGAACTTGGATGGGACGGTTGCATCTCTCGGCGCCTCGTGATACGGTTGTCACGGAAATAGTTGGTCCCGCTTCTCATAACACCATCATGATAGTCGTTAGTGGGGTTGGAAGTCCCTATAAATGCACAGCGACTCCTATAATTGGCCTAACGGCTATTGGCTGAGTGCGAAATAAATAAATAAATATTGTAATGGTATGATACTTGCAGCAATTCTGGTTGCATTGTCAACTTACGAATGGCAATGAAATATTAAAATAGGCCCAGAATTGGTATTGTATTTATTGCAACGGAAAGACATTGTAAACATTGATAATGACGTAAAACATGATTATCAATAACTGTAATTAGTTAACAAAGGTTAGTAGTAATTGAAGAAAACGATATCGTCAGGGTTGCGATTAGCTTGTATTCAATTTTGTGTGCAATATTGCAAATTTAGGTAATTTTATGACTAACAGATTAATTGAGTAACGCCAAAACACGATAATGAAATTGCTTTAGTGCAAAGGTGGGTCAAAAGCATAACAGAGGGTTAATGCAGCGTTTGCATTCATATTGAAGTGCCAACAACGGATGATACAGTTAAAAGGGTTATAAAGCCGTGCAAGAAGGCACATATCATGCAAGGAGCATATAAGAAGCAACCTGAGAATTACTGAAGATTACAAGAATGTGTTAGTGGCTTGTTATTCAGTGTTTATTAAAGTGAACTCAAGTAAGTTTTCTGAATGACATTGACAAAAAACCAATTAAAATTAAGATCAAAGTATTTACACTTACAGGTGAACAATTGTAAATCATGTTACTATGGTGACTTAGAGAATCGCTTGGTATTGTTTGTTGGGGAAGCCAAGCCGAAAGCTGTGTGTTGGTTGGCTTCCGATTGTGATATTGATATTTGTTGATAAAAGTAAATATTTTGTACCCAGTCGTGCGTTTTATTGTATGCCTGTGTGTGGGTGCCAGCTGCGGTTAAATTAGCGGTGTTCCGGGGTATAGTTCGAAGTAAATTTGACCTGGAGCGTAACTTGTGCGAGTTTGCCTTTGGAGCTGATATTCTAGAAGATTTGAAGCTACGGCAAGGGGAAATCAAGGTGCAGCACCTAGAGGAGGCCTTATTCGGGGTTCTGAGCCAGGAAACAGCAGCAGGAAGCTTGCCAAGAAGCAAATAGGAGCTTGGTGTTTTTTGCAAAAGCTGGAAACGAGATCCGCGTTTCTTGGAGAAAAAAAAACAAATGCGAGTTGACGTCTTTTTGCACTTGTAAAATAAAATCTAGGTTAGCCAAATTACTTAATTATTATGAAAGCATTGTTATAATTTACCTGAGGTGAACTGGTTGATTGTTGGTCAATCTGTTGTCAAACCACCATTTTTTTGTGAACAGCTTGGTTTGGGGTTAAATATTTTGTGGTTATCTGTCACTCCTCAAAATCGAGCATTTTCCATACGATGGTAATATTTCAACAGTGTAAAAATGCAACCCTGCAGATAATTTCAATAGTTAGCTGCGCAATAGTTTTTAATAGGTTGCAATTACATAAAATGTAAAAAGAGCAACATATCTTTATTAAAGTAAAGCTTAATTAAATTGTTATATTATAATTAGCCAGAGAGAAAGAGGCAACTTTATCATAAAATTCAAACAACTATGTGGCTCAAATTTTGTTTATTTAAAAATAAATATTATAGTATACGGTAAAAGTATATAATAAAGGCAGGATTCGTCACAATATATCTCGTCTAGAGCTTTACAACGAAATTAGTACAGTCGTCTTGAGATCACGGTTGTCGAGATAGACTGACTAAAATGTGGCTGCAAACCAAAAAATATTGCTTTATT
Organism: Agriotes lineatus; assembly: GCA_940337035.1. NCBI lineage: Eukaryota > Metazoa > Arthropoda > Insecta > Coleoptera > Elateridae > Agriotes > Agriotes lineatus. The sequence goes on along the minus strand of OW679196.1, from coordinate 103,633,356 downwards.
TTTACGGTGTGCGGGGAGAGGGTCGCGCACTCAATGTCTTGCGCCATACGTGAATTGTACTCCATGCTGTTTACGAATATGCTAACACGATTAATGTTCGGCACGTAATTTTAACGATACTAGCTGAAGCCCGCGGCATATGCCGCATTTAAAATGTAGGACGAATCTAATAACTTTTGTTGCACTAAAGAAAGTTTTAAAAGAACGCTAGAGATTGGAAATTTTTGGATAGCCTTCAGGCCACTTTCCTACATATTGGATACAGCCGATACTGCTGAATTGAATAGTGTCTTCTTTTTTACTTCTTTTTACAATAAAGGAAGTATTGGATTCATCCCAAAAATTCGAAATTGAGTTTTCAACAGATCTTCACGTTTCAGAGTCTCCTAAACCCAAAAAACATATATTTTTTATTGGTCTGTCTGTGTGTGTGTGTGTGTCTGTGTGAGGGTCTGTCTGTGTGTGTGTGTGTGTGTCTGTGTGAGTGTCTGTCTGTGAACAGAATATCTCAAAAACGAAAAGAGGTATGGGGTTGAAACTTTATATATAAGTTTTGTGTACTATGTAGATGAGACAGCAAACTTTTGAAGAAAATCGCATAACCGGAAGTAGGTGTTTACTCTTGTGATTTTTCAGTTTTTTTTCGATTTATTCAAAAACGGTTCTAACGATTTTTTTCAAACTTCTCATTTGTATTACATTTTTAATGTGTATTGACGTGAGATAGGTGATTTTCCAGTTGAACACCTCTAAAATGGGTTTCTTTTGTTTTTTAAAAAAATTTTTATTAACTCCTATTTTAAATAGAAGACCCGGTATATTATTACATTTTTGAATTCAGCTTAAAATTATAGAGAAAATTTGTCTCTTCACCTAACGCTCTATTTGCACCGTTTTTGTACAATTTGTAATTTTTTAAAATTTTTGACCAATGCTTAAAAATTTAAAATCAAATTTTTGACTAATTATAAGATCACTGTAAAAGGAAGTTGTGTGCGTGTATCACACCAGATTTTTCTGTTCAGTATTAAATGATAATAATTATTGTTACAATGCTGTAAATTGAATTAGTGGAAATGTCACTGGGACAGTTTCCAAAAACTAAATTCCTGGAATTTGCTGATATCTGCTTCTTCTTCTTCTTCTTGGCTGTTTTAGCTCTGGTTTCGGCGACATAAGTTAAGATGGGTCTGACGCAGGTTTTATAGATCTGTACTTTACTTTCAACCGACATGTGCTTATTTGTCCATATCACGTCTCGTAGGTAGCCTGATATCGCAGCCGCTTTCATTGCTTGATTGCGAACTTCCTCGTTTAGGTTTCTCATGCTAGATGTGTGTACACCTAGGTAGTTAAAGTTCATAACTTGTTCAATCATATTATTATCAACGGCCAAGTTACATCGAAGAGGTTCTTTCGAGATAGTCAATGATTTTGTTTTTTCTGTTGATACTCTCATGTTAAATTCTTCCGCTGCTGTTTTGAACCTAAACAATAGTCGTTGCAAGTCATTTTCATTTTCTGCCAGGAGCACGGCATCATCGGCGTAGCTAGTGATGTAAATTACACGGGTATTTATTTTTAGGGGTAAATACCTGGGGTATTTATCCGGGTAAATACCCAAAATGGGTATTTAAGCGGATATTTATAGACTCATTTACAAATATTATAATCTAATGTATCTATCTAATGAGTATAATTGATTCATAACTGAAGGTACTCTATTGGAATTTTATAAAAATGTTTAAGAAAATAGCTGAACTGAGAACATTTACTGCCCAAAATACAGATGGGGACATACAGGTTTTGCCTAAAATTGTACGGAACATGGCAATTCCATGAGTTGGAAAAGATTCAAATACTAATTACCATAAGAGTAACCGAAATGGAAAATGCAATAAATACTTTGGTAGCTAGGCAACAAGTAGCTATTATACCTACTTGTTGCCTAGCTACCAAAGTAATTATTGCATTTTCTATTTCGGTTACTCTTATGGTAATTAGTATTTGAATCTTTTCCAACTCATGGAATTGCCATGTTCCATATAATTTTAGGCAACCTGTATACAACAGCAATGAGATAGCATGAAGAAGAAACGGAATTCAATGATTGAATAAGAAAGAGATGAACATACAAACAAATATTTGAGTAAACTTGATGTTCATTTTAATTATGGCATATGTCAACAAAATATGCCTACTAAAATAACTTTTTTTACGGTTATCTCTTATTCAAGTATTATGTGTTTTTGCTCATGCTATCTTATTGCTGTTGCATACTTATGGTCCCATCGGTATACAGCGTTGTTTATATTATTTTGTGATATTTTTTGCCTTATTAAGATTGTTTCGTAATATGTCTATCAGTATATATTAATGTTAATAATTATAAGGATTATTTCTTCAAATTAATGTTATGTTCATTTTTTAAAAATGGAGTCAGAGCCGTCACAATGTTTTTTGTAATCTCTAACAGGCGCAATTTATTGCGTCTAACTGTTTATTTCCAGAAACTTCGGCAGCCAATGTTCTTTCCCGATAAATGAGTAATTTACCTGGGTGAATGCTTATTCAATGTTACATTTAAATTGTTATTTTACATAAAATATTCCAGTGCATTTATATGTAGTTTATTTATTAAGATAACATTATGATGTGAGTAAAAGTTTAGCTTAGCTTTCTAAATATTACACATTTGATAAATACCCAGTGTTTAGGTATTTACCCGAGGCAGGGGTAAATACCCAGGTAAATACCCATTTATAAATACCGTACCCACTGGGTATTTACCCGACCCACATCACTAGGCGTAGCACACTATTTTTATTTCTTTATTCCCCATCTTATATCCTCCGTTCGCTGATATCTAAAAGCACTATATTTAGACAAACCTACAACTTTCTGAAGATAGGGACAAATAAGTACTTATTTGCTTTTGGAATATCCCAAATATAAAGGAAATAATATGTTTTATTGTTATGATTAAAGCTGATAATTATATGCACTCAAATGTACGAAAATATGCGCATATATATGCATATATTTTGTTGAGTATATGCACCCAAAGTTATAATATATGCACATAATATGCTCCTCATTTTATTTTGAAAATAGGTAGGAGTATTCTAAATAATGTAAAAATTTTAATTATTTTGTATGAGTTTATTTAATTCCCTAATATTTATTCAAAGACGACATTCGTTTTAACGTTTGGCCATATAAACATGGACTGCCAACGCCAACTTCAGGTTGTAATCAACATAAAAATGAGATTTCCCGTAACCCCGCCAGACTATTATTCACCCAACACTCTTGAAGTGGATTCTATATTGTCTGATTCTTTATACATTGCTTCTATGGGAAAAGTGGGGGTATCTGGCAGTCTATGTTGATATAGTCAAAGATTTTAATAGGGACTCTCCCTTTCCTCTGCTTATTTCGATATGCGCACTGCACTCCAGCGGCAGAAAGTGAAAGTATATATCTCAATTGCACACAAACATTTAATTAATAAATTTCATGAAATAGTAAATTTAACAAAAAAATCTTTAAAAGTTCATACATTACAAATTATTGCTAAATATAACCAAATATGCAAAATCCAGAAAGTATGCTCAAAAACGTATAAATATGCAAAAAATGCAAAGTGAAACTTGGCTTAAACAATTTGTTTTCACATAATTAGTATACATATGCGAAAAGTTTATCCGGTTTATCAATTATACAAAATATGCATTTGCCATATAATATCAGCTTTAGTTATGATGGATAATTTGTAAACGTATTTAAGTGTCTACTTCCTATTCCAAAAACTCAGGTAATCAACCCCACCTGTAAAACTACCTGATATCAGCAACATTATTGCTTAAAGTTCTTGGTGTTCAGTCGCTCTTGTAATTTTGTCTTGGTATATTGTTTATTTAGCTTGGTGTCTTGTTCTTATAAGTGGTGTGTGAATCAACATGGTAAGTAAAATGTCCATCATATTACTTACTTTTTCTATAAAAAAATACCTAATTGGCTTAACTAATGTTATTACACATTTATATTTGTCAATAAATTTCCTGAACATATTCTACCCACGAGATTTAAAAAAGACTGCTAGTATTATTGCATTTTTTTTTCAATTGATAACTGTAAATCAGATTTTCTGGAATCCTTCCAAATAAATTTTCGAAAACTTTACTAAAACCTCTTTCAAAGGTACTATAATACTGCCGCCTCATAACGATAATTAATATAATCGCATTTACAAAGTACAGATTCAAAAACCTTTCTTAATTGTAAGTATTTACTTTAGTTCTTAATATTAAAAATAATGTTTTTTTAAATATCACTACTTTACATAAATTGAGCAATTTAATTAATTCCCAATTTTATTGTAATTTGTCATCTCAATCTTATTTCTCAATTTGCAGAACAATTCTACTGGTATTAAATTACCTAAAAATTATTTTATTACAGGATAACACCCAAGTGAGAAAAGAGTAACAATAAAATGTACTTATTATTTTATTATTAATTATAAAAATAAATATATATATATATATATACAATTCCAATGTTTCATTAAGGTTGGCCTTCTTTATGTACATCGCTCGCATTACCGTACACTGCGGTTCACCCAAAAGAAGTCCTTAACTTCATACTTGTAACATAAATAGCCTATATTTCCTATGAACTAAAATTAAGGTCTAACTGGTCGTCTATGGATGCACTTGTCATAATATAATGGTTTTTAAATGAGTAACGTCAAAAGCAATCTAAAATTTTTAATTTTTACTTTTCTAGGTTGCACAAAAAATAGTATGCATTATTTGGATTAAAAGTGGCTCTGTTTGACTTGCAATTTTTGAGTTAATATATAATTAAAATAATTGCTTGTCAAACAAAGTGACACTTTTAATTCAATAAAACAATTACTATTTTGCTTGCAATAAACATTTTTATATAGAGGTTGCCTAAAATTGTACGAAACATGGCAATTCCATGACTTAGAAAACGTTTAAATACTATTTGCCATAAGAGAAAGTTAAAATATCAACGATTTTGTAGCCATTTATCATTATTATTTCTGCCATTCAATTTATACTTCCTATAGAGTATATTAAATATTAATAACGGTAAGGACATTTTACCGATGAAAGACAATTGTTTGGAGGAGTGAAGCGACGACTCCAATTATTGTCTGAGATTGGTAATTCCATAACGTTCGTGATGCTCATGAGGTTTTTTGCACGATAGGAATGTATTTTTATTCAAACGTCAGTAAAATGTGACATTATGCAGCAGAATAATATGTTGGTGGCACTTTAAGTCTATGTCAAATTCGATGTTAGCAGGTTAGGTTTTGCATCGGTCTGTGTCAAAACCAAGAATACTATACTAAGGAGACGCAACTCCCGTTTCGAAGCGAACCGCTAAAAGTTGACAAATAAGGCGGTCGTGGTGTAGCTTTATTCATTCACAAAACTCGTGAACTGTCAATGTCTAATATTTACTGAGTGTAGCTGGAAATTCGGACCATGTTTTAACAATTAATAACACACTTGAAATACACTCCATTGGATTAACAACCATAAACTGACTTTTAACCGGGATTACAGGTTAATTTAGCTCGCTTCCAACTTTCGAACAGCAGCGAAAACAAACGAAAATGACCGAAGTAGTTACACGCTGTCAACAGTGCCGCGACGGCTATCCCCGGCATAGGGGCCGCTTTTATATACAGCCGTCATAGGAAGTTGCATCTCCTTAGTATAGTGTTCTTGGTCAAAACTGATGCAAAACCTAACCTGCTAACCTCCAATTTTTACAAAAATCTAAATGTAAGCCCCAATTTAATTTTCATTGTAGTTAATAAAACCTGCTTTCTAATGCAGAACTTTGTTGACGACGGTGATAGTTTAGAGACCACATCAACAATTACGTTAAAAAGGGATAAATTACTTATGCCTGTACAACATTTTACCCTATATTCAATATTTATAATATCGGCAATGTCAAACTTCAACCACTTATCTACAAATGTGTTCACTTGCTCCGCTTTGCCTTCATGCAGTTTATTACTGCCAATCTGCATATTGTGCAACTCTAACAGAGCATTAGCTGCTTCCATCTCGGGTTGTTCGGTACTTGACGGGCCTGTGTTTTGTGGTTCCTCCATAACAGTAGTAACACGATTTGTGAGTTGCTCCGTTTTCCTCTTTTAGAGCCTATTCAAATGCGCCTGTTTGCTTTGGACCGTTTTAAATGATGGCGGTTTGTCGACACTTCAAAGGGGCAAATTTTGGGAAGGAATTGCAGTTTTTTTCAGGCATCTGCGCTTGTCGACATAATCTACAAGTAAACAATCATATTGAAACTGAATACATTAAAAAGAATTGCCAAAAATCTAAATGTAAGCCCCAATTTAATTTTTATTGTAGTTAATAAAACCTGCTTTCTAATGCAGAACTTTGTTGACGACAGTGATAGTTTCGACACCACATCAACAATTACGATAAAAAGGGCTAAATTATTTATACCTCTATAACATTTTACCCTATATTCATTATTTATAATATCGGCAATGTCAAACTTCAACCACTTACCTATCTACAAATGTGTTCACTTGCTCCGCTTTGTCTTCATGCAGTTTATTACTGCCAATCTGCATATTGTGCAACTCTAACAGAGCATTAGCTGCTTCCATCTCGGGTTGTTCGGTACTTGACGGGCCTGTGTTTTGTGGTTCCTCCATAACAGTAGTAACACGGTTTGTGAGTTGCTCCGTTTTCCTCTTTTAGAGCCTATTCAAATGCGCCTGTTTGCTTTGGACCGTTTTAAATGATGGCGGTTTGTCGACACTTCAAAGGGGCAAATTTTGGGAAGGAATTGCAGTTTTTTTCAGGCATCTGCGCTTGTCGACATAATCTACAAGTAAAAAATCATATTGAAACTGAATACATTAAAAAGAATTGCCAAAAATCTAAATGTAAGCCCCAATTTAATTTTTATTGTAGTTAATAAAACCTGCTTTCTAATGCAGAACTTTGTTGACGACAGTGATAGTTTCGACACCACATCAACAATTACGATAAAAAGGGCTAAATTATTTATACCTCTACAACATTTTACCCTATATTCATTATTTATAATATTGGCAATGTCAAACTTCAACCACTTACCTATCTACAAATGTGTTCACTTGCTCCGCTTTGTCTTCATGCAGTTTATTACTGCCAATCTGCATATTGTGCAACTCTAACAGAGCATTAGCTGCTTCCATCTCAGGTTGTCCGGTGCTTGACGGGCCTGTGTTTTGTGGTAACAGTAGTAACACGATTTGTGAGTTGCTCCGTTTTCCTCTTTTGGAGCCTATTCAAACGCGCCTGTTTTCTTTGGACCGTTTTAAATGATGGCGGTTTGTCGACACTTCCACGGGGCAAATTTTTCAGGCATCTGCGCTTGTTGACATAATCTACAAGTAAACAATCATATTGAAACTCCTAAATTATGAAATTAATGGAGTAAGCTGAAGATGTTTAACATCAAGTGGCACTTGCTTAATTAACATGTATCTTTAAGGCAGCATATTTATGATTATTTCAAGGCAGTGAAAATACAAACTGGCAAGACCTACTTACCGGGTAATATAAAATCTTCCTTCACAAAATGCTTACTGCAAACTTTCATATGGGCCGACACGGGTTTCCCTATTTTTAGAGGTATTTCTCATGTTTTGCACAAATTTTTATTATTGCGCGGAAAACCGTGCATAGGAACATTGTCCGTGCATTAATTTTTACACTGCAACACACAACAGTAATTATTACTTTTATTCTTTTTGGTAGAACGGACGCCATTATTGTAACCACCGTTCTTCCTAGAGGTAGTAAAGTCCACTTGCAAAAAGTTTATAACCATATTTTTGTACAAAGCTCCGAATTTAGGTTATTTGCAGATTTAATATTTATGTGTACATAGTACAAACATTCCTGTGTAATGTAAAAAATGTGTGTAGGCCCTAACAAGAGCATTAATTGTTCTCTCCTTCCATATTACTGGCTCTTAGAAAATATCAATACCACGCCCACAATCGAACTACACATAGAACACGCGCATACATGTTTGACCTTGGGAAGTGTTCTGCTTTATTATAGAGTTATGATAACGATTTCATTAGGACCTATTTCTGTTACAGGCGTTCGACCGTAAGACATCCCATACTATACGCGCTGTCCTGTTTCAAAAAAGTGATAGCCTGTGCTGCGTAGCGTAATTGAAGGCTGCACAAAAAATTCGGAGAATACCAGATGGCATTCAGGAAAGGACAATATGTAAATCGATTGAGAAATGTCATGCTATTGTTATCAAATAAACATTTTATAAACTACACAGATAACATAAGCCAGATAGCAATTAATATTGGAGTACTGACAATACTCATTCAAATGTCTATGAAAGAAAGGAGCGAAGAAAGCGCAGCGGTGATAACAAATAAAAGAAATACTGCACAGTTTGTTATATATAAGGATGTACGGCAAAGAGACATAGTACTACATGGAGCAATAAAAGCAGTAGAAGGATAAAGAGAACTTTGCTAAGTGAATGACTTTGAAGTATTAGTAAGAAATAAGCAAGGTATGTATGAGACGATACAGAAAATTATAGAAAAGACTCAAAATACTTGGGTTGCTGCAAAAAGATGATAAACAAATTAGGGGAGATATGCGATAGGCAATAATTATTTGTACAACCAGTGAAACAGTAAAAATAAATCAGACATTAAGATCAATCAAAACACACAACTAAGCTGCTTACTCTTTGTAGATGACGTTCTCTTGATTGCCACGAGTGAAAATGCACTACAAAGATCATTATATACATTTAAACAAACATGTGAAGATTTTGATCTTGAAATAGCTAATGAAAAAACGAAAGTCATGGCATTTATAAGAAATGAACCAATAAGAAGTAAAATAGTCTTAGATGACAAAGTGATACAGCAAGTATCACATTTTCAGTATTTAGGCTGTGACATAACATACGAACGAGATAAATATATAGATAACAAACTCAACAAATTCCAATATTTATGCGGCACTATTCACAGAACACTTAATAACCATACCACTAGAGAAACCAGAACAAGATTTTATAAAACAATGGCGATTAGAAATGAAATCATACGAGAAGAACTCGAAATCGAAAACGTTAACAATACAATAACACACTACAGACAACGATGGAGTGAACAGATACAAAAAAATTGAAGAATACACATAACTCAAACCGATTTTAAATTACACACCACAGGGAAGAAGAAGCGTAGGATGACCCAAAAACCGATGGACAGACATGGTCGTATGAGGACGGAACAGGCATTTATGCCTATACCCTGAAGGAAGACGACGGCAACGACAACCAGTTATGTAAAGTTATACTTTTTTTCGTGAATTTGCAGTTTGATTAACGAGGACGAAGCCCGAGTTTATTAAGCAAATGAGTAAAAATAGTTGCCTTCATACGTGTTGTATGTAAATAGTTAAAAAAGGGTAATTTGCTTTACAATTTATCGTTAAGAAAGTTAGATTTTTACACGATTTTTCGTTTAAAATAGACGACTTTCTTGATCACTATGCAAAAAATATAGTTTTGAATAGGTGAAATGCTTTCCATACCTGGCCATATTAATAACTGAAACAAATGAGCTATGCAATGACATTGAGCAGGGAAACAATTTCCAAAAAGGGTTAAAAATATTAAGCAGTAAAGTAAACAGAAAATAAGAGAAGAATATAGACGATTAATAGACAATAAACTTGAAGATACTCTAAAGGCGTAGGCAGTGAAAAATCATGTAAGCACAGGTGGTACGGGAACATCTTTATAAAATGAAAACAAGCAACAGTAGAAAGAGTCACAGCTTTAAAACCAAATGAGACTCGACAGAAAAAAAAAACAAAGACAAGATGGGAAGACCAAGTAAAAGAATCTATGCTTAAGATGGAAGTAAAAGGCTACATTTACAAGAGATGTAGAAAAATTGCTTGTTTTCTTTTTATCATCACCAAATAACTCGTCGTTTCCAAAGAGGTTTTGTTACAATTCTGGTATTCTTATGTAATGTACTGCTTTTTAGATCTAAGCTGAAATTATTCTGTTCCCAAAAAATGTATGAGCTATTTCAGAATCATTCGACATACTGGTCTTGAATTATATAACTGAAAATGTCCTTGTAATTTATCATCATGAAGCTGGCTATAAATAATTGAAGAATGTTGTTTCGATCGTTAAGCGTTTATCGCTTTCTCAAACAATGTAAAACCAATATTACTTTTTCGTAAGCAAACCACACCAACACCTGTTTTAGGAGAATCTTCAATAAAAAATATAGCTTTTCAGTGCTCTACATTCGCATTATATGAGAATTCATCTACCAGTTTATGTCAACCAAGATTCATCAGACAAAAAAGATCAAGTTCAAAACGGGACTGTCATTTGAATATTTAAGAAACCAGTTGCACGTTGCAATATAAAACTCGTCTAATCTAATTTGTGGATAACCGCTCTTTTGCGATTTGTACTTTATTCGGATGGATTTAATGACTTCAACAACTGGCACTGCCACAAACGACTTATTACGTTATAATACACGTCGGCAGCATCGTTGTTGACATATCCACTGTTGAGGCCTCTCCTCCTTGAGGAGAATTTAGGCATTAAAACCCCACCCAAGTTTTAGTATATTGTAATACAAGTGTGGAAAGAATGCCATTGGAAAACTCATGTGAAAGATGGAACACGAGTATTAACGAGTGTTCGATTCACATAAGCTTTTAAATGGCCTTTCCACACGTGTGTTAGATACTAATTGTTCTTACGACGGCTTTGCGTTCTATAAAAACGCACTGAGTGCGGAAATAAATATCTTAACGATACTGAAATAAAATTTGTAAATAGGCTATAACAACACCAATGAAGATAAGACTATTACCGAACAGTATGGTAATGGTTGCCATATATGGTAAAGGACTATTACCGTATAGATACAGTTATGACTTAGTTACCAGCCTAGTTTTGTATATACAAAGGCTTAGTATCATGAAACCGAGATTAGTATTTAACATTACTAGCTTGGTAAGAGGGTTTTTACTGGCGAATAGAAGGATATGACTGGCGAGCCGCAGGCGAGCCAGTCACCTTCTTGAGCCAGTAAAACCTGTTACCTTGCGTGTATTGTTGAATATTTTATTTGTTCCTCACTTGTAAATAACTAGAAATTCACCATTTATTCAAAATGTCAAACTCACAAGCAACTAAATTCACCAATATGACACATACTAAGGAAGACAACTCTGGCTTTGCACGCTATCATTTATCTATGAGCACGCTTGCAAAACTGACAGTTAACTTGTAAAGATTTTACAAGTTAGTAACTTGTTAAAATAACCTTTCTTGATTAATACAGTGACTTGATAAATTGATGTTTACAAGTGAGGAACAAATAAAATTTATTTAATTAAATTCATAGACAAAACCATGTATAAGACCATAGAAAGTTATTTGCAGGCCTCCTGCTCCCTACGGTCGAGATGCAAACGATGCACTCCGTGCAGTATCTTTATGCTTATTATTCAAATAACTATTTTAATTCTTATATAATTTTCACAAGTTTTATTAAAAGGCCGCCGAAACGACTTTTTAAAAAACGTTTATTTTTATTTTACAATGAAATATAACATTGGAAGCACACAGCTAGCCGCCGGACAATTTCTTACATCTAGCTATGATACGAACACAATGGAACTTATCGACTGACTGGAGCTTAACTTAGAAGTGCAAGCTACTAGTATATATACTATGCCTAATCAGCTAAGATAAGCGTTATCTCTAAAAGGGAGCGTGAGACAGGAAGCCACGTGCGTTCAAGGTTGCAGACTTGCAATTCATATAAAGAAGCTATTTATCGTTCAAGGTTGCAAGCTTGCAGTTTTACACAGGAGACCATTGTCTATTCATAATATAACACGTCCGCCGATAAAATGTTCAATGGGTGGTATTCAAATATGCCTCCATTGAACTTACAAAGAGAAAAGAAAATTAAACTTATGCATTTACGTTAACCGGTTCAAAATCTTTATTTAAAAATCTAATAAGTTTAATCTTCATTGTGTTTCTATTATAATACAAATACAATATAAAAATTATTAACATAAGAATAGTACACAGAGTAAATATAATTGCAGACACACTTAAATTATCAGATTTAATATAATTAACAGGTTTTAACAAATTTTCATATTTATTAAGTTTAATTCGGTCCTCAACCAATTTCTGGGTGTCAAGAGGTATCAAGTCAATCTTTGAAACATTTATGTGGTTTGATTCAGGAATTATTAAGCGGTCAATGTTTGAAATTTTTAAATTAACAATTTCATTTGAGGTTCTTTTTGCGGTGAATAACATGTGTTTTTGATTTATTGAAACAAGACAGTCTGAACTGAGGTGTAAGAGGTTAGTGCCAGATATTCCTTTTCTAAAATTCTGATTTTTACATTTGACGTCCAATATTGCTTCAGATGGGGAAGATATTAACCATGTCGCAGGATTTATTTGTGATATTTTGATATCTGTTAAATTGAATAAATAAGGGATACATGTTTTATTTTTATTAAATGACAGAAGTTGTGTTTCGCACAATTTGTCGTTGGGGATTTCAAAGTAGTTATTTTGTTTACAAAAGTAGGTGTCTAAAGTTATAAGTTTACAATGACTTATTTCAATGGGAATGCTGTTTTTAACGTTAAATAATAAAGTACTATAAGTAGGTATAATCATACGAAATTGATAATTTTGGATAAAAATCGGAAATGGTATTAATTGTATCATTTGATAATCGTTAGTTTTGGAAGTAAGAGGTATTTCGAATATAAATGTAATTCTGTTTTTAACTTGATAAACTTTTGTAATGATAATTGACTCGTATAAATGTAAATACTGTAACTCTGCAGGATATGGAATAGTTAAAGCTTTTTCTGATATGCTATTGAGATACGTCGAAATTTCATTTAGATTTTCAATTAAATCGTCATTATCAATTAATGACATATGCATCTGTTGATTTTGGGCAAAAGTTAATGCATTTTCTAGTTCCAAACAAGTGTTAATAAGTAGTTGCAAAAATTGAATTGCTTCTAGCAAGACTGTTTTTAAGGAGTATGTAGCGAGATTTTTGCCTAATTCCTCATTTTGTAAAATTATTTTATTTATATTTCTGTCTAATAATTCTTGACTCTTTGCTATATCATTGATTACTGAGATGGTATCATTTAAAATTTTAGTTTGTTCTAATATAACGTCATTTTGAATTTTATTGCTTTCTTGCAATTTAGTAATCATAGATTCATATCTGACTCCATCGTTGGCGTCGAGGTTTCCAGTTAAAAATTTGAAAGCGGATCCAAGTCCATCGAAAAGTCCTCTTTTATTAATTTTGTGTTTAACATCAGGAAATAATTGACTTAAGAGTTTATCTGTTTTTTCAAGATATTGTTTTAATATTATGAGTAAATTGTTATGATTGATAATAACATCATCAATCCTTTTAAATTTTGTATATTCAATAACGTAACTTTAATTTTCAAGTAACGGTATTATTTTCATTAAATTAATTCTAAGTGTGTCATAATTAACAAATATAGGAGTATAGTCTACATTTCTAATAAGCGTCCATTCGCTTTGTTTAAGCACTACGTTTCCTAAGTTTAAGGGATATAATCCAGGATTATCTTTTAAATTTTTAATAATAATATCGCTCTGTATAACTAATGATTGAGTCAGCAGGGTACAGGCGATGAAGAGGGTAGTAATCCTGAAAAAGAGAGAGCAATAGTTCCTTTTAGTCAGGGTGTTTTATATTTCCATATTTTTTTAAAAAATTAGATTTAATTTTGAATTTCAATTTTACTTCTGAAATTAGTTTTAACAAATATTTTTTTATTTAATTGGAATGTTTGATTTTTCCGAATTGGTTTTAATTTTAAATTTTATCTTTACTTCTGAAATTTATTTTAAATAATACTTTTTCGTTTAATTGAAATGTTTGATCTTTCTGAATTGGTTTTAATTTTAAATGGTTGTAAAGGTTTTTCTTTGTTTTCCTTTAGCAATATCAATTATAAAAGTATGTTGCTGTGAACATTTTAGTTTTAACGCGAGAAATATTGTGATTATTAAAATTGTAAATACTAGATTGATACAAGCTTAGGTCTTGTTTGTTTGTTAAGTATAATTTTTATTTGAGTTTTTTCTGATTTAAATGATTTCAGTCTTAAGTTTTTTCTTAAGATATTATTTTTAAAAAAATACTTTTGATATTTGAAGTTACTGGTTTATATATTAAAATTTATTTGCAATACTTAAAGTTTTTCAAAAATTCAGGGGTGTGTACAATCTTATTTCTTTCTTTAAACACACGGTTAAAAATTTAGTTATTTTGGCAAAATTTTTGATAAATGTTCTTTAATAGACTATTTGGTTAAAAATGATTTTATTTCGATTTTTAAGTGCTGGAAATTTTGATTGTTGAATTTTTAAATGAATCTGATTTTATTCCTACTTTAGAAGGAGCTATATAATCTAAATATTTTACAAATTTATGTTTGAGTTACTAAACCTTATGAGTTGACTTTTCGTCAGTTTTGAAATTACATGTGCATTGATTTTAGTCTTAAATTGTTTTTTTAAATTGTTATTTAAAATAATTATCTAAAATACTTTCAATGTTTGGAGTTTTTATATTAAAGTTGTTAAAAAATTGTTATTTGAATTAATTATCTAAAATACTTTTAATGTTTGGAGTTTTTATATTAAAGTTGTTAAAAAATTGTTATTTGAATTAATTATCTAAAATACTTTTAATGTTTGAAGTTTTTATATTAAAGTTGTTAAGTCTGATAGACTGATTTTTGTTGAGCTCATAATTTGTATTTTTATAAGATTAAGGATTATAAATATTAATTTCTCGTATTTCATTTAAAGTATTAATTACGCTTGTTTTAAATTGATTATTGTATGGTTTCAATTGCTGAAGGCTTAGTCATGCCTTTTTCATTAAATTTTAATTTTGGAGTTATTTTAGTTTCATTTTTTTTTTTTTTATGCTGATAAATTTTACGGGTTATAATAAAATGGTATCGTAGCTCTTTCTGTCTGAATATGCATCCATTTATAATCTATTCGTGCGGATAATTTTGAAAATAAGTCGGATCCAATAAGTCCTATATAGTCTGGGTTAAAATTATATAAATAACATGTATGTGTTCCGTTTTCATAAAAAAGACTGGGGATTGGTAAATCTGCAATTAAGTTATGTTGAGAAATTCCATGAGATGTAATTATCTCGAATTCTGTTTCATAAATATAATTTGGAAAATGTTGTTGTACAAATTCTGGAGAAATTATTGTTTGTGAGCTACCTGTATCAATTAAAAGTTTATCGCCAGTGGCGGGAATTATAATATAAGGAAGATCTGATTTTGAATTTATATTAAAAGTTAAAATATGCTTTTCCGAGGCTCTTAATGAAAATTTACTGTATCGTTTGGATCTGGAAATTCGAAATAATCTGGGGTGTGATCTAAGTCTTGTGAATTATCAGGGTCAGAATATTCCTGAAGGTTTTCGTTAAAATTTTCTGGAGTTGAAAATTCTCCATTTTCAAATAAATTTTCGGTTAAGTCTTCATACTCATCCGGAGGTTTTTCTTGATGGTAATTTAAATGATTAAAATTTCTATTAACGTTTTGAGAATTTGCTCGATATTTATTGGGGAAATTTGATTGTTGAGTAGCTGGTCTTTTTATAGTGCTAAAGTCCATAGGTTCTGGTTTATTTGTTGGTGAAAAATTTGGTTTTGGTGCAAATGCATTAAAACTTGAATTTTGAGTTATTCTAGAATTATTAGGATTGTTAAAATTCGTTGGACTTTTAAAATAGTTGGGATTTTGATTAAAATTACTTTTAGGATTTTGGTTAAAATTACTTCTAGGATTTTGGTTAAAATTACTTCGATTTTGTTGGAATGGTCTTTGCATAAAATTTGGGTTATTAAATTTAGGTTCATATGAATTTCGTGTTTGAATATTGGAAGTTAAATTTGGTTTGTTTAATTTTTGACTTTGAAAATTATTTTGATTTTGAGAATATCTGATATCAATTTCTTCTTTTACTATGCTTAAGGCTTGTTCTAGTGAAGTTGGGTTTCTACTTCTTACGAAGCTTCCTAAATTTTCATTTAGTCCACTTGTAAAAGTGCGAAGTGCTAAATCTTTGTTAGCCTTTAATTTATAAGTGATAATGTCTTTTGATTCTTGACTCAGAGAAACTTTTGAATTATAAATAGCTAAATGAGTTCTAACTTTATTGAAAAATTCTATGGGAGAGTCTTTATTCTGTTTTAATTTAGTTAAATCAATTAAGAGATTCAATTCTGACCTTTGGTCGCCAAAATTTTCAATTAAGACATTTTTTAAGTCTTTCCAAGTATCATACTCGTAACCTGTGATTACTTCTAACGCTTGACCTTTTAATTTATTCCTTATCGAATTTAAAATTACTTGGTTGATATAATCGTTTAAATTTTCTGTACAAAATTTAGTTGCAATGATTTCTGCGGATCTGATAAATTCCGAAAGAGTGGCTTGATTACCATCATATGTGGGAATTTCATTTAATAAAGCTACATTAAAATGTGGGGGAAACAATGATGCGTTTTGATCAACCATATTTGTTGTAACAACCCAAAATTATTTAAATATAAAATTCTAGGGATAGAATTCCTTGGTGAGCGTGATCGATCTCGTGACATAAAATTTTACAATTGGTTTCAAAATATTATTTTTTTTTATAAAAATTTTGTAGACAAAAATTAATTTTGCTTTATTTGTTTCACTTATTTTTAATTTTTATTTATGTTAGTAAACAGTTTAATGACTAGGGGATGTTTAACAGGGGTAGGTATCCTACGCGCAAGAACGCAAGCACAAATGCAAATTAAGCACACCTATTATGTGCAGCAATTGGTCTGGCTTACTACGTTTTGCCTGAACTTATAAATAAATATTTAAAACTATGTTAGTATAATTTTTAAAACTTTATATTAGTTAACTTTGTTGTTTTAGGCGAACGCTTTAATAATTATCACTTTTGAAAATTATATTACGTTACTTTGTTGCCTTTGAAATTTTTACTTTGTTATTTAGGCGAACGCTTTAATAATTATTACTTTTGAAAATTATATTACGTTACTTTGTTGCCTTTAAAATTAATTATTTTGCTTTTTCTTTAAAACTTTGAAAATTATTACTTAGGCGAACGCTTTAATAGTCGTTACTTTGTTGCCTTTAAAATATACCTTTGCCTTTTCTCTAAAGCTTGAAAATTATTATAAAAATATACCTTTGCTTTTTCTCTAAAGCTTGAAAATTATTATAAAAATATGCACTTACATTGTGCGTTAAAATTGACGAACGGCGTGCGATCAAGCTACGTCCTGTTGTCTTCAAAAAGGATGCGTCGATCCTATTGATGTCGGCTGGCCTGCACAGAGGTCCTGAAGTCCGACTTGGATAGTCCAGCTTTGCGCTAGAGCGTTATCCAAAAGTTGTCCTGGGGTCGTCGTTGTTGACGTTGCCAATACCAGAGACTGATCCCAATGATCAAGAGTGGTCCCAATGACCAGATGGTTCCAATAACCACGGAGGAGCAGGAGCTGGGTCGACGGGCGCTTCTCACGATCGGGCGATGTTTGTCCCTGTTGGAGATGTCCGAAGATCCGCTGGGTGGTAGGTTTCGATTTGTGGCAAAGAGCTGAACCTCAAGGAAAGTTGCTGGTCGACTCGATGTTTGTAGTTTTCCAGGTTTTCCTCCACAAATCCTACCGACTGCGCCAGTTTTATTAAAAGGCCGCCGAAACGACTTTTTAAAAAACGTTTATTTTTATTTTACAATGAAATATAACATTGGAAGCACACAGCTAGCCGCCGGACAATTTCTTACATCTAGCTATGATACGAACACAATGGAACTTATCGACTGACTGGAGCTTAACTTAGAAGTGCAAGCTACTAGTATATATACTATGCCTAATCAGCTAAGATAAGCGTTATCTCTAAAAGGGAGCGTGAGACAGGAAGCCACGTGCGTTCAAGGTTGCAGACTTGCAATTCATATAAAGAAGCTATTTATCGTTCAAGGTTGCAAGCTTGCAGTTTTACACAGGAGACCATTGTCTATTCATAATATAACACACATATAATCTCATAAGAGCATTAATTCTTTCCGGAATTATTTTTGAGTGCGTTCCAACAACGTCGTATTAATTTGCCCGAGCGGGACGTGAGGGCAAATTAGGACGTTGTTGAATGCACGAAAAATAATTTACGGATATGAATTAATGCTCGAATGGAGATTCGGTAAGAAAATCGTAACGACACAATTCCTAAAAAGAAGTAATGTCTACCTACAAAAAATTTCCAAGAAATTTTGTTGTTGTCTTGGATACGGCTCGTGAACTAATTTTTCTATTGGTCATTAATGAGTGTCGTACGATTTTCAGACGAATAGAAGCACAAAGTGACAATTTAAAAGCTAAAATCCGACAACAAAGAAAAACAAAAAGAATGAAAATCAAGGTTGCTTATTTATAAATTTCCCAAAAGCTAAAGCAGGACAGCGACAGTAATAGAAAGGAAATCAGTTAGAAGGCTCACATTTTTATTACATGAACAAAAGAAAAACGTTGAGTTACGAATTTAACACTTATCAGTTCTCTGCTTTTTAATATAAATTTTTTATTGAAGGCCAAGATTGGTGTTCAGAAAGAAGATTTCCTAAGCGGTAAAAATAAGGATGAAGTGCTGCTATGATCCACATTCCAATCCCAGAGTTTTTGTTTAATTTCTGCTGTAGAGTAAAAAACTGTTTATACCAGTTTTCGATAATTCGATAACATAAAGAAGGCTTGACGTTATGATTAAAGCGTTTGCGCAGATTCTAAATCTGAACTCGTATGTTGATAGGTTTTTAAAGTTTCGGAATTTTAGTGTACGTCAAACGCGACCCTGTCGTCATTCATTCCTATTTTTTCCGTTGTCAATACTGCAAGGTTTGATTGTTGTAAACAAAGAACGGAGTTGTAAATAAAACAGTTGTTGCATATTCAGTTCTGGAAAACTATTCATCAAAGCAGAAGGGAACCAAATTAACGTCAGTTGAAATGCTTCTATTGATTTCTTGAATGTAAGGTTCGCTTTTCTCACCTTAACTAATTAATATGCTTAATCGTCGTTTTTAACAAATTTTTTTTATTGTAAACTTAAACATTGTTTGCTGTTCATTATGCTGTGAAAGATATAAAAGTATACTAAAGTTACCTTCTACTTATACAACATTTTTGAATTGCAAATAGCTTTAAATTCATAAAATTATATGAAATGCAGATTAAAATGCAGTAATGTAATGAAATTTTATGACAAAGAAGCAAATTGCTTCAAGAGTGTTCAAAAACGATAGGAACAGTTGAGAATTATAACAGGTAACTGAATTCCTACGTTATTACTACAAAAGTGAATATGCCTGAGAGAGTTTTTCTAATAACCCGTCAAGATAATTTATTTAGAAGAATGTCTCAGCTTGTCGGATTGATAGACTGCCCTCAACCCTTCAATCAAGTAAATTGCCTAAAAGAAGTTGTATAGTGAAGTGTTTATTAATATATATTTACACGTTTTACTAATAACTAACGCAAGGACACAACATAAAGTACATAACGTAACATAATAACGTTCATAATAATGCCGCAACTGAACCCGAACTGCCGTCGCTGAGGGTTGCGCCATTGGGATGAGCACCCTGTACTTTGGGCTTGATGCGGTGACGTCACATGCTTGGCAAGTGTGTTGCCTATACGCAAGGCGCACTCACCACAATAGAGAAGTATAGAAAGCAACCGGTGTCTGCAGTGAGACGCTTTTGTACTCGTTCTCGAACAGGGAAGCTGCTCGGGGTGCTTCCGTTTCTATTGCCGGCTCGCGCCACTGTCGTGAGTCATGTTCCAGTTATTTCCATGGCAGATCGACAGAAATCAAGCTAACCCCACGTGTGTGTGAGGGCGGTGCAGCTTACGTGTTTCCATTTTCGTTATACCATAGCTGGCAGAAGTAATTTTATCGGATATTAAAAACTTCTACGAGGCTTTACCCTTGGGAGCCCGCGTTGTTAGTTGAATTACCATCAAACCCCGAAGATCGACTTTTGTCGGATCAGAACTGTGCATCGCAGGGAATGATTTCGGTAGCTTCGGTTTCTTGTCTACACTAGCTGACTTCCATTGTTTGGCCAAACCCTTCAAGCTTGTGAGATTGCCCTAGAGTTTCTGTCAAATTCCGTTGTCAATCGATCAATCTGCCAGGTTACTTTCTTGAGCTAGTGTTCCGAAACTGCAGATGCTATACTGGTATCCTTAAAAATTACTACGTTACGCTATAATCACCCATTTCATGTGCGTGTAATTCCTGCGTGTGTATCACCTCTCATCGTTAATGCAATATTTCTTCACCTAACAAACACAAGGTTTGAGTTTTCCTCTTCTGGGTAGGCTAAATGCCATTTGGGGTGCGGTCGGTCAAAATTACTCTCCTGTAGAATGTACCACAGTGGCTTCACCTTTTATGGAATTTCAGCGGAGTAGTAGTTTGAGCACGGGTCAGCACAAGGCTAGTCGCGGAGAGTTGCTGTTTGTGTTCCTGTGTGTTTCGTATAACGTATCAATTTTCACTGTAATTATAATTTTGTAAAGCAAATAGGCAGTGGCGTTTACAGGTGATACACGCTCTAAGCAGCTTACGCTTTAGAAGTAAAACACCGCCCATGTGCTACTGAAGTAAACCATGGGCATCTTTATTTTTGTTACATGTTCCAAGGAGCTTTTAAGAGTAACAAGTTTCTTTAATGTTATTCATTAGATTTACAACGAGAGCGTTGTTATGGTTTTTGAGTCGCAGAACTTGCTTGGCACCCATGCACTTCCTTTATTCTTTAACTATGTTGATTCAAATGCCGTGATGAATGATGTTTCGTACAAACCACGGGGCGTCCGCTATTATTCTTCCGCACTGTTGTGGAATCTCTAGGTTAGAATAATTCCCCATAGTTGCAACTCATATGTCCGTATAGGCTTTAATATAGTTTTGGTCGGTCCTTTGAGGATAGGTTGCGCCGAACAATAAAGCATATCATCCCCCATCGCTTGCGACGGCAAAGTCCGCTCGCAAGTCTAGGGATCCACTGAAAACAAAGCGCCCAGCAATTACTGTATCCTTTTAAATCGGGGTTTCGAAGGCCTGTCCAGCCCTTTTAGTGACTGTCCGGGTCCAAGTCCGAGTCATTTTAATAATGCGTGTTCATCTCCTGAAACCCGGCCGAAGCCGAGATCGCTGACCATCATACGGCCAACCACTGCCTGTACGAATCTGTCCTCACTGGACATCGAAATGCCATGTATCAAGACACCTGCAGCTTAAGCTAGCTACCCGTAGTACTCGCTTAAACGTTGACGAATAACCGTTTAAGAGTAAACTCTCTACCACACATTTCTGTACTTCGGCTCAACCTTTCTGCGTCCCGTGTACACCTGCTTTGGACGTCCTCACCCACTGCTGCCCAGGAATACGCGGGCGTAATTCGTTTGCTACCGTCGTACCTTCATATCTTAGATTAATTTGGATTTTAGCCTTAGTAGCCATTTTAATTTGAAGAACTTTGTATCCAGTGGTATTCGCTTATTAAAGATACGCTTTCCCAAGTTAACCGTAAGGTAAATTATATCCACCGTTGCGGTAGTGATGTGTTGTTAGGAGTTACTGTTGAGCACGTTGATCTTCCTAGTATGAAGGTGCCATGTGTAGACTTGACTTCGTTTGCTCTTATACGCCAGATTGTACAATTCTTGGGGCGTGATTGTTTTTTACTCATCATGTGAAGTTGCTCTATGGTGGCGTGTTCTTTTCTAAACCTGAATTGGTGTTCTGGTGGCAGTTCATGCTTTTTGACAATTGGTTTTCTTCTTTTAAGAATGGGTTTTTCAAAGAGTTTAGAAGTTATGGGTAGTAAACTAATCGGTGATATTATGATTGTTTGTTTGTGGTTTTCTTGATTCCTTTGCACCACTTTTCATTGAACCAAGATGTGTCTGTTAATATATCGTTAAATATGGCTATTGTTAGTCTAAATTATTAACCTGTAACTCTTTATTTAGAATTTTCCTATAATCAAATTGTATCCTGGTGCCTCATTAGGTTTTATGAATTGAAATGCTACTGTCTCCAAGTGTAGTCCTTTTAATTGGCAGAATTAGCTGGCCTGGTGTCTCCATGTATAGTTGTATGAAGGTTTTTTCTTCTGGAGGTAATTCAGAACGCAACGGCTGGAAACTATTGATAAGTATCAACTCTTTGCTGCTCACGTTTGGTTCGGGTTCCGCCAGGTTTCCAAATTGGGAGTAATTCTTGTTATGGTTGGTTCAGTTTTCGTGTGAATAGTCTGATGGTTCACTAGCAAAAAGCTTTGTTAAATCTGATTTTGTTAGGTCTTGCAGCGCTGGCTTCAAGTTTCGTGCTGAATTGTATTTTTATCATTTGGCAACTTGGTTGGTGGTCTGCCATATTTTGCTCAATCTTCTTTTCACTATCGCAGGTAGTATATTTTGCTCATCGCTCATATTCAATTGCTGTTGAGAGATTTTAGCAATTCCCTGCTTTTGATGGTAGTTACCCTTGCACCCCATTCCTGGTGTTTGGTGTTATAGTCGCAGCCAACAGTAAATCGTGCATCATGTGTACTAAAAAAACTGCGGTGAATGTTTTTCCTTTCCACTATTATGCCTTAGGTGACTATACTTGCATATTGCTGTAATTCTGATTAGCCCTTTGCTGCGCAATCACACTTGGTAGATGCACTGTTGATCGTAACTGAGGTTCAATCACATCGCCTAGAAGCTGAGGGTATTGCACCTATGATTAAGCTAGGTGATGCTGAAAATGGCAGAGTATATCATAGCAGCGTAGCAGTAAAGTTTGTGCCGTTACTGTTCAATGCACTAAAAAGTGGGGCAGTATCCTACAGGGGTAAAGTTTATCGTTTATGTCATTGCCGTTAAACGACGCTGAAAGAAGTAACGACGATTGTGGATAGATCAAATCCGATTGGTGACAACGCATCATGACTCACTCACCTACGCAGTTTCACTCGCTTCCGTTATGTTCTAGGATGCCAAATTTTCAACAGAAAAACCACTCAAAGTGGAACTTTGTTGAAGTGAAAGCTCATTGCCATTTTCTGTCTTACCTTTAACTAATATTAGAGCTTGTGGGATTTCGAAGATTTTTTTTAAATAAAAAGGGCAAATTGGGTCCAGCTGTTTGGGGTTGTAGAATAGACCTTTGCACTAGGGTTGCCAACATTGCACCGATAACAACCGGATGAAATCTAATTTGAGGAAGGGAGATAACATTTATTTAAAAGATTAAAGTGCAATAGTTTTTTACATTACAGACAACGTTTAAAAAATTATTTTATCTTTTTTAATTAGCATAACCGCAATTAGCAAGTTAGTGGTTGTTTACATTTTATAACATACATTTTTAAAAACTTAGAAGTTAGGTTAGGTTGACTGTCGATAGATGTTTCAAAAACCTCCTCAAAGGCTATTACCATATTTAAATAAAATCATTACAAAAAGGGTGTTTAGTGCCCCTTAAGTTTTTGAACTCAAAGGCATTATTACCCGAGGGTTGAGTTACTGGCCACTAAGAGCTGTTTTCTTCGATAAAGGCCGATGATTCAACTCTTACGCCATACAATTTTTAATGTGATATAAACAAGGAACATTAATTTGAACGTTTATTTATATACAATGTATCAATAATTACCAAGCAATTTCCAGGAATATCCAATGCAGTGGACAATCTTTCATCAAACCTGGAGCTACTCACTACACCAATGCACTTAGATATCTTCCTGTATTCACGAACCTCTGCCGGGTTCAAGTCTTTATTGCATTCCTTGTGTGAGAATGCACAAGGCATTCTGGCAGTCCATTTTCAACCAAATGGACCAAGTCTTTACTATCTTTCTTGTGTGAGACTACATAAGTCCGTTGGTTTGCATCCTTTTAAATTCCTGCACCCCTAAGACTTATTCTGTAATTTCCCATATTAAGAACATACAGTCTACTAGAAACTCCACCCTGAACATTTTTATGCAAATGAAACAAAAGCCTAAAATATATTAATAAAGATAGAATATAAATTACAACTATTTCCAAAATATAAAACCCAGTAAATAAACAAAACGAATGCTTATTTCTGAACATGGTACATTTAAAACAATTTCCTAAACAAAATCCTGGTTGGTCGGGGCAGACTGCAAACATTCTTTTTCTTCATAGCATACTCTACATCGTTTTTCATTTCGTGTTCCTTATCATGCCACTGGAATTCTTCGGGAAAATGATTAGGCATGTTTTTTGGTTTGCGATCTTCGCATGTGTATCCTCTACTTCTGACAAAGGGTTCGTCATAATGTTATGCCGACAATAATAATTCACTTTCTTCTGTGTGCAATATTTGTTATAGAGATGATAACTATTGAGAAGTATCATTAATATAATGTGAATGCCAATTTTTTTAACAACCTCATAGTGTTTCTCTCCCTCGCATAATAACCAAGCATCTATCGTGGCTGTCAACTTTTGACATACAACTATTAAACGTAACAATAGCTTTCGGGTTTTGGTTTTCTTTTATTAGTATTTTACCACCAAATCTTGTAGAAATAAATAAAACCTCATTTTTATCACGATATTTTCCAATTACAACTTTGCTGGAGTATTTTGCGATTATTTAACCTTTTTTCAGTTTTTGTAAAGAGAATTCCCTTTACAGTTTTGCCTTAGGGCTCCAGTAACGTAGGTTTTTGTCGAAGTACCTTTTACGTAAAGTAAAACTGTTGTCGAGGTTATCCATGTATAAAGAGTATCCCTATTCAACATAATTTTTCATGAGGTACAATACAAAGTTTGCAGAATGTCCCAATTCTCCCCGCATGTCTTTTTCGTCTCCAGTATATATTCTTATTTATAAAACAATGCCTTCAGGTTCCGATAAATATATAGTTTAACGCTGAATTTATGTTTTTTTATTCTTTGTGTACTATCGGAAAAAAAAGTCTTCCTGTCCACAGAATCACTGACTCGTCTAAAGAAAGTTGTTTATTTTGGTAGTAAATCTAGTCGACTTTTTTTGTGTTCAAAACAATCTATCTAATGTTCGACAAATGGTCATTATATCCTGTCTCTCCTTCAGGATCTTTGGAAAAATTGAAAGATCTCTACTCATATATTTTCTAAAACAAGGTAGGCTGTGCAACTCGTCGGTTATCCAGTAGTCCTACAGGTAATTGATTTCGGCGTATCTGTTTGTTTTAATTACTATATTTTCAAGAGGGTTTGTACAAAAGAAATAGGCGAAAAATGTCAATAGGTGATCAGATGGTAAATCTACTTTTAGTCCAGGTGTAACCTGGAAAGTTTCTTAGGTAAGGATTATCCGTTCTCATCGGCACTTAGTACTTATTATTTGCAACTGTGTCTTTTGTGTTATTTTCTAAAATAAACTGTCTTCTCTCTCTGGTGTGATCTGTCATGAATTTCTTTTTCTTCCCTTGAACTTGTTTCATCCTGCTCGTACTTACTATCACTTTCTTGAAACGTATCGTTATCACTTTCAGTCCTTTCATTCAAATTCTGTTAAAATGATTTACTTATCACATTTTGTAAAGCTTATTTTAGGCTTAGATGCTTCTAGAACTTCGTCATCCATCTCAGCAAAGTTACAAACGCAACTGCAATACGTATTTATAAGCTTGCAAGAGGTCGGCGTCTAATATAGCGCCTCCTCCAAGAAAAACTCACTAATTTAATAGTTTTGCACTTGGCTCATCTGTTGGTTTCCCGTGGGAAGCTGTCGTAACTCAACAATTGAGTCATTGGCAGTCAACGTCTTAAGCAGACTAGTGAGAAACCAATCTAAAAAAAGTAGGAATATTATTTTGTAGCGTATATACATGGTGATTCTTTAATATGAAAAATGAAAGACATATTCTTTGGTTAAAAATTAACAAAAAATGTCCTATAAACTTGTGTCCGAAAACGTTTCGTTGCCGAGGAACAGGGCGTTAATTTTTTCATTAATTTACGTCTCTGGGTGGGAGCATTTTATTTAATATTAATAAGAGAAAATAGTCCGATATTTATATTTCGATAGAGGAATAAAAAATAAAACTTTTTGTCCATCGAACTTTTTGTTGTACCTCACTACGATTTAGCGATACAAAATAACGTTTACTCTGCATTCGTTTATTTTACCTTAGTAAGCATAGAATTTTGTAAAAACATCACTTAGTTTTGTGCTTTGAAATTACCAGTTCCTTTCAAAAGATGAATTACACAAATAGTGAAATGTGCGATATGCATTTTGTGTATGGTCTTGCCAATGGTAATGCATTAGCAGCTAAGCGAATTTATGAGCGAAGATATCCTAATTGTGTAATACCATATCATTCAATGTTTGCTCGTCTCCATCACCGACTCAATGAAACTGGAAGTTTTTAATAAACTTGCCCCTAAAAACGGGCCCCCCGTACAATTTCAACTCCACAAGTAGAAGAAAAAGTGCTGCATGAAATTGAACAATGTCCTACAACAAGTACAAGAAAGATTGCTGCAAATCTGAATATTAGTCAGTCAACAGTTTTTAGGATATTGAAAAATCAGCTTTTGTATCCATATCATATCGAACAGGTTCAGGGACTTTTACCAGGCGATTTTCCTCAAAGAGTGGTTTTGTGTCGATGGATGTTAGAAAGAAGTACACTGAATCCTCAGTTTTTGGCAGAAATATGTTTTACCGATGAGGCTAATTTCTCTAGAGAAGCCATAGTAAGCATTCACAATAACCACATATGACAGAAGAGAATCCACATGGAATAGAAGTAGCCATCAACATTAATTTTCTGTCAATGTGTGGACCGGAATCGTTGAAGATCACTTGGTTGGCCCATTTTTTTACCGTAGAGACTAACTGGAGAAGCATATCACAATTTTCTGCAAATTGAGTTGCCGATACTATTGGAAGACGTCGCGCTTCAATTAAGATGCCAAATCTATTTTATGCACGATGGGGCTCCACCACATTTTAGTTTAGTTGCACGTTAATTTGGATGAAGTTTACCCACATCGTTGGATCGGTCGAGGAGGACCACTACTCTGGCCTCCACGGACTCCTCGGACTATTTTCTCTTATTAATATTAGATAAAATGCACCCAGAGAAGCTCCTGGATTAAATAAGCTAAATGTAATGACACAAAAACAGCCCATATTACTAGTATTCAACCTGCCAATTATCAATTAAATTTGAAAAATTAATAATTATCAGAAGTAAATTAATGAAAACAAAATTATCTCGGTAATGAAACGTTTCCGGGCACAAGTATATAGGATAGTTTTTGTTGAATTTTAACCAAAGAATCTGTCTTTAATTTTTTTGCAATATTAAAGAATCACCCTGTATATTTTTTCACTCTGCGCATTTTCTTCCAACGACTTCTGCTCTGGTGCTTTTAAATAGAAATTAAAAAGTTGCACTCCATGTATGTATTGCAATGGATTATGAGAATGAATTTTGATGTTAATACAAGTAATTAATCAATAAATAACCCCTGCACAATATTGTTCTATTTTAGTCAAATTTCAACTGATTAAAATTTACTTCAGTTTCCACTGGGTTCGTTAATTATTAATTCAATTAACAGTATTATGTCCTCAAATATAATTCGCTCATCTGCACATTAATTCTATAAAAACTAGCTAGTCACAGCAATAAAACTCAAATCTCATAAGGTTGGGTTCCCTGGATTGTTAATATCAAAATTAGTGTGATACGCCACTGGGTTGTGAAATTTACTACAAACGCGCAGACTCGACTTGCTCTGTCAAAATACTGCCCCAAATCAGTTTTAATATAATGCAGTTCGCGTTGTAAAAACTTATTTACAAAAAGAAATCTCATGAGCAATTTATCAGGTAAGTTTAAAGTTCTCGCGCCTTCAACGGCGTCACTTTGTCTTTTGTTTTAGGCGAAACCTCCACTTGTTTATGGGCGCCTACAGACAAATGTTTTTTCTAACCTCAAAATGGGATTTTTATATGCAAATACTGGATAAACGGCTTTCGATGGTCGCTTAAACTGCCTGGATTCAGCTTCCTTAGGTCGCATTCTTGCTCTAATACTAATGATTTCCCGGCCGCTAACGCAAACAGTTTAACCAGAACTAACCTGCCTTTTTCTGCAGCAACGGTGGCTCTTTCGGACAGCCTCTCCTGATGTTCTGCGCCTGAAGCTGGGCCCCCGGGATGCTGGAACTGCTATGACGGCCTTCTACACGAAGGGCGGATATGCTGACCACCAAATCTCCTGTTTAGGACCTCAATTATGCCCACAACTGATGATCGGGACTCTGCGCTCTTGCTGCCGATGTCTTCGGAAGGTGGTAGCAGACGAAATTTATTTTATGACGTGGATTTTGCTACCCACACGTTCACTTAAGCACTGGTAAATTTTGAACACGCTGGAGTACTTTTTATTAATACACTTTTATGCTTAGTATATAAAAACTTCATTTATTTGGAGACACAAAAATGCTTGTCATACATATAACTTTATTTAATCAATTGTTTTTTTTGTTGGTCGTTAACAACAATTGCCTATCTACATTTATAAAACGAAAATTGACCAAATACAATTCAATTACTTATAAAACTAAATTTCATTTATATTAAAATTCTGTACAAAAATCCTTATTTCTAAAATTTGTCTTTTCAATTCTGGATTTAAACTAAGTCATAGCGCCACCCGCTAAATTCACTGACTTGTTTGTTTTTACCACTTTTGTTCCCTATCCTGCTGTGTGTGTTTTTCTTGCATTTTTTTTATAACTGTTTGCTTTTCACCCATTTTCAAATATTACTGTTTAATAATACAATAGTCACGTTACGCCTGGTTTATGCTCTTTGCACCGTATTAGAATGATTCTGTTGCTATTACCTTTTCTTTAAAAAGCTCATAAACATGTCCTTATTTAATTATCCTGACATCTACGCTTCATTTAATACGCACATATTATAAACCTTTTTAAGACAGTTTTATTCAACTGGATTCGGCTTTAACTTGCACAAACCTCTTATATGAACTAATTTAACATTATTGACTTCAATCTATGAAAAGCGAGCTCTGCCCTTTGCCTGCTTACTCAAATAATTCCATTGCTACCGGCCATCTTTGCAAATGTGACTACGGATTGATATTTATGTGCTAATTTTTGCAGTTGCTTGAACTACCCCAATTATGTGCTTTGTGACTTGCTTTTTATTATTTATTTATGCTGCAAGCAGAGTTAAGTAGAGGTCTCAATACCATCTCAGTATATAAACCTTTAGTTTACTCCAGACATTTTTTTTAAAACTTGAAGCCTTCAGAATGATCGCCGAGATCTTCGGGTGAAAATGACAATATTGGCAACCCCACTTTGCACATATGTACCCATGCTCCTATATATAATATAACTTCGATTTTCCAAAGCTTACGATTGCATTTGATGGATTTCTTAGCAAAAATGGTATTTGTAAGAACACAAAAACAGTTTTAACAATATTAAAGCTCAGTAATCTCTGAGATACATTTTTTTTGTCAAGTTTTATTGTGCAGATAATTTAAGCGGACTGACAGCAGATAATCAACTAACATTAAAGTGTACTAGTTTGATTGCTGTCTAACGGATTAATTGAGCTTTATAGTATCAATACGATTGACAGTTATTAGCAGCATGATATAATAGAAGTTAAAGTCATCTCGCATTTGCATAAAGGCAGCTGTGGACGTATGCCTGCAGGCGTACATAAATTCCAGCATTAATACATTTAGCACTTAAATTAGAAGTTTTCCATCAGCAAAATAATGGTTTTTAAATTAATTGTGGTAGTTATAGTGACAACTAAAAAGAGGCATGATTATTATAATTCAGGAGCTAAGTCAACACTGCATACGATTATTCATAGCAGCCATGCTTCAATCACTTGAACTATTCCTACAGTTAAATGAAGCACAGTATTGAGTATTGACAAGACCAGCCGATATTCATACATGTACGTATACGTACTACAAAAATATATAAATAATTCTACTACTACAATAGCGCTAATGCTAAATAGTTGAAATATATAATTTCCAGTTATAATGGAGCTAGCTTTAAATATTTTTTTTTGGAAACAATTTTCTCAAATATCAATAGAGTTACATATATCTGAAGAATTACAGCAACATTATTTACATTTATTTCAAAATTATTTAATTTAAAAATAGTATCTTACTTATGTTATTCTAAATAATAATTAAAATGCAGCCGGCGTATTTAGCCCACTTTCAGTCTTACTAATACACCTGGAAAAAGAGCAGTTGCTCAATTGTCTTTGAAACTGGCAATTGTGTAGGTATTCTAATTGTACTTTGTATCTTGACATTTATTCAAGGAAATAACCTGTCGTAGGTCTCAAATTGAAAGTAAAGTTTTAAGAACTATTCTATTGCATGGTTATTGAATTTTCAGATTATCTCCGAACAGCTTTAATTTTATTTGTTGTAAGTATAAAAGTTTTTATAAATTTTATTCCGTCATACTATAACTGAAATATTTAGTTATTTCATTTTGAAAAAACAACATTAAAAGTAAATTTCAAATTGATCTGTTTCCAAATCCTTTACCCTTGGCAATTTTTGCGTTTTTCAATGTCGGAGGACCTGTTTCACATTCCACGCTACAACATTATAATAATAGGAGTCATCAAGTTGAACAGAGTTCACATGGAATTTTACCGTTAAAAAGTTGCTTGGATATATGCAACCCACTAGGCACGAAGGTATCAAGAGTACAGTAAGTTGTACAGAATTGCACTTCTGGAGATTTAAACATTCTAGATTCTAATATTGCTCGGTACTTTAGGTGCGTTAAGCATCTTAGAAATGATGAAAGAGTGCTTTGAAAAATGACTGAACTAGGTAAAAAATAATAAAGTGAAATAAACACATGTTGGATTCCTAAAATTATGAAGAATGTTTTGACATTGCTCTATTGTAAATTATGTGTTTCTTTTTAGTGTGTCTTAATACAGTGTGACCAAAAACATTTTTGGCCAAGAACGGATATGGGAAAAATAATCGCTGTTTTAGGTTAGTTCAGCTAGAACTAATTAATCTATTAAATTCAGGTGTGTTTATTGAAATGATTTTTTCACAAGAGCATTCGAGCTTGTATAACGAATTTTGACAAACAAAATTCTGAAGGCAGAACGGCTACAGCAGGCGATATAAAAACTCATTAAGTTAAAGTTTAGCAATTTTCTTTTGAAAATTAAGCTACCACTGGCATGTTTTACTACATAACAGTTGAATTCTACAAAAGAGCCATGTTCGCAAAAAATATAGCCTGGAGATTCAGATCTAAATGAATATAATATGTAAAGGTATTAACGATTTTATATGAAAAATGCTGAATTTCAGGCAGCTGTTGTAAGCACATAGTAGGAAACAATAAAAGGAGAGGATACAATAGTTATTTATTGTATAAGTGTTTTAGATGGTGTTTTATCCACGCAGGAATGTTTAAACACGAGAACGCAGTACAACGTTTTATCCAACAACTTAATAAATATCTAAAAATTCATACGTTTTGTATTGACAGCCATGAAAAGTCACAGTGACAATTTGGAAAGTACCGAAAGATCAAATGTTATACGTTTGGCAGTACTGAAGTGTATTGTCAGTCTATGTCAAATTCGAGAGGTTAATAGGTTAAGTTTTGTTTGTTATTTGACACAGATTGACGCAAAACTTGACCTACAAATTTCGAATTTGGCATAGCTTGACAGTGCTACCAACAATGTAGTAGTAAGTGACATGGTTTTATCCCACTAGTGGAATAAAGTAATTTCATTATTCCACTAGTGGATAAAGATGTACTTTAGACGGTTCATCAGTGTGGATAAAACTTCAATTATAAGATAATTGTGGATAAAAAAAATATGTTTCGTCAGTTTCGTGTAAATTAGGTATGAATGTAAATAGGTACCTCTGAGTATAAATGATATACATGGTGCTCAGAATTTGGAAATTCGTCATTCCAGTATTATTTTGTTCTATATCCGTTTTAAATACTTTTGGCAAATGGCGAATGAAACTTCATTTAGGTTAAAGTTGTATTCAGTACCTTAAACTTTCAAAAATTAGTACGTAGGATTTAAAACATTGCACTAATATGCTATTTTTTAATTCATATGGATATAGAACAAAATATGGTAATTCCGACACACTGATGAAAATTACGGGACATAGAACAAATTTGGTGGATATAGAATACAATAACACTACGATTTTTTATACTCTTATTGAAAAAACTGAAAATGTTTTCCTACATTGGATTTTGGCAATGAGTACACATTTTGCGGATCGAAAGTGACTACACTAATATTTTCTTGATTTAAAAATCTAGTTCTATCTCTGTTTCGTTCCTCACTCCCTATTTTGTTTTCTCATGTGCTCTTCGTATAACTGTGTTTGTTCCTGAGTTGGCTCTTTTAAAAACTTGTATGCTTCAGATTTTCCACAAAGGTTGGAAGAATCGTATATTATATTCATACCTAAATATTTCTTCTTCGTCCCTATGATTAATAATACCGGTGACGTCGTCCAATACAAACCTGCTTAACTTCTTGTCCAAATAAAATAAAATTATAGGGTATGTACTTTCATGATTTAAAACCTTATTTACTCCCATTCCTCTGTTAAACAACTTGATGGCTGATTGTTCACGATAATTTATTTTAATCTATAATTAAATTATCTAATTTAATAACATACCCAACACTTTGGCACTGCTAAACAAACGTGCGCTTCGATGCATAAAGAACGTGCTAGTACTATCTAGCAAGTAAGAAATCAGGTGGACATAACACAAACTGTGGCTTATGGAACAAAATAATACTAAACATCAGGATATAGAATTAAAAAAAAATTCCACGTTTAACTTATTTCCGGGGACATAGAACATTTTATTACTGAAATTGTCACTATGGTTCAAGCTAGTTTCATGAGAGCTTGGATATAGAACAAGATAATTTTTTCTTTTCCAATGATGTACCGGGTGGCCAATTAAGAAGGGCACTCGGCCCTATCTCGAAAAGTAATTGTCGTAAAAAAATGTATCACTAAAGCGGCCAAGAGAAAATGCTGAAAATTGTTTTTAAGTTTCTAGAATGGCCGCCAGGGGGCGTAATCGTATTCTTGAATTTTAAATTCCGTTTTTTGATAAATATTCTTATATTACAGATAGATAAAATGGACACCGTTTTAAAGCTGAGATAAATTTAATTCTTTTTTGTCAAATGCTTTTTGCTCTATCTCTTAAGGGAAAGTGGTGGGGGGTGTTCGAACATTTTCGGAAATAAATGTCAATAACTTCAAAATGGCTGAACGGATTTTGTCAAACTTGAAGTCGTTGAAAAGGGCTTTTCTTAGGCTATCAACGTTGTCTTGAGCGGATTGATTTAGATTACTTGTCTCGCCGGTAGAGGGCGTTTTGCGACAACACTACAAATGAAATGGATTTTCTCAAAAAAATTAAATGCAACGATATCACTTTTATTGCAACAAAAGATAGTCAAATAAGGGTCTAATACGTTAGTGTAAACCGCATTTCGATATTTCATTCCTAACCTAAAATATCAGCAAAAGAAATTAAAACTCGAAATAATGTCGCATCTTTGAGAATATTTTCAGTATACCTGCCATTATTAAATCCTAATTATCGTTCTTTTAGCAAAATATATATAAATTACTCTTAAAATACCAACATTATCTTTAAAATATCAATAATAATTAATACTCAT
This sequence comes from Agriotes lineatus, assembly GCA_940337035.1. Lineage (NCBI taxonomy): Eukaryota > Metazoa > Arthropoda > Insecta > Coleoptera > Elateridae > Agriotes > Agriotes lineatus. The sequence continues at coordinate 103,599,256 of OW679196.1, read as the reverse complement.
TCAATATGATTAAATATTGCCCTTCTGTCCACACGAAATTCGAAATTTTTAAAATCCAAGTGTGCTTTGGAAAACAAAATAGCAAAAATTGTAATGGTGGTGTTTAAGTGTCAATCATATTAAAATTTAAGCTATTTATAGTGTATTTTGGTGGCCTTATTTGTAAAAAATACCGTTTCCACCTGTAGAAGTGTTTGATATGTTTCGTGTTTATTTTCAAAACAATGAAAACACAACTGTTTCTGTTAGAATCTATGCGATGGAGTATCCTGATAGGCGCGTGTGGACAGAAGGGCAATATTCAGTCATATAGAATGAGTATTAATTATTATTGACATTTTAAAGATAATGTTGGTATTTTAACAGTAAATTTATGTATATTTTGCTAAAAGAACAATAATTAGGATTTAATGGCAGGTATACTGAAAATATTCCCAAAGATGGGACATTATTTCGAGTTTTAACTTCTTTTCCTGATATTTTAGGTTAGGAATCAAATATCGAAATGCGGTTTTCACTAGCGTGTTAGACCCTTATTTGGCCATCTTTTGTTGCAATAAAAGTGATATCGTTGCATTTAATTTTTTTGAGAAAATCTATTTCATTTGTAGTGTTGTCGCAAAACGCCATCTAGCGGCGACACAAGCAATCTAAATCAATCCGCTCAAGGCACCGTTGATAGCCTAAGAAAAGCCCTTTTCAACGACTCCAAGTTTGACAAAATCCGTTCAGCCATTTTGAAGTTATTGACATTTCTTTCCGAAAATGTTCGGACACCCCCCCACCACTTTCCCTTAAGAGATAGAGCAAAAAGCATTTGACGAAAAAGAATCAAATTTATCTCAGATGTAAAACGGTGTCTATTTTAGCTATCTATAATATAAAAATATTTCTCAAAAAACGGGATTTAAAATTCAAGAATGCGATTACGCCCGCTGGCAGCCATTCTAGAAACTGAGAAATAATTTCCAGCATTTTCTCTTGGCCGCTTTAGTCATAAATTTTTGTACCCCAAGTCTTTACGACAATTACTTTTTGAGATAGGGCCGAGTGCCCTTCTTAATTGGCCACCCGGTACATAAGTCAAAACTGCCAAAAATGAACATAGAACAAAATAATACTGGGGTGACAAAATATTAATAAGAACATTAATAATAATATCTTTATTTTTTGTAGCAACACAATTCTAAAACATTAATGATACAAAATAGTAACAACATTTATAACATATTCGTACAACAATGTTCAGATTGTGTTCCAAGGGAGGCTGCTGTTCTTCCGCACTGCGGCGTATATAGTATGTATAAGTACAATTAATGATCTGTGTATAATAGTTGGCAGACAAGATACACAGAAAATGTTGCATTTAAATATAGTTAAGTAATAAATCTATAATTTATTATAAAATAGATACTATAAGAAAAATATTTTTTAAATAGTTCAGTTCTATGTTTAGGAATAGTTGATAAACCACGATGGCGTAAATTCGGATTATTTATAGTGATTACCTTATGGTATAATGTATCAGCCTGCAAAATACGATAATTATGCATTTCAAGGCAGTTAGTTTCTTTGATTTTATATGAAATATGTTCACGTTACCTGATACCACAAATGAGCCTTAAGCATGGGCTTTGTACTCATTTCTTTTCAGTTGCAACATGAATACACCAACTGTAAACGACGTCACAAGAATTAAGAGAAAATAAAACAATAGGATAAAACAAACTCTTTTTGGCATTTTGGCAATACAAACAGAAACGACGGCACACTTAAAAAGCATGCGATTTGTGCAGTTGTAATTGTAAATATCACGTAAAACAACGTAAATAGTATATTAAGATTATTAAGTATTAAGAACGGTAAGGACATTGTACCAATAGGAGATCATTGTTTGGAGGAGGAGCAAAGATAAGACTCCAATTATTGTCTGAGATCAGTAATTTATTAACGTTCGTGAGGCGTATGACGTTTGTTGCACGATAGAAATGAATTTTTCTTGATTTGAATAAAATTATTTTAAAAAGAATGAAAACGTCATTTTAATCGTTTGATCAAAATGTCAAGGATGAAATTTTAATTTTTTGCTCAAACTATGTGGCTTAAAAAATGTTTTCCGTCGACCTCACTATAAAATGTGATTTTACGGACGCATTTGCGTACCAAAAATTCCACTTTTTTGGACACCATTAATTTTTCGTCCGCAAACACTTTTCGTCCGTAAATGCTTTTCGTCCGCGAATGCTTTTCGTCCGCAAACACTTTACGGCCCCACTTTACAGCCGCAAACGCTTTTCGTCCGTAAACACTTTTCGTCCGCAAACACTTTTCGTCCGTAAACGCTTTTTGTTCTCAACAACTTTATAATTCGGACCTCACTTTAATTTTTTTTCAAATTATGACGGTTGACGGAAAAATTTAATATGCACCTCGGCCGAAAACTGCTTTTTATGGCCTTGCCTGATTGCTTGCCTCGGCCATCGCCTCGGCCAGCAATTGCAGGCATCGTCCATAAAAAGCCAATTTTTCGTCCTTGATGCATAAATAACTATTTAAGGTACTGTCACAGTGTTTCGGTTATTTTCAGTAAATAGTTTGATCTTCTAGAATGGTCTTATGCCCTACAACTCAACTCTGATAGCGTTGACAATTTAATGAACATTTCAATAAGCACAGGGTTGAGGTGTTTTATGTAACTGCAAGGCTAAAACTTGAATATAACAGCATAAATGAATTGGTAAAGAGATGCCAGTAATAGAGTAGTAATCGAATAGGGAACGCAAAAGGCAAAGCTCATTTCTCACAGGGGTCTAAGTTGACTGTCGGATCAGTTTAAATAATAGATATGTATAAAAGCAATAGCCGAACCAAAAAAAATTATTAATTACAAAAGGGTTTGCTATGTGCAAGAAAATGAAGCGTAGAATTCAATTAACTTAGACAGAGAAATTTTGTGAGGGTTCTAAAAAAGGTATAAGTCAGAATAAACTATTTATACGTTGCACAGAGCAATCCGAAGGCAGGCATAATGAACAGGAAATAGCAATGGTGAAAAGTACACATGACATGGGAAAACAAGTGAAAAGCAAACAGAGACAGGAAAAGGAAGTGAACTCTAAATAAATTAATCAGTGCAATTACGCGTGTAAACAGAGAAAAGCAATTAATGAAACGTGTGGTGGCGCGGAGAGACATTTTAATAATTAAAAATGTAGACAGTGTTTTAGATATAAGAAATTTGTAAATGTAATAGTTTATAAGCAGATTTAAGATGTAATTGAATTGAACTTGGTTAATTTCCGTTTATATTAACATTAGATTAGCTTTTGTTTATAACGGATTAAAAAAGAAAACCAATGAAGGCATTATAAGAAATGACAATGTAAGTTGTGCTCCACTTTAAATCATATTTTTATATAATAAATGAGCAATTTTCGACATAAAAACTGTACCATTTTGATAAGTGCATATCCCAGTTAGTGTGATATCGTTTGCAAGAGTTGCCGACACAAAAAATTAGAAAGTTTCATAAAATGGCCCTTCCAAGAAGTTAGCAGCCGTTCAGCTCGAATTTTCGATCACTGCGTGTAGCCAAGGACATCATCGCAGCATAGAGGGGAAGATTCCAGGACGTAGAGCAGTCCTGTAACAACGCCTCCAGGAGGTTTCACCATTAGGGTGTCCGTAACAGCTTCAGAATTTCAATGGCGTCACTCCAGCGAGACGAGGAGTTCGGCGAAGTATCAGGTACCCAAATTTGGCTAAAATTATCAACGTTAGGTCCATTATGAAGGAGATACTACTTAAGCAGATCCAAGCATTTCTGCGGCTATAGAGGAGGTGCAGCACGCAAAACAATCGGATCCCATTATGTGAGGTTATGCGAAGGTGAAACCGGATACGGCCGAAAAACAGTTAATTGCCTGAAACAGAAAATAATTAATGCCGCCAAAGCGCAAGAATTCAAATAAATACCTGTACGAACTTTGATAATTTCACGATTTTAAAACGCCAACCACGCAATTTTGCATACGGAATCAATTTTGTTTAATATTTGACCTACTTTCAAATATTTTGCTTATGCGTATTGAAACTAAAGCGGTAAACAGAACCGTACTCAAATAATTTGTAAAATTACCCAAACAACCAGAAACCCAACTGAGTTAGAGTGATTGCTTTACTTGAAAGCTCGCGTTTATTTATCATTATTTGCAGGTAGATAAAATATAAAAACGGGCATATAACCATTCATTTAGGTATTTAAATAAATACAGCTTACTTTTAACCTGCCTGAGAATTTTAGTTCAAACAAAATATAGTGTGAAGGCTCGAACATTTAATTTAATAAAAGAGAGCTATCCATCGCAATTTTGTTGGCTCTGCAACGTGGGGCGAAAGCGAATTAATAAACCAATAAGGAGCCACTGCACTTGATCGGTGTTGTTATAGACTATTTTTCTTTTTTATCGTTTCCCCATAAATACCATTATAGCGTAGGGGTGTAGTTAGGATCCTTTATCCATCTTCTAAAGTTTTTTCTGTTCCTTGCCATGTTCCTTACTTCTTGTATATTTTTTTCTCTGCTGTGCATTATTTCTTTTAGATTTTCTTCCCATTTTGCCCTTGGCCTGCCCCTCTTCCGTTTTCCGGTTATTCCTATGTCCATTGTTTTTCTGGGAATTCTCTCTTCTGGCATTATAATTAGATGTCCATACCAGTTCAGCTGTTTGTTTTCTATTTCGCTCACTAATACTATTTGTTATAAATTATCCCTTATGCTTTTGTTCCTTATTCGATCTCTTCTAGTTTTCCCTTTAATCTTTCTTAGTTATTTCATTTCGGCCGCAGTAATTTTTTACTTCTGATCCATATGTAAGGGTCGGTCTGTATATGATTTTATATATTCTTATTTTCGTATTTATTCTTACTTCCTTTTTACCTATTAGTGTGTTGTTGATTTGATAGTATGTGTTATTTGCTATTTGTATTCTATTTTGTATTTCGTTATCTATTGTTCCATTCTTGGTAATGATGGTGCCCAAATACTCATATTTGTTTAATGTTTCCAATCTTTCTCCATTTATTTGTATATTTATGTTTTCATCATCTTCTTCTTTTGTTATATGCATAATCTTGGTTTTTCCTATATTTATTTACATTTTCCTTTCTTCTAAGCAGGCTTTCCAGATGTTAACTTTTCTTTGTAATTCAGTTTTCGTACTTGCTATCAGCATTATGTCGTCTGCGTAAACCAGGTCAAAGGTTTTTATCGGTGTTAGCCTGTAATGATCTATAGTGGAGGGTCTAGTTTTTGTTTTACATTTCTCGATTAGTTGGTGCATAAATATGACAAATAGTAGTGGACTCAGGCTGTCCCCTTGTTTCATACCTTTTTCCATATTAAAGTTTTCGGACATCTCACCATTTAATCTGACACAGCCTTTTACCTTATTATATACACTTTTAAGAGTTCTTTGTAATTTTTCGTTTATATTTAACGTTCTTAGTGCTTTCCATATTTATTCTTTCGGCACAATATCAAAGCCTGCTGATAGATTCACAGTTCTTTCCATTATTGTTCTAATTGTATAAATGTGATCTTGTTTGCATACCTGGCCTGAACGTTGCTTGTTGTTCTTCTAATTTTTCTTCTGCCTCTTCTCTTAAATGTTTGTCTAGTATTTTTGTGTATATTTTAAGAACTACTGACGAAAGACATATTGCTTGATAGTTTTCACATTTTGTAATTTCTGCTTTCTTATGTATTGCCACAATAATATTGTTTGCCCATTCATTCGGTATTGTCGCCGTATTCCATGCCTCCTAGTATATTTCCCATATCTATTTTTTTAGTTTGTCTCCTTTTTTCTTTAGTAGTTCTGGTGCGATATTATCCCCTCCTGCTGCTTTTCCATTCCTCATTGTCTTTAGGGTTTCTTCTACTTCTTCTATTCTTATTTCATTTTCTTCTTCTTCTTCCTCATCTTCTGCCTCTTCTTCTTCTCTTTCTTCATTTCCATGTTGAGATTGTGTTCTTTCTTGTTCTTTAAATTTTGCCCTGTAGTGTTCTTTCCATGTCTTTAGTATTTCTTTATTTGATGTTTTCAATTCACCATTTTGATCTTTAATGTTCCTTATCTGTTTTCTTTGACTGCCTTTCAATATTTTGATTGTATTTCAGAATTGTTTCTGATTGCCTGTATAATCTTCTTCAATTCTTTTACAGAATTTTTCCCATGAATCTGCTTTTGCTTGCTATTGGCGATAGTCTTCTTTAGTTTCTTTCGTTCTAGATTCGTTGTATATAATCAATGCTCGCTTTTTCTCCTGTACTTTTTCTTTCATTGTGTCGTTCCACCAACTTGTTCGTTTTTAGTTATAGTTAACTGTTTTTGTGCCATATATCTCTTCCGCTGTTTTGGTTATGGTCGTTTTCCGTGAATTTCTTTTGGCACTCTTCTTGTGTTTCGGTCTCCTTTAGTTCATCTAGCTTAAGTCGTCTGTGCTTCCTACGGTTTTTTTTTGGTGTTTTAAATGTTGTATCGGTTATTAGTCAGATTTTTAAATAAAATGTCTGTGGTGTGAGCAATCTCTGAAGAGATCCCAATTATTATCACAACGTTTTTCTTTTTTAACATTATGAAAATTCAACTCACGACGACCTACGCTCGACCTTTTTCCTGATGTTATTAATCACTTAACACCTTACCCCCCTTTTATTAAAATTATTATTATAAATTTTTATCAACTTAAGTTTTTAAAATTAATTATTGAAATTTTTGCCTATAACTGTAATTTCTACTTTTATCGTAAAATCTATTTTAACCTAATGTTTTTCAATCAATAACCACATTTTTTTAGGAGAACTTCTTTCACTTATTTAAATTAAAAATAATAATAATAATAATAATTGTTTATAATCCTTATTTCATTACCTTTAAATCACAAATTTTAATATGTACTATATCATTGTATAATTTTCGTCTGAAGAAGCTATGAAATAACAGTGAAACGTAACGTTTTATTAAATTGTACCAAATTTTTCATGTCTTTGACTCATACTTAAATTCCTTTTTCGAGTAATTTCGTGTTATTTGAAAAATTAATTAAGATAGTAACTATTTTCAATTACAAACCTTAGCTGACATTTCTCCTAACGTAATCATTATTGACTCAAAACAGCAGTATTCCAAATTTTAGATATTATTATCTTTGGAAATGTATTTTAAAGGCTAAAGGTAGTCTAAAAAAGAAATTTCTTTTGTAGCATTTTCCCCATTTATTTGTTTTTTGCTACTTACAGCAGCCGCCTAAAGTTCCACATTTCTTTGCATAAAATCGTTAACATATCCAAAACAGTTGACGTTAGACTCATATTACTTGATATTAAAATATTTCAATTAAAATCATTTAAGCTACCTAAATATAAGGCATTCCATTTTAAAAAAGGTAAGTTTTATTTGCTACACTTTTTTGAGATACTCTGTACAATGAAGGCTATTTTAGTAATGTGCACCACTTTCGTACATACAACTGTTATATAATAGTAATTTACGATACAAGTGCGTAAAGCTAGTCTTTAGTCACGAGTGGGGCAAAGTTAAAACGCGAGTAAGTGAGCGTTTTAAACCCCACCAGTGACTAAAGATGCTTCACGCATGTGTATCGTACAATATTTTATCTACGATAGAATCTAGAAAACACGGTAAATAAAAAGAAAAATCTTTAAATGTAAATTAGGATTACTAACAAACGGTCGTAATTTTGTGTAGTTAAAAATTTTAAAACCCGTTGCTACTGACGACGTGTCTAATAAAATCTTTTAAACACGTTGCTACTGACGACGTAAACTAATGAAAACATGTTATTAAACAGTCGTTTTACGAAACTTAAAATTGCCAACTAAAAGGCAATTTTACACACTGCCGTAGATAATAGTTATTTACGCGACAAGCTTAGTAAATTAGCCTTTATGAGCGAGCCGGATAATTTGCAGGGAGAGCGACGTAGGAGCGAGCCCTGTAATCCGGTGAGCCCCTATAAAGGCTAATTGCAAGCGAGCCGCGTACAACGTTTTATTTCCTCTCGGTAAACATCCTAAAAATTAATGTTAGTGATTAATGAAGGATGTGATCATTAGAAAACAAGATGCTTGTAAAGTTGCGATGGCAGCATTTTACAGGCGCCTGGCCTGTAAAGACTCTTTTACAGGTCAGTTCAGACGACAGTAGCACTTTACAGGCACCTGGCCTGTAAAAACTCATTTACCGAGTCAGTTCAGACGATAGTAATGACCGTTTAACAATTCAAGAGGCTATAAAAGATATTTATGTAACTCTCATAGTTTTAGTTCCACCTTCCCACCGTTGCCCGGCTCAGAATTTCAGTCGTGATGAAGTTAAGTATTAGTTCTTAATAATATGATTTATGTAAAGCAATACATAGAAATGTATTTTAGTCAGCTGTTAAAAATTAATGGAATTTAAACTTATGATACAGCCTGTCAACGATTCACTTTACCTACATCAAACGTGATGACGTTTCAGTGAAAAGTATACTTTCTGTTAGCATGCATTTTCTTAATTTTATTAACTGAATGTTAGTTTACATGACGGAGGTTAGTTATGGGAATTGAACTACCAGATATGTTGTGGTAACTTTTGCGTTTCGATAACCACTTCGACGATTGCTTAAGAACTGTGTCTGATAAGTCGCCACGGATTTCTTTGTTGGGAAAAAACTCCAGTAGTAGTTTTCAGAGTCCAGAAGCTATTATATTAAAACAAAGTGAAGAAAGTTGATAATTCAAACTACAACAAGTAAGTCAGGTTATAATTTAGTGTTACTCAAGATATTCTATAAAAGAAATAGGTAGAACACGAATAGATTCTAAAAATAGTTTAGCTAAAAAATATTGTCTTGTTTCCATTTTTGAAATATTATTTTCTCAACTGAAATGTTGTAAATTTCTATACTAAATTTCAAATAAGAATGCAGTAGATGGCGCTCTGAACCCAAACCCAGTTTTACACTAGAAAAATATAAGTTTGCTGCATTGCCTTGTTTTACAATAATTTTATCCTATATAATTGAAATAAACGTTGAAGGTCAGTCTTTTTTACCCTCTATTTATCGGTTTGTTTTTTATATTTTTAGGATTCACAAGGAATGTCAGATTGAAAATTTTTAAAAAATATTTTATTTTCAGAGTAATGTAATGATGGCTTTGTTTCGACCAATCATGGCGATAGTTATGATTACAGTTTAGTTCTAAGTACTGCATGCTTATTTGAAATTTAGTATCATAGTAAGTATATTAGATATAATTAAAAATAATAACTAATTGTTGTCTGTAAGACCATGAACACGACTGATAATTAGAGGTTAATCAAAGCAGTCCATTAAGACATGTAATTAAAGCAATTTTAGTGTTACATTTTATGGTTTTTAATGAAATGTGGCTATATTTTGATACTTTACATTTTATTATATGCGAAATATTTATTTATGTAGAACATTAAAAAACATTTTAAGGCTATTTATTAAGAGGGAGGTGCAGCCTTGGAATCTTGTTACTTGTAATAAAGTGTTTTTAAATGCTGTGATCAGTCCTAATAGATAACATATCTACGGCATGACTGTTATCTCCTATGAACATGGCAAATTTTAAGGAACAATACTAGTTTACAGGAAGAAAGCCAAAAAAAAGTTGGGAAAAGGAAAAAATAGAAATAGTGGTCGTTCTTTGTTGCCGTTAGAATTACCAACAAAAATTATTGCATCTGGTAATGTAGAATGGATAAAAACCATAATGTTATTTATCATGCTATTGCAATATGAATTAACATTGACAATGGGAAATATTGTTGTATTCATTACAGTAAAATTTTGTCTTCAATTCTCAGAGAGAATGATGGCGCACCGTTATTTAAAATTCCAACTTTTCTTTGTAATATAAAATATTTTGTATTCTTAAGCTATCCAATTTGATAAGCAAGCCCTAAGAGTACATTTTAAAACGTACGCTTTTCAGATCGAACCCACGAAAAAAAATTCCATGTCCTACACAGAACACATTTAACAACAGACGAAAGCACTAATGTTTTCAAAGGCAGTAACCATGTGCCTCAAGCTTCTATTTGCATATACATCTTTCTTCTACCATAGAATTGGATTAAAAAAAGTGTATGTATTTTTTCTTAAATTTAATGCGTACATAATTACATCTGGGCAGTGAACGCTCAAGCAATATGGCTTATCTTGTTGCTAATGGCTTTTAAAGCAACGTTCGCTTCACTGAAATCTGAGGTCGATTTCATACGATAGATGCATCGATTTAGCTATTACAAAATATAAATAATAATGATAGCTCTTTATTGAGTAACACGGGGAGAAAAAAAACATCATAAAGAGCGCAACCACAAGAAGTGATCGAAATCAAGTTGAACATTGATTTTTTGTAGAATATTAACAAAATCACTTGCCTAACCTAAAGAAAATTTCTAAAAAGTTCCTCAGTGCTGTTCTTTGTACATGTAGTATACAGAATGCTTAACATATACAGATCGTATCAGAAACATGTGTGTTAATTTTAACTTGCGGAAGAACTCACAAAGTTAAATATTTTTTCTCCAAGGACCTTTGCAAAAATCGCAATTTTTTTCTATATTTTTTGCCTGATAATTCTGACTAAGCGAGTCGTTCGGTATCTAATTTAATTGATCACCTCGGCCTTCAACAATGAAACTTGTTGACAACATTCCATTTTTCTCACTGCTTTTTCTTCACCATTTTTCTTGCGCTATAATTTTTAAATAAAAGTTCATAATCAGTTTAAGGGACGTTTTCAAAAATATTAAAAATATAAATAATATCTAATTTAGTGGGCTCTACCACGCCTTAAAACCAACACATGAATTTCTGATACATCATGTATATCTTAAGTGGCAATTGAACTGTAGGGGTAAGCAAAAACATCAACAGAGAGATAATGAAACGTCTGAGGACTAATTAAAAAATAAAACGCAACAAATTCATATTCATTTTCACTCATAGGTTACTGCAACTGATTTATCGACAATTGAGAATGACTTATGGACTTAAAACGTTTCAATGCTGTATACAGGATGTCCTAGAACTGCCTCCCCACCGATTAGTCATAGATTCCTTAGGTTATAATAAATCGATTAAACCTAATATACCTTAGTACAAAGTCCCTCCTCTCATATTTGTAGTTACCAAAATTCAAATTATCTATTTCTACCATATTGTTTATAGTCCAGATTTAAGTCCGGGTGACTATTTTTTATTTCCAAACCTTAAGCGTGACCTCCGTGGAAACAAGTATGAAAACATTCCCGAAGTGATCTCAGCAGCAGAAGCCCATTTTCAGTGTCAAGGAAAAGAATATTTTTTGAACGGTTTAAAATGTTTAGAGAAACGATACGAAAAGTGTATTAGCATTGGAGGTTCTTATGTTGAAAAATAATAAATGATTTACTGTTGCGACAATATTTTTATTATGAGATTCCGAAAATATCTGGATAACCCCTCGTATCTTCTTTTCTCTTCTTTTTCAATCGTTATCAGTCCACTCTTGAACGTAGGTCTCTTCCATTTTCTTCCCTCTTTCCCTGTCTTGTGCAATGTTCATCTACCGTTTACTTGCCACACTTCTAATATCGTCTACCCACCTTTTTTTGGGGGCGTCCCATGCTTCTTTTTGTTTGACTTGGCCACCATTCTGTAATTTTGTATACCCATCTGTCTTTGTTCTGTCTGGCCACATGACCAGCCCACCGCCACTTCATTTTAGCGATTTCCTCGACTACATCAGAGATTCTTGTTTTTCGTCTAATGTCCTCGTTTCTCATTTTATCTCGGAGTTAGATACCAAGATGCTTCGTTCCATAGCCCTTTGTGTAATTTTGAGTTTTTTTGGCGTAGGCTATAGTTAGGCTTATCGTTTCCATTCCGTATGTATTGACTGGTAAAACACACATGTCATACACTTTTTCTCTTAAATTTATGGGAATTTTATTGTTCTTAAGAATGTATCCCAGTTTTCCGAAAGCCGCCCACGCAAGTCTAACCCTTCTGGTAATTTCGGCATGTTGGTTCTCTTTTCCTAATTTTATAATGTGACCGAGGTAGACGTACTCCTTGACACATCCACTATAATTATTGTCTATGTCATTGGCATCTTCAGTTGTCATTATTTTTGTCTTGTTGTAATTCATTTTAGGCCAATATTTGATGCTACTCGGTTTAGTTGTTGCACCATTCCAGTTAGTTCGTTTATGTTGTTCCCTATTACAACAATGTCGTCTGCGAACCTAAGATGGTTAAGTCGGGAGCCATCAACGTTAATGTATTAACCCCTCGTATGAAGTTAAATTTTTTATTTCTTATTTTAATGTTAACTTCCACAAATGTAAAGATACCGATTTGAATTTTGGTATACCTACGCACTATCATGTACTGCACTAGCACTTTGATATACTAGACTTCACTCTAAGAGGTACTATACCTATATTTGAAAACTCTTTTTAGCTATAGCTTTGTTACCTATAACATTTATTTAAATTTTAAGGTATTATCGGAAAGAAAATAAAAAAGCGTAAAAATAAAGTACTCTTAGTTCATAAGCGTGAAAGCAACCGTTTACCTTAAAATGCCCATCAAAGGTTTTTGGTTATCATTAACATGTGGGTAATGATTGTGATCTAGTAAACAACGATAATAAATCAATTAATGAGGTCGGTGACGGATAATCACTTAAAATTTAAATAAATGTTATAAGTAACAAAGAGTTTCCAGATAAAGGTAAAGTGCCTGTTACAGTGAAGTCTAGTATATCAAACACTTTTTACTAGTACAGTACACAATAGTGTGCATGTATACCAAAATTCAAATAGGTACCTACATTTGTGGAAATAAAAATAAAAATACTAAGATGTATTAGGTTTAATCGATTTACTATAACCTAAGGAATTTATGACTAATCGGTGGGGAGGTAGTTCTGAGACACCCTGTATAAATCTAAAAAGAGAATGGCTCTTCAAATAGTACAGAACTATGGTGTGGAGGAGATATACGATGCCGAAATCTGGTTGAAATATAGTGACTTTTTTTGTTAAAATTGTATGGTACAAACACAGACATTAAATAATTCCTCTGCTGGTCTTGGATGACCAACCACTTTCCACAAGCTTAAACGATATATTATGATCATAATTACGTATACCATATCATATATGTATCTCATGCCGGCATTTTGATTTTTTTTTAATTCAATCAGATGTAATACTGTCAATACTTGCATGATAAACTGAAACGCAACAGTTTGATTGTGAAAGTACTAATGCTTCACCTTTTTTTAATTTCAGTATTACAACAGGTTCTCGGCCTATTTTAAGAGGAAGAAGAGTTTATGAGCGGAAATAAAACTAAAAACTTAAAATACATTTTGTTACCTTTTTACTTACCTTTAGGTCGTCGCTCTTTAATTATTTAACTCAACAATAGAACATTATATAAGTGTACTTGAGGCCCGTCTACTAGCAACAGTGAAGACGTCGCGAATCCTTTAATTAAGATGTTAAAGGGAGCGCCAACAAGTTAATACTCAGATACACTGGTATATGTCAAGAAACTTGTAACTTCACTGTATATCTAAATAAACAATTATTGAACCCAATGCTTGTAGTTAAAATGAAAGAGAGCAATACCCTTAACTAGTTTTATTATCACTCAAAACTTGAGACATCCAAAATTGACCTATTATATGAACGGGACGGCGGGGTACCCCTATTAACTTAAACTACTAGTCTTTCTAATGTTTACACAGCGTTTTTATATGCAAAATATCATCAAAATCACTTATATGTTCGTGGTTACACTTGTAGACGATTAATGAATCAGATTAACTGTCAGCTTGATAGCTCCCAATCGTCAGCTATCACATGCGGCAAGTAGTCCTCAAAACTGCATGGTGACTTCCAGCAGACTAAATTTTCTGTAGGTTTTCACTCCTACACTTTTTGCTATAATTCGAAGTTCAAGATAAAATGCGGTAGATGCCAAAATAACTGTACCTACCCTGTTAAACAGGCAATAAACTTTGCAAACGTTATTCCGTGGTTTTCCAAATCGCTTTTAAGCTCGAATTTACATCCGTCGGAAAAATGACACTCGCTTCTTAAGTCTCCTACCAGGAAGGTTGGCCAGTAACATTCCCTACTATAGCCCAAACCATATGCTATGGGGAGATTATCACTTATATACCACGAAACCCCTTGCACTTTCAAATGCTGTCACACGTTTTTTTCAAAACAAAATCGTTGTTTATCTTTTTCCTCTAGTAACGACCAATGCCAATCTGATATTAATTTTTATGAGTTATTATCGCATTAATCCCACTTGATCTGTTATTCAACACTTATATACTGTAGATTACTAGTATTAATATCATATGCTTTTAGCAAGTAACAATTAATAAAATTATAGTCTTTTAGAGTGGTTTAGCGATAATCTCTAATTATTATACTGGTATATGACGCCTCGAAAACATTCACATCAGAACTTTAATGTCTGAAGAAATCTTCAGTGAACAGAAATCAATGTTGTTTAATGTGGATCCGAACGTTGTCTAGCCAAGAACAATGTCCAAGTTTATTCGATATTGTAAAATTTGTAGAATTTAAATCACAAAAATCAATCCATACCACAACGTATTATGATTCCTAGACACGGTGATTTATAACGAATGTAACAAATCTTGACATATTGTTTGCGACGCTATTTTGACTAAAAAATGTTTAATGGGCATAGGTCATATTTCAATTAATTACATAACTACAAGTTCAAGCTTTATTAGACTATTAGTAAATAGTCTAATAAAGACATTATATACGTCACATATAATCTGTCATAGTTTGTTACACTCGTTATAAATCACCATGTATATATACTATTTATTCAAAACACAAATAAGACTATATACAATAGTCATACGACTCATATCAATGTATAGAGATGAAGTATGGACTTGACTACTTGACAACTATTTGCAAGAAAATACTTCAGAAAAGTTTTAGGGCATTTTATGACACGGAAAGGGAGAAAGATCTAATAATGAGAAAATACACTCAGAAAGACTCTATAATCAATCGAATATGGTGAATGCAAAAAAGACATGTATATAGAATGATACTTAGCAATACACTTTGTAAAAGTCAACCATCATCGAAGAAGACAAAGAGGAAATCGCAATAAGAGAAGTAAACAACATAGCTGTTAAGATAACTGCAAAGAGTCAAAAGAGCAATCAATTTTTAAGTCATATTTAATTGCATGTGCAAATGCCCATCTAGTAACAACATTTGACCACCCAGTGAAGGCGAAATGCCCATAGTAAAATCACTATTCTCCAAGACGCTACACAACAGTAAAAAGGACATTTTATACAAACACCACATAATGCAAAATAGACACACACAGGCAACGGAATAGTCAACCAAATAAAGTATTGACAACATTTTCGAACTTTTTGCAACAATTGATATCGCCTCTATGTATTATGGATTACAGAGGGAAAACAAAAGGCATAAAGTGGTAGTTTCCCTTTAGTAATAAATTTCTGCAAAAACTATCAACGAACATACCACATATATTGTAAATAGGAACATATACCATTGAAAGAAAAGAAACATAGCACAGGTACAGAAATACTTATAAAATTAACATAATACACATACACAATATTTTTAAGATAGCTTTAATAAAAGTAGTTGACTTTTTTAATTTTTATTTATGGCACCCATCAGCCACAATTTGAACGGTTTACAATAGTTGGCTGCCAAAATAATACACAGAGACCTTTTTCAGAATATGCAATTAGGAATGGCTATATGGAAACATAAAGCTGTACCTGCTTTTCTGGTGTGTTTTGAAGTACCAGTAATACAAAAGAAAAATCTCTATTTAGTTCATAGCAATTCGCTGCTGAATTTGCATTAAGGTAGCTTATTTCAAAGCAAAACAGTTTGACAGAAAATGGTAAAACTTTATTCAGGCTAGTTTACATGCACGTGGCATATTCACAATGATTACTTCCTGAATGAATAGATAAAGTTGATAAAGCACATTCGATAATTTTGTCAAAATTATTCAGAAGCGATTAAATTCTTACACATGTTTAAGCGCGGTAAAATTTTGACGTTTGAATTTTTGTCATTATTAAACTGACAGACGTGGTGATTATGCATTATTGTGGATTTGAAGCAAATTATCTTTGTAAATTTCATACCAGAATAATTTACAACCACATAGATTTTGTAAAGTTGTAGTACTTATATAAAAGATTAACGTGTTCTGGATAACAGACCTCAAAATAAGCAGGAAACATCTTACATTTTGGATGTAACTGCTGAAATCGTTTAAATTTAGAGGAACAGGTGCGAAAATACTTAACTAATTTTGTAAGATGGCTTAACTATATTTTCATTTCTGAAACTATCTATGGCTGATTCCATTGCTAAATCAAAGATATGTTATGCAGCTTTTTTCAACATGATCTTCAAGAAGATTTCAAAAAATTTCTGTACTTCCAGTGTTGGCAGCTCTCCATCTGCTGTAGCGCGTACTCATAACAGAACACTTGCACTAGTTAACAGTTTTAAAGTAAAAAAACTTGTTTATTCAAAACCAAACTGGATACAGTCCACGTTAAAACAAAAAAATACGATTTAAGTTGAATCGAAAACACAAGAATTATATAAATTGGTAAGGCAGTATTCAAAATTCTCATCTGACTCATTGGTGTTTTAAAGATGTTTTTTTCATAAATGTAATAATTTTAAATTCCTAGGTTCTTGTATTATTATTTACATGACATATTAAAAATTCCATTAGTAGAATCTGTTCTAATGTACGGTTGTGAGGTTTGGTCAGTGAATGCAGAAATGGACTATCTTAGACGCAGCGCAAGCATATCCAAAAGAGATAGGATCAATAACGAGCAAGTAAGAAGAATTGTGGAAACTGAGGATAGAGTGAGCGATCGAATAGAACGGCGAAGCTTAAAATGATTCGGACATTTGCGAATGGACAATAATAGATGGCTCCAGATCTTTTTCCGATGGATTCCTCCAGGCAAACGAAAACGAGGGAGACCAAGACGGTCTTGGAATGAGAGCATCAGAAACGCCATGGAGGATCAAGATGCCCAGGATAGAGGAAGATGATAAGGCAGCAACCAGCTGTATAAACCAATTTTATATTATATTAAAAATTCAACTGACTGTGAGTCAGACCTTCCCAGGGACGGCATCTTTGTTTTTTACCGTGTGTTGCTCTTTCCTCTAAAGAAAATAAATATCAGAAATTAAAATATTTAGAAAAAAATATATGCCAAATAGTCAGTAGTTATATCTCTAGTGTATTCTGTATTTCAAGTATTTCTCGAGAACGCCAAGCGTTCGAGAGAAATACTCGAATTATACAGAATGCACGCGAGGAATATTGCAAGACTATTTGTCGAAGAAATGTCATTCTTTCTATACCACACTATTCAATTTTAAAGAGTTTTCAGTTTTCTTTCTAAAATTGTTTGTGTACCTAGCTGGTTTGCTTTTCTTCCCGCAAATACTCGATATTGCACTTGTGAAAATACCCGGTTATTGCACTAGTGCAAAATATTCGCTGTATTCGACTCTGATTGGTTCAAATTTTGAAAGTTGATTGATGGGATTGGTTTATATTATCTGAGGGGAATAGTCCTAAATATTTGATACAATCAAGCTCCATGTTGGCCAAAATAATAAAAAAAGTAAAGAAACAGTTCCTCCAAAAGGAACAACAAACCATATCTGAAAACTAGAATAATGTAACAATAGTGATTATGCATAGGAAGGGCGTCTCAGCACTTTATAAAAACTTATTGGCGAATAAGTCTTATGTCACAGATGTGCAAACTGTATATGCGGATGCTCACAAACAAAATGGAGAAAACATTGGACTACTAATCTGTAAACGTAAAGGATATAGGTACATGCGATCATCTCCTACCCGTAAAAATAATTATAGAAACATCAGTAAAATATAACTTCCATGAAATGACCTTTGACGCAATAGAACACTGGGCCCTAATGAATAATTAAAGCATCGATACAAAACTTTATTGGAACACATATACAAGAAAGCAAAATCAACAAGCATACTATACTTACCGAAACAGAAAACAGATATAGATGTAAAGAGGAATTAGACAAGGGGACATTATATCCCCCAAACTTCTTATACTGGCCGTGATGGTGTTTTGCAAAAATTAGAATGAAAAAACGTAGGAATTAACATCAACGGTGAAAGTAATAGAACTAAAAGAAGATTAAGAAAACATAGGACTAAGAATTAATATAAACAAGACGAAAATGATGAACCTCAAGATAGACAAATAACAATCAATGGAATGGAAATCGAAAATGTCAATGAATATGTATATCTTGAATAAAAAATGGAATAGGCAAGGCAAACAAAGACATAGAAATAGAACGAAGTAGAAGATTAGGATGAGCTGCGTTTGGTAAACTAGCACGTATACTCAAAAATAGAAAATTTCCTTAATGCATTAGAACAAAAGTTTTTGACCGGTGTGTGCTGCCTTTGCTGACGTATGGAGTTCAGACATGGACTCAAACAAATAGTAAATAAGTTGCAAATGACCCAGGGACCCAAGGACGATAGAGAGACCTATGACGGGAATATCATTATGAGACAGAAAGCAATGACTGGATGAAAAAAAAAACAAAGGTAACTGGCATCATACAGAGAACAGCCAATCTAAAATGCTACTTTGCTGGGCATATTGCGCATATGGAAGATGTCCGATGGAATTTCAAGATTTTGCTATGGAGACCATGGGACGGAAGAAGAAGAGGATGGTCAAACACGAGGTATACGACGAAATAAAAAGAGTGGCAGGATTGAGTTGGAGAAGAAATGCACAAGACAGATGCAATTGGAATAGTAGCACAGATAAGTATGTAAAATCAGGTACACAAACCACAAACAAATGTACGTATTATTGTAATAATAATACTTGGAATGATACACTGCGCGTATTGCGGTGTTGCTCATGTTGCTTCCTGTGTTGCTCGAGCTAGCAAGCAACACAGCTGATGCCTGGCCTGGACCTTCCTTGTCTTCTATTTCACAATAATTACTCGGTTATTAGAAATTGCTACCTATAGTTTATTGTAATACCAGTTATATACTACTCGAGTTTGTGGGTATTTTCTCAGATATTGCACTATTTTTTTAACAGGCAAGATGGAGTTCCTGAAAGTTCTGCGTATTCCTAGGTAAAACAATATTACACAATAACTTTTATTAATAATTAGTAGTAGTATAGAACAACTGGATTCTGAAGATTTTATATTGCCAATTCTACAAAAAGTGCATTATAACTCCCACAAATTGCATTTCACAAGCGCTGTGTAGGCAACCCACCGTCCACATCAGTTTAAATCGAAGTCGTTCTTACTAAATAAGAACAATAATTGAAGGCCTTATTAGACGTGATCTCTTTCAGTCCGCATCAATTTTGCAGCACACTTCAAGCTGAAGTAAGCTTGAGCAACGCAAAAACTAGGAAACGCTCATAGCAAAACCCATACTTGAATATGCAAAACCAGATAAGCATCGCGTCACACCGCATAATTATCCATCCCCATTGTTGAGGCTGTCGTATCTCCCAGTTTCTACACTAATTGGTGTAACATGAGCTTCAGGATTGCTGACGTTGCATTTTCCTAACAAGGTAGACATCGCTGATCAGCAGATTAAGTGCAAATCGTTTCACTGCTAGCAAATTGTTTGTGTTGCATAGAACCCGGATTAGCTAGTCGATTACACTTGGGTGAAAACTGAAAAATTCTTGAAACTGATATTCATTAAACAACTCATATTATTACTTTTATGCACTGTGTTACCGACTATGAAGGTAAGCGTAATATCAGAATTAACTCACATTATTTTTACAATTCGAAAACACTGGGCGAATATTATAGCGAAATAGAAGTTAGACAAGCATTTAATAAAAATGCATATAAAATATTACTTGAGATAGAATAAGGTCATAAGGTGCAAAGAATACGAAATTTGAAATACAGAACAACCATGAAATTCGGTAAATTGCGGTTCTATCTAGATTGTTCTAAAACTTTCAATGAAGAGATTGTGTCTGTTGTCACTAACTTTTCAGCAATCTTAGCTTCTTTAAAAATTAAAATATGTATACAAATGCAATTTTCTATTATTAATATAACTTGAAAAAGTTTCTTTTGCAAAAGTGTTTCTGTTCTTAATGTTTTACAATGCGGGTTTAGTCGACCAGTTAAGTTTTATTGCATTTTTGCAAAACTTGAAAAGTTACTGAGTTTAGAATTGGAAATTATTTTAAGGCTTCCTACTAAAAGCTCCGTGGAACGCTATAAATTGACCAATTTGGAATACCCATAACTTTCTCCTTGCTGCAGTTGGACAAATACCAATTTTAGAACAACACTATTAGACCTTTCTTTACCACGGTAACTGCACAAAAATGTGAAATTTTAAATTAAAAATCTGGTGTAACTCACACACAACTTCCTGTTACAGTGATCGTATAGTCAAAAATTTGATTTTTAATTAAGCATTTGTAAAACAATTTCAAAAATTAGAAAACTCTACAGAAACCGTATAACATAGAGTGTTAGTTCAAGGGACAAATTTTCTCTAAAATTTTAAACTGAATTAAAAAATGTAATAATATATCAGATTAATACAAAAAAAAAACAAAAGAAAACCATTTTAGAGGTACCTATTCAACTTGAAAATCATCTATCTTACATCAATATACATTAAAAATGTAATAAAAATGTAAAGTTTGAAAAAATCGTTAGAGCCGGTTTCGAAATTTTTTTAAAAAACTGAAAAATCACAAGAGTAAACACCATACTTCCAGTTATGCGATTTTCTTCAAAAACTTGTCGCATCTAGATAGTACACAAAACTTATATATGAAGTTTCAACGCCATACCTCGTTTCGTTTTTGGGATATTCTGTTCACAGACTGACAGATTCACAGACACACAGGCAGACAGACACACAGACCAATGAAGAAGAACGTGTTTTTTGGGTTCAGGGGACTCTAAAACGTGAAGATCTGTTAAAAACTCAATTTCGAATTTTTGGGGTGGATCCAATATTTCCTTTATTGTAAAAGGAAGTGAAAATATTAAATAGACCCTAAATAGAATTTTTGAAATACTTTTATTTTACCGTGGTGAAATTAAAATATTGTTGCTATACATATATATTGATATGGTCTCAAAATGGCAAAGCATTTAAAATAAAATATAATTAAAATGCAGCTTAATTATAAAGCAAATCAAAAGGAAATTGAGTCAAATACCACGGTTTTATCATTCAAAAATTATATTGCTTAGAATAATGATAGTGGCAGTACTTTAACATATTCACTTTCCATTCCTAAAACAAATATAAGTTAGATAGAATCATAATTATTAATACAGTTTACATGTAAAATTATAAACGATATCGCTTATCTGTCCATTTGTGGTAGGAAGTGTAATTCAAGTTAGTTGAAGATAATAATTTTTAAACTAAGTTGTTCTGTTAGTCTGGCTTTATCTGTTAAAGTAAATATTATGAGAATATATCCAACATAAATTTATTTCTTACATAATTTTTTATAAAAGATAAATGATGCAAAATAATCGGAGGGAGGCACAGTTGATAAGTAGGAATATATAATTTTTATATTTCAAATATAATTATATCCAAGGTTTTGGCGGGAATTATAAAATATCAATAACAAAATAATGTGTGTCAACATAAATTTTAATTACACCAGTCTACAAATTTTAATAATGATAAAAAAAATAAATTTTACAAATATACATAGTGGTATGTACCAAGAGAAATTATAATGCCAATAAGAGCGTACTTAAAAAAGAAAGATAGTGCAAGAAACCAATGTTGTGTATACATTAAACCTAGAAAAAAGCAGTTGATGACGATTGTACGAGAAAGAATCGCAATATAGCTGGTAAAAAGGCAATTTGCCAACTAATAACAGACCATATGGGTTACAAGAAAGAAAATTTCATCATGTAAGTCTATACAAAATTTAATTAAATAAATAGCAGATCTGAGTACACAAGCAGCAAGTAAAAGAATTAAACTGGTAATTTTAGTATAGAGTGGAATATCATTAAGTAACAGAAAATTCAGGGCAAATAAATTTAATAAAATAACAGTGTTCAATAAACGATATGAGCTTAAACATTATCTATAACATGATTAAAAATAGCCATTATATAAACATATAGTATTACATAACATTGAGTTTAATACTAAATTTTAACTTATAATAATAATTAAAGAAATTTATTTAATATTAAAAATATAGATCTATAGTAAATATATGCCAATTGATTGATATTAAAGTGTTGTGAGTTTTTTATTATGTATGTTCTAATCGAATTCTGCAATAACCTAAAGAGATAAACAGTCGAACAATTAATTTTGTTACATTGCATGCTTTAGCTGAGGTCAGAAAACGGTAAGACAGAATAGAACATGATAAAACTCTGACAATAGTAATTAATTTAATGTAGCAATACATATCGACCTTATAGAGTTGTTTTATTTTGAAGGTATTAGTATTTAATTAAAAATAATTGAAAATATTATATTAAAATGTAAGGAAAATAGGCAACACACGTAACGGTGATAGAATCCCAAACGACCCAAACGGATTAGTAAGTCGTCATAATATCTTAGTCCAAAACTATTAATTCATGCAAAAACGTATATTTACAATTCAAGCGGTATTTTACTTGAGTTCTGAATTTCAAAGGAAAACTTAGTGTTTAGGTACCGTTTTATAGAATTAAAAACCATACGTTTAGTTTAAAGTGTTTAATTCCTCTTCAGATCAATCATCATAAATTATTTACAAAGACGAAACATAATTGTAAATAGTCTAAGTTTTAAAATAACAATACAATAATAAAATAGAAAAATACATTCCATTATCAGTAGAAGTTCAAGAATTATGGAGGCAAGAGCAAGTATCATACCACTTATTATATCGGCCACAGGAAGAACATCACAAAATTTTACAGAAAGCAATAGTACTAAAAACTAGTCGAATCAGAAAATCTTTTAGGCAGTAGAATGTAACATAAAATAAAATAAATAATAAACAAATAGTGTTATTATAAAAATAATAATAATATTTTTAAATCGCTTTTTTGTAATAATAATTAATTAAAATTAAATTGCGAGTAAAAATAGTTATGTTGTGGACCTATTAGATACTAAGTTTTTATTATACCTCTCGAATTAGCAATTATCGAGGTTTCGGATATCTTGGGTCGATAATCTCGGGAAGCAATGCCGACAAACGAAAGTATTTCAGCTTTTGGATTCCTTCATTTCAAAAGATAGCATCAATTTTAATAATTTCCACTGAAATTCCTTGAGGAGTCTAAACTACAAAGTAACACCTTTTGCTCTTTGTTACGTATATTTAATTGTTAGTCCGGTCAAGTTACAAGGTTACAAAAATTCGCAACAAGCTGAATATTGGTACAACTATTGAGAACACCATCATAACCAAATTGTGAAAAGTCCCCATCGATCCCACGTGTGCAAAAAAAATTATTCAAGATCAAAGTTCGAAAAAATGGGTTGTTTGCATTTTTCAGCCAAGCGGTCAATTTCATCATAAAAATATGTCAGAAAAAATTATAGATCATGCAATTATCTATAAAATTTATTCTTACATGTTTTTTCCTAAGAATTGCCATTTCTGAGATAAATATAGCGATTCTAAAAGCTGAAAAAGTCGTGTTCTCCATAATATGCACGAGTACGGCGCCTATATACGTACATTACGGGACCCGTAGTATAAGTTAAAATATTGATCTCTCAAAAAAATGTCACAATTTTGCTTCATTTGTAATAAAGATTTGACTGAAAGTGAAATTGTTACTGTTGATCGTGACATAAAAACGTTGATTGATGCAAGTGTTGAAAGAGATGATGGATTTTCTGAATACTTGAAAGACCAGAAATCTGTGACAATGCACGTGCAGTGTCGTAAAAAGTACACTCGGAAGAGTACTATTGCTGCAGTTAAAAGACAACATGAAGAGGAACAAGCCAGTACATCTAAAATAAGTCCTCGTCGTACTAGAACACGCGTAAGTGAATCAGTTTTTTGTTTTAAAACATTTTGCTTATTTTGAGGTGAAGAATTGAATGAAGAGTGGGAAAAGAAAATAGGAATGAAATACCGGCGTAGGATTTGTAAAGTTGCTACACTTTCATTCAAAGAATCTGTTCTGAAAGTAGCTCAGACTCGTTCTGATGATGTAGCAAAAGCTGTTACTGTTCGCATTGAATTTGAATATGATTTAGTTGCTGCTCAGGCTAAGTATCATAATGATTGCTACATTTCCTTCTTGAGACCGTCCACTGGGGGTAAAGTCGATTGTCCTGAAGAAGAAGCTACGAATCTTGCAATGGAAAAAATATTTACATACATTGAAAATAGCGATGATTGTCAGTTTACGTTAGAAGAATTAAAAAATATTTGCGAAAATTCAACTTTAGATAACAGAACTATTAAGATACGATTAAAGTTGAAGTATGGTGATAACAATTATTATAACTGAAAAATCGAGAAATTTAACATTCGTATGTTTTACTGATAATCATGATATTCTTAATCAAGCTTGGTATGACAAAAAAAAATTCAAATGAAAAACAAAAGCGATTTAGGATCCTGGAAGCTGCGGCAGCAATTATTCGTGAAGATATTCAATCTGTAGTAGTCGATAATTCTAATTACCCCCCGCCAGGACGTATGTTTGAAAATATTAACAGTAATATTCCAGAGTCACTGACTTAGTTTTTGGAGCAAGTTATTCTAAAAAATAAACGATTAAATTTTGAACATTTAAAATTAGTTTATACAAACATTAGGCATAGTATTATGACTGCTGTTCGGTCTCGGCCTTTTAAGTCCAACTTACAATTGGGTATCTCAATTTTTTCCATGACAATTTGGGTCAAAACGTTTTTACAAATTTTTTTATCTTTCGGCTTGTGCGCATTTTATAATGATATTGTGATGTACGAAGCAGCTACAGTTTTTCATCAACCACCTCATGTCTTACCACCAGAAACTGGCACGTGTATTCAATATGTTGCAGACAATGCTGATATAAATGTAAATACGCTAGACGGTCATAACACGCTTCACATAATGGGTATCATTCAAATTGTTACTCCAAAAAGTTTAGTTTTACTAGAAGAGCCTATACCACGAATAAAGAAAGCTCCTTTGGCCAAAGATTTCGCGGCAAAAGCTCATGTGGCAATATAGGTCTATCAAAATAATGGTGTAGTAGGTTAGGTACAGTAAAATAAATGTCCAAGATTTTGCTTATGGAAGTGAAGCTACAGTATCTTTACTGAAAAAAGTCGATGTGTTATGGTTATATAGCAAATCGAAAAATTTATGGTTACCCGGTTGGAATGGTTATATTGAACGTTTGACAAATAATCTTATAAATTTTTCAAAATAAAAAATTTCATTTTTACCATTTATTCATCAACCTGCCAGTAACTACAATACTATATACACTACTTTACTGTGTGCTTTAGATAATGCAAAACATTATTGTCACGATGTATGCATTATTACTTTTGATCAGCCTCTGTATGCAAAAGCTCAAGAAATCGTGTCAACTGCACCTGAAGGGTCTGAATTATCGAAGATCAGAATCAGGCTCGGAGGGTTTCATCTACTGATATCGTTTTTTGGAGCAATTGGTTACATTATGCAAGGAAGCGGCATGAAAGAAGTACTCTCTTTGATTTATGCACCTTAATCATTAGAAAAAATTCTCAATGGTCACGCTTACTCGAGAGCTGTTCGAGCTCATAGATTACTTCAGCTTACTTTAGCCACAATAATATCAAAAGAACTTGTTAGTGATGACGTCATGGATGCAAATCTTATCATTACTGTTGAAAACGTAATACATAACACTATTTCATATAATGATATTGGAAATGACATTGAAACATCTGAAGCATTACTTTATCAGTTTAATCAAAGACTAAGAGAATATGAAGAACGATGCCATACCGCAAAACTATGAATACAATATTTTCATATGGTGTCGATAGCAAAAGATTTTATTAGTGTTGAACGTATGGAAGATTGGAAAGCTCATTTGAACAGCGTTAAAGAAATGCTTCCTTATTTCCACGCATCAGGACATTTTCCTTATGCTAAGTCTGCGCACTTATATCTACAAGATATGTTACAATTAGAGAACTTTATGAATCCTAGTGTTTACCAAAGGTTTACAGAAGGATTTTTCACTGTCAGAGGTTCTGATAAGTTAAGTTGCGAAACTTAAACGGATATGGTGATCGAGCAGTCAATGATGAAGTCTATGAAGACAGATGGAGGTATTGCTAGAGGAAGAAGTACGAAAGAGAGTCATAAGTAAATCGGTTTATGGTATGCATGCAATGAATGCTGTTTGTGAAGGATTGGAAGATATCGCTAATATTAGAATGGATACAACAGATCAGGATGTTGATGCAAATGATTCACGAGTAAAGAAAGGTGCTAAAGACATAGGAAAACTTCTAGAGTGGTTTTCATCACATGATCCTTTTCCGGAGGTTAACAAAATTGTATCTATTGCCAGTGGAGTCGTTGGTAATGATCAAATTAACTGTATATTAAATTAAAACGTGCTGATAAAGTAGTCCCTCTTTTAGCTATGAGTAGCACCATAAAAGTTCATGATAAAAAAGTACCTGTTGAACCTGTATTATTATGTTAACGCATGAGTATTACTACGGCATTCCCAGATGAAATTGAAACATTTTTCGAATATGAATTAGCTCCCTACCCGTTGTCACTGTTCGATGATATTGGAATGCGTAAAACACAAAGGTCAGCCATTTACGATTATTTTCAATCAGTATACATTGATATTGACAACTCAAATGCAACGTACATCATCGATGGACGATATCTATTACATCGCTTTGTTTGGGACCGAGAAGAAACATTTAACATTATTTTAGATAAATGCGTTCAGTATGTGCGTAGATATTTTGGTCATAGAGTGACTGTAGTATTTGATGACTATTGTAAGAAAAATATTAAAGCCACAGAACAACATCGCCGAACTA
Organism: Agriotes lineatus; assembly: GCA_940337035.1. Classification (NCBI taxonomy): domain Eukaryota; kingdom Metazoa; phylum Arthropoda; class Insecta; order Coleoptera; family Elateridae; genus Agriotes; species Agriotes lineatus. Next base: position 103,571,959 of record OW679196.1, on the reverse strand, counting down.
CAAAAACATATTCATCTTCTGATGTTATTTTTGATAAATTCATGACAGTTCCAGCAAGCCAACAACAATTTCTTGCTAATACTCACAACAAGTCTCGTTTCATTTTAATATTGAAAGACAAATTTAACTCTAAAAATATTTTAGTCAAACAAGCTAATAATGACGCTGATGTCCTCATAGTTGAAACAGCAATGGAACAATTCAACCCAACAAATACAAATATTGTTGTTGGTGAAGATGTTGATTTATTGGTATTATCCACTGCTCGAACTCCAACCGAGAAAACTATTTATTTTTTAAAACCTGGGAAGGCTCAACAGCGATCGGAAATATTTTCCTCCAAAAGTTTATCCGCCTTTCCAAAATGCCAAAATCACATCCTATTTTTGCATGCAATTACTGGCTGCGATACGACATCAGCAATTTTCAGGAGGGGTAAAACAAAAGTTTTTAAATTATTTGAAAAACAAAAGTTAGTTGATTGTGCCAAAAATTTTCGAATAACTCTACTCCAGAAGCTTTAATTACCAACGGAATTTGCTTCTGTCTTTCTATATATGGAGCTCCAAAAAAAATTACTGCTTAGATAAGTTTGGATATAGATCTTTTGTAAAACAGACTCGTAACTAGAAACGAGTATAATTAGCTTGTCTTTTCCCAACCTCTGCTTCTGCTCATCAACATCTTTATCGAGTATATTATCAAGTTCATGTGTTGCTCGGTAATCAACTGAACTCAGAAGACTGGGGTTGGAAGTTAACTAACGATACGTTGAAACCAATCCAGACTTTACTTCCATTTGCACCAGAAAAGCTCTTCAATGCTATTTTTTGCAACTGCAAAGAGGGGTGTACTTCTAAATGCTGCTGTAAAAAAGTCGAATTGTTTTGTTCAGCAGCATGCACCAGTTGTCAAGCCCAGTCCTGCTCCAATGTTGAATCTCCAACAGAAGAGGATTCTTACGACATCAGCAACGAGACATCTGAAGCTTCGCTGTTACAACAATTCACTTGTACCCAGCAGGAAGAAGCAGAAGCAGAAGCAAAAGAAGAAGAAGCAGAAGGAAAAAAAGAAGAAAAAGAAAGAGAAGAAGGAAAATGAGAAGAAGAAGAGAAATGAGAAGAAGGAGAATGAGAAGAAAGAGAAGACAACACTTGAAGTTCCATTAGATAATTAGATCGTGGAATAGGCCTACCGGGCAAACCACGTTAAAAAAAAACGCGCCAATTACACTATCTCACAGGTGGCGTGTAAATGTGTGCATATTATGGTGAACACGACTTTTTCAACTTTTAGAATCGCTATATCTCATAAATGGCAAGTCTTAGGGAAAAAAGTGTAAGAACAATTTTTATAGATCATTGCATGATATACAATTTTTTTCTAACATATTTTAATGATAAAACTGACCGTTTGGCTGAAAAATGCAAAAAACCCATTTTTGCAAATTTTGACCTTGAATAAATTTTTTTGCACACGTGGTATCGATGGGGATTTTTCACAATTTGTTTATGATGGTGTTCTCAACATTTGTACCAATAATCAGCTTCTTGCAAATTATTGTAACCTTGAATGTCTATTTTGACCGGACTATAAAACAATGAGTAGCAGTATTTTGTTTGTTTATTGTTTTCCATGGCATGCATGATACGATCTACTTTTAATAGTGTATTGAATATGATTATTAATTTAATCTTTATATTCGAAGATGGCCTTCAAATATGTTAAATGTGAGTTACAGTATTACCTAGCTCACTAGATATTGTTTTCCATGGCGAACTCTGTTAATTAACCTCTCAATAATACGAAAATTCCTGCATCGCGTTTATTTATCAAAGTAAGTATAGCAAACTTTATATCGCTATAAAGAGAAAGAAAAATCTTTTTTTAAAATGTCAAGGCTAACTATGACTGCCAAAAAAAAATGATATCACATACACTATATAAAACTCAGGAATAATTTGCAGTAATTGTTCAAAAATCATATCGGCATATTCAGCATGTGAAAAGACGTGCGGTATTGTAAGAATACTTGTAGTACCAAACACTGTTAGGTTATAATTGTCATATGTCAGTCATTTGCTTCAACTTGGGCGAATATCAGATCTCTAAGGGCCAAATAATCAATACCAGCAATCCATAAATCATTCGTCTTTACTTAATACATTTTGTAAACTTTGACTTCCTTTTACAATAAAGAAAGTATTGGATTCACCCCTAAATTTGAAATTAAGTTTTCAACAGATTTTTACGTTTAAAAGTCCCTAGAACCCAAACAACATGTTTTTGTTCATTGGTCTGTCTGTCAGTCTGTCTGTGTGTGAACAGAATATCTCAAAAACGAAAAGAGTTTTTTGTAAATGCGACAGCAAGCTTTTGAAGAAAATCGCAAAACCAGAAGTATGGTGTTTACTCTTGTGATTTTTCAGTTTTCTCGATTTTTGCAAAACCGGCTGTTACAATTTTTCAAACATTTTTATTGCATTTTTAATATGTATTGATGTGAGATAGGGGTTTTTTCAGTCAAATACCTCTAAAACGCGTTTCTTTTGTTTTTTTATGAACCCCTATTTTAAATAGAAAACCCAGTATATTATGACATTTTTGAATTCAGCTTAAAATTTGTCGTTTCAACTAACGCTCTATTTTGTGCTGTTTCTGTAGAATTGGTAATTTTTGACAAAGGAAGTAGTGTGAGTGTATCACAACAGATTTTTTATGGGTAAGATTCAAACAGTTTTATCTCGGCACCTATTGAAAATTGAACACATGTTTAACTGAACTCCCTAAAATACTTACTTTTCCTCTTGAAACACCCTGTATACATTATTTGAAATGTATGATGTGCATACCTGTTCTGTGATTTTGGTTTTTGGAAACCATTAACAATAAAGGCATAAATCCCGAACCTGTTTTACTATAAGAATAAATATGAAACATTACTAACGAATTAACAAATACCTATAACTGCACTTTTAAAAATACACGAACTGTGTCGACCTTTTGGACGTAGTGTGATAGTTTTTGATCATTCGTAGCTCTTCAAGTCAGGATCTTTTGATGCAATTCGATGGCAGTTGCAAGTTACCTCAATAATGGATAGGTACCTCATAAGAACTGCCATGCAGCATATTTCAGAATAAGGTAGGTAAAGCTGTGAAAGTAAGCAATTATTATTGTTGAATAGTTCAATAAAGCTATTCAGTAGCTCAGTTGCTGTTATTGTAGCTATTTTTTGTTCGCTTGCCACTTTTTGTACAGATGGTAAATATAAATAACATTTGCATGGCGTTTGTATACCTATTATTGAAATTTGAATGAATTGAATGCTGTACAGAAATTTGTCTAGATACTTGTTTTTAGTTTTTACCTCCTTATAAATTATACCAAATAACTACTTTTTAAAATACAAACTATATTTTTTGAGCTGTTACAGTATCAGGTTTGAAGCTCCAAATCATTCGGTGTTACTTTGCTTTATCTGTTATCCTAATGAGGAGGCAACTGCAAAGTACAACTTAGCAACCTATTCATTTCAAATACAGAAGTGCTTATTATTCTGGAACGCAACAACGTGGAGTAATAAATTGATCGATTAATTCGAGTACGAAACCATGATGGACAGGTGTCTTATAAATTGTATAAATCAGAACAACGGTGTAACGGTTTTAACAGTTGGCAGCTTGTAGCTGCGACTCAATGGTAGCAAGTAACAATTATTATTATTACACATGGATTTGTTGATTGGATCGACTAGAGTTAAGTTGCATGAACATGAATTAATGAATCTGGATTTGTATAAACCAGCAAATCTTCAAAATTTACCTAATGGTTGATATATGCTTTTATTCTACCCTGAAAAATATCAAAGTTACGACTGTATAATGTTTTTGTAATTTTTTCCGCCCTAAGTTAGAACCGTTTTTAGGCTTTAATTTTTACTAGTAGACTTAGTAGTGTTGCCCTCCAAGGTTTCACTAAGCGTACTAAAATTTTGTGGAAGTCATTTTTGTATACTGATGAAATACAGAGTGATTTTTAAAAACTCAATTGCAGCAGGCCCTAGATACTCTGAATCAATTGGTAATACTGAAATGTATTGTTTTTGACACTGTAAGCCTATGCCAAATTCGAGGTTAGCAGGTTAGGTTTTGCGTAAGTCTGTGTGAAAACTGACGCAAAACCTAACCTGCTAACCTCGAATTTGACATAGACTTACAGTGTCACCAACAATACATTTCAGTATTGCCAACTGATTCAGGCTATCCAGGGCCTGCTTTCAGATTCATACGCAGTTGTATAAATGATGAAATTCGCCGAACTGGTAACGATTTCTATATTGTTATGATGTGTGTATGATTTGGTATTATTATTACTGGATTTTTATTTAAATAAACAACTCTATCATTTCAAACGGTTGGGTTTTCTACATCTTAGCAAATATGATTGAATTTATAATTATAGGCAATGCATTTGCCACTTTGATCAAGTATCAGACCGTCTCATTTCGGATTCTGGGGGAGTCAGAAAATCGACAAGAAATACCTCTAACACAATACTCCGAGAAGCTACATCTAATATGCGCACAATAAGACTGGAAGAACATCAAATCAGATTAAAACATTAACTAGACGCTATCAAGTGGGATATCCTTGGTCTGTGCGAAACAAAACTAAAAGGTGAAAAAGCAACTACACTTAAAACAGGTCACTTGCTATATCAATATAATAAGGAAGAACAATCACACATAGGGGGAGTGGCGATTATAATAAATAAACGTATAAAACACCTTCTAACAAAGATGCAAGCTATATCTGACCGTGTTATCTATATAACGCTTGAAATCAGTAAAAAATACTTCCTACAAATAATACAGGCATATGCACCAACCAGTAAATCTGAAGAGAGCGAAGCTGAACAATTTTATGAAGACATGACGAATGCACAATATGTAACAGTATTAGGCGACTTCAATGCCAAATTAGGGAAAAATGATGACAACCAACAAAAGATCGGGAAGTTCGGCTTGGCATCCAGGAATGAAAGGGATGAGATGCTTTTACACTTTCTACAGCAAGATTTTTTTCCTTAATACGTTCTTCAAAAAACCATCCCAGAAAAGGTGGAGCTGGAGAAGTGCGGAAGGACATACGGAGAATGAGATTGATTAGATACTACCAAACCGCAGAGATATTTATCTGCACCGACGTTTCGGTTCTGAACAGGTTTGACAAGGGAAGCGATCATTGGATGGTGAGAGGAACTCTTAAAATTGATATCAAAGCCGAAAGGAAAAAACTAACCTAGAAACCCTACCTATTTCCCACAACACAACACCTAGATAAATATCAACAAGAATACGCAAAACTTATCGAAAACAAATTGGGCCCCACCCTTAAACTCAACAATTTGCGAATAAATGAATTAACAAATAAAATTACATCTACTGTTCAAACAGCTGCAAAAACTACCACATGAGCACCAGCTACCACTCGACATACCATTAAACAATTTTTAAGAGTCTTGTAGGGGTGCAACCAATCAAAGCGATCGTTCTACAGCCTACCCAAAAGAAACTGCACTAATTATAAAAAACTGCATTCGGAAAAATGGGTATTTCTTCCCTTTTAAATGGATTAGTTGTGGGGAAGCCAAAATAACACACCTCACAGCTTGGCTTCGCTTCCTCGCTCTTCCTTTGTTTTCATTCATCTTACACTGTTATTCATTATTTCAAATTCTGATCTGATTACATTTTATAGTTCAATCCAGGCTAATACTACTTTTAATAATGTTTTTACAAATTATTAACTTAAGGTCAATGCTATTTACACAATTTGCGAAAATTAAACTAGGACATCTATAGAATATTATGTAAAATGATTTTTGAAATACTTGAAGTGTTATTAACTGCTATCATAATTTTAGAGGCTTTAAAAGTGTTTATTGCAATATATTTATTATTATTATTACACCGTTTTAAAGAGAATTTAATAGGCTAGAAAAAAGAATTAAAACATATTTTTAGACTGACAATTTCTGAGACAGTTAGACATATCTAAAATTTGTTCGATTGATACGTTAAATAATCTAGTGTGGGAACCTTTTCGTTCATATAAGTACTTGAACCACATTTTTCCTTATTGCACCACTTAGTTCTATTTCGATTTAGCCCAGTTACATTAGGCTGAAAAACGCAGCATCTGCCAAAAAAATCCAAGTGAGCTGAAATTTGCATACACCTTCATTTTGACATTACAAATAATGTCTCAAAAGTCTCCGTCGATATCGTGCTTGCGTCTTGAGTTATTCAAGGTCAAAGGTGACAGAAATAAGTTTTTCGCAAATATTTCTCTTTCTATGGGTCGTATGACTTTTTTAGTTATTACAGAAATGAAGGCTTGGAAATTCAGGTTTTTAGTTTTAAATCTTCCTGCAACATGAAAAAAATAGTATATGCAATTCGGAGAGACTGCTATTATGCTTCAGTACTATGTGACTCTCGGGCTTCGCCTTCGAGTCACAAATTGCACATCAGCAAAATAACGCATTTCTCTCCCTCATTGCATAATCTACTATTATATTATGTTTACGTATACATATCACATTGTTAAAGTTAAATGTTAAACATTTATTTACTGTATATTTATAAAATAATAATTTTAGTAATTCACTAAAACACTATCATCACCTTGTTTGAGAAACTTCACTTGTGCTGCGACAGTTGATTACAAAACACTGACAAGAAATCATTTTATGAATTTAAAGAAATAGATTAATTCGCATATTAGAAGTTAATTTAAAATTAAAAATTTACAGATTTGTTTGTCTATTCATAACTAAAACAATAAGGGGACGAGTCTATTTACGTATACATCCTGGTGGTACATTATCATTATTGTGTACTCTAACGGAAAATTCAGTTTTATCAAAGGTTTCAAGTTAGATGGTTTGGAAGATTTCAGATCGAAATGATTTCCTTCTTTTGACTTCAAAAGCAATAATATTCAAAACTGAAAATTAAAAGCTGTGGCTCCCCCCAAAAAAGGGCTAGAATAACTTCTCAAGTTTTTGTAACAATGATGCAACCAATCTATAGTGGGTTTTATACACCACAAAAACTGTTAAGATTTGTTGAGGATCAAAAGAAATTTAGCTCGAGATAATGTTAATGAACAAGTGCTGTTATGGTTCAACCTAAAAATATTCAAAACACGATGTATGATTTAATTAAATTTAATGTAGTTGAATTACACCAAGTTTTATTGTGTCTAAACTTGAAATACCTGTCTATATATGCTGAATATAATTTTATGTGTTTCCGATCTTACTACTTTCATTATATTCATTTACCACACGACTATTATAAGTTCGATGGGGCTTAAACTGCACACAATTGTAACTAGTAGTCCAGCAAGGTTAATTATTGTAGTAGATCTAAATTTTGATACGATTTCAGTTGGGCTGCATCTTTTGAAGTTAGCCGAGCATCCGGAAATCACAATTTTATTAAATTGCGTACTAGAAACGGCAAGACATACAATACTATGTAATCTGAGATGTAGAAACCGGATTTAACGTTTTTTACCACTTGAAAATGTGTCTTAACACTGCAAATTGTAAAAGATAGATCGGAATGACATGAGAAACCCATTTAGGATTATTTGATAAATAATTTAGCTTAGATTCATTAGAGATATAGACTGATGATACGCTAGTTTACATGTTGATAATGTTTAATAATACTATAAAAGAGAATTTAAGAGAAATCAACAAAACGAATGTATCAAATGAGGTCAAATCGAGTGTCAAATTAAAGTTTACATTGAGAACATGTACATTTTAATAATAGCTAAGGCGAAGAATTTAGAAGAGGGAGTCGACTCATTTAGGCCGATTAAATGTAGTAAATGAAAAAATTGTTGATACTGCTAGGTAACGGCATTTGTTTGTATTTAGTCTATAAATAGGGGTCTAATTAATTTTATAGGGTCCGGCAACTGATATCACCTATTATTAGTAGGCTGTTACGGAAACAATATTTTGTTATTGACAATTCTGTTGTCAGATTTGTGTGTGTTAATTTATGAAGTTTAATCGATCATGGATAAGTTTCCAATTAATCAACGCGTATACGTCGTTAAAAGCTTTATACGAAATCAATCAGTTGTGAACACAGTTGATTTAGAGGTTTGGTAACATAACATGGCCGTTCAGTTCCACGATTGGGTATTTCCTCTTGACTTGTTAAAAGGTCATTTGCTGTCGTCTGAACTGACTCTGTAAATTAGTATTTACAGGCACTGTGCCTATGAAATGTTGTCATCGCGACGTTACAAGCACCTTGTTTTCTATATCCTTTATTAATCACTAATATGAATTTTTACTATTTTCAGCAAGAGGAAAAAAACGTTATACTCAATTAGACTTTATTGTGTCTCAGCTACATCGCTCACCCTGCAAATTATCCGGCTTGCCCATAAAGGCTAATTTACTAACCTTGCCACGTAAAGAACTATTACCGGGTTTAGGATATTATATGGCTGGTAACTGTATCTGTACACTAATATTCCTTTACCGTACATGACAACCATTGCCATACTGAACCCGATAAACTATTGAACAAACCACGGATGTTATGAATCATAACAACCTTAGATGTCTTAAAATTCTCTCTCTACAAGCTCGGATTTCAAAACAACATCTGCGGTGGTTATGATACTCATAACATTCATAGATATGTTAATAGCTATTATGAGGAGAATTTCTCCGCTGGCAGTCACTATGTGAGATGCCATTTTAATTTGAGAAATAAATAAATACAAAGCTCTTAGCTGGCAGTCGCTATGATTGCTGCACAAATTGTTTGCTTAAATTAAATAATCGCCAGCTATTATTGCTACCTATTGCATATTTCCATGTGATGAAATTACAATAAAAGCTTATGACTGTAAAAGTTATTTATCTGTGCTGGTACTGAGTGAGCTAGCGGTTACCATAAATATAAATCATGTTTGAAGTGATTCATTTATAGGAATTTGGGTTATGTACCGGCGACAACCTAGTTAGTTAGTAGTTAGTATCAGTTGTGGGGAGACTGATGTCAGGCAAGTAGGTCTTCATAGGCCCTTTTCGCCAACTCCATGGATAAGGTCTAGACATGCGGAGTACCAGGTACCTTAATCCTATTTAAAATTTTGCCGAGACTAACTAGTTCCAACCCTAACAAGGATCTTTTACATCGTAGTAACATGGGACCCATGCCTTTACATCACTTCCGAACGTAGAGATTTTCATCCGTATCTTTTTTATTTTTAAAAACCTCACCAGGATCGGGGGTCGAACTCTCGATCCTTAGATCAGTAGGCAGAATGCGTAACCACTGAGCTATGAAGCCCGGTGGCGACAGCTTAAGAAATAAGTAAAGCCAAACTACATCATATAAGTAAAAAAAAAATGTGCTGGAAGCCTTACTACTCTTCGTAGCGGAGAATTTCAAAACGAAAGGGCGAGCTACTGATGGTAGTCATTTTGTAGTTGGCAGATTTTTTGGCACGGCGAGGCGGTGCGGTTGTGATGAAGTTGACGCTATAGTATTTCAAGATGGATGAATTTGTGTAATTCTTGATGTCAGGCAAGTAGGCCATCATAGGCCCTTTTTACCAACCCCATGGATAAGGTCTAGGCATGCCAAGTACCAGGTACCTAGTCCTACTTAGAATTTTCAAAGACTAAGTAGTTCCAACCCTAGCAAGAGATCTTTTAAATGCTACACATCGTACTACCATGAAACCCACGGATTTACATAACTTTCGAATGATGGCATTATGTAGAGGTTTTCTTCCGCATTTTTTTATTTTTAAAAACCTCACCGGGATCGGGGATCGAACTCTCGACCATTATATTAGTAGGCAGAATACTTAACCACTGAGCTATGAAGCACGGCGAGATAAACAATTAGTCGAAGCAATTAATCTTTTAAAATATGCATTTTTCTAAAGTCCGTGCGCTGTTATATGTAGATTTTAAATATTAGCAACAGTATCATTCTCATTTAATCGTGACACTACTATGGGAAGGGCAATGAAAAACCACTCTATTATTTAATTATCTAGAAAAGTATGATAAATAGCTTGCTAACTGATTGCCAACGATTGCTAAGCGGCCACGGTATTTAAAGACGAAGAAGAGCACACTAACAACTCAGTTGTTGATATTCATTCAGCCTTTTGGGCTTCTCACGCTTTAATATGGATTATTTCCATTGATTATGCATTTAATGTTCCTTTTTCTGTAAAGCATTATTACTGTTGATACAATAGAATGTTTAATTGTATTAATATCTATAGTTTAACGCTCTGTGATACCGAACCAACAAGCAAACCATTTCAATTAAATTTTAAAGTGTACAAAGTACACAGAATGATCATCATCCACATCTGAATGTTTGAAAATAGGAAACAAGCTTTACAATACACAGGCTACCTTTCATTAACAAACCTTGTGATGTGATCCTTTGTTATATAAAAAACTTGCTTCTGGATTGTAACGTGTTCATTTAGTTATTTAGTTAGTTGCTCTCAAAAGGTATACACCAATTACAGCGAAGAAATTAAAGCAAAAAATATAATATTGTAAAAATAAACCTGTAACAACCAATGTATAAACAAAAAGAACAAGAAATAGGTTAATTGTAAACATGTTATATAATAGTATTTTAAACTTGACGAAAATAAATCAAGGTGCTCATAATCCTCGTGTTACCTTGAAATATTACTCGATTGGGATTATACTGACTTAGCAGTGTCGTGAAAGATGTTAATAAATCATAAAATTTATTTAATCTAAAACATTTAATATTGTTGTTGAATACTCTCGACCGTGGGCTTTGTCCGTTAAAATGAGGTTACTAATATGAATTCCACAGCTCGCTAGAGGATAACAGCATTCGATCATGTGGTAGCAGAGTATGAAGGTGCGTACACTAGAAATGCATATTCCATGATAGAACAAACACAGCAATTAAATAGTTTAATTTTGGTATTATGGAATCCTTTGAAGTTACGTATTATACAACCTAGCCTTTAGATATAATAAAATCAATGCTTTATTGCGGTACGAGAGACTTCTTATGGTATCTGTCTCCATTTATTACAAATAAATTACACGTTAATTGAGCAGTCCTTTCCTTCTGTAACAGGTTATAACTTATCAAATAGTCTGCGTATGATTTGCTTATTTTTGAAATACCTTCCTTTACTGTAAGGGAATCCTCCAACGTAGATTCGTTAGTTGTTTAGCAATCAATTTGGCCGTGTCCTTATTGGCATTTCATCATTTTAGTGTTTAAACAACCCTCCTCCGGAGTAAAGCAGCTGGCCCGTTTGACGCTGTTGGTTACTGACTATTTTGGGTATCCAGAGCTCACTATGCGGCAAATATAGAACTGCTGCAAGATTATAATAATTTGTTTTTTACTTCCGCCTATTACACCGTGCAACGGTCACAAGTTTAGTGAAGAAAATAATCACTTTCGCTATCATAACAAAAATTTCAATTAAAAAATAAATAAAATCAAAATTCATGTTCACTGTTGAAACTTTACATCTGAATCTCCAATAGAATAATATTTAAAATTTTTAGAAACAAGTGTTTTTTACTCTTGACTCTTTTACTCGTGACTATTTTAAGTTAATTAAATTTTCCGCCAAACCGTAAGCCAATTGAAACATATTGCCTTCCTAAAACTGGCTGCAAATGAAGCACAAAGGTTTACAACAGTAAAATGTTTTTCTGGGATTGTGTGTATTTGGGCTACTTAATTTTCATTTCCCTCGTCTAAACGGCGAATAAAGTAAACCTAGCATTTACATTTTGTTTTTATGTTTACTTACTGAGATATTACAGCAATTCGCATTTTTCAATGGAAACCATACTGGGCAACTATTTGAACATTTTATTTATTTTTGCTTGCCTGGTCTGAAAGATGAAGGAAGACGAAGGAAGTATCGTAATCACGAAAAAATCACCTTCAGAGATTGCTCCAGATCTTGATGTTTCAGGGTCCCTAGATGATGAAAAACAGGTTTTCTCACTTCCGTATGTCTGTTTGTCTGTATGTCTGTCTGTCTGTTGTCTGTCTGTTGGTGGTATAACTCAAAAACTATTTGCTGCAAGAAGACGATATTTTGCATGCTTATTATATGTGTACCTGGCATGAAACCGACAAAATTACGGAGAAATTCATACAGGGTGAGCACCTTAAATGAAATTTGTTTAGTTTTGCTTTACCTGAGAAATAGATACAAGTAATCAGTTGTACATAGCTCATGTTTTATCACTGGCGAAAATGAGACCCCACAGATATAGAGTAAACATCGCAAATGGGGCAGGATGGTTTGGTACTTTATAACGCAAATTTTTCAATTCAAACGGGCCCGTGGCTCAGTTATCCTAGCGGCGAACAAGAAAATGGCTCAAAATATTCGCCTCGGAGTTCGAATCCCAGCGGACTACATTTTTTTATTTGCAAATTGATCAAATTTGCGCGAGGGATGTACCGTAAACCCTTTTTTATTTTACTAAAATGTCTGATTACATTGTAGGCTAGTTGTTTGCGCTAGGTATGTCTTGTTCTTGTTGTTTGTATATATTTTTCCAACGAATCCTTGTGCGCATTTCTAATTAGGGGTTTTGCATGATTTTCTTTTTTTTATATATCTTCGTATTTTTCTGTAAATGTATATGATATACCTTTTCTTTTTCTTTCAATGCATCTGCTACTTATTTAACAAAATTTGCAGGTCGTCTTTGTTTTTCGTTTTCTTCTTTGTTCCTAAAGCTTTCTACGCAACTTTCATCAGACATTCTTTAATATTATTCCATTATTTATTTGTGTCGTCTACTGTGGGATTTTTTTTTGTGCAGGTACTTAATACATCTTGTTGATTATTTCAATTTTATTGCGTATTTGTTAAATTCTTTTAAGATTTTTCTGGTATTTCGTCTGTGCTCGTAACATTTCTTGTTTACTTGTTACTCTGCTCTGGCAGCTTGCATGGTTATACTAATTTAGCCATTACAAATTGATTGCAAGTTTCGCAATGAGCACCTCTTTTAGTTCTCATATATTCAAAATATCTACTTTTATTTCACAATAATATAGTGAATCATGGACTTCTGTTGCGTAGACATCCTTTTTTTCTGTGTAAATTGTAAAAATAGCAAATTCAATTGCAGGCGAAATAAACATTTGAATATTCACTAAGTTGAGTCATTAAATCAATCCATTGTGAAACCATAATCTGACACATTGCCTATGCAATGGATATGATGATGAATTACTAACAATTATTCGAAGTATCCTATATTTCAGCTTAATAGTGCAAAAGAAGACGAAGAATGGGAAGAAAATGAAATAAGTACTTTAATAATTCCATCCAAAATGTTTCGCCTGGTATTGTGGTTTTGAGTATTGTCTCCAAAGATATATGGTTTTTTAACATTCTTTATTTATACATATAAAAATGTAAATAGAAAAGCTTTGAATATTTGCTGTTAAATGTAGTAGATATAAATACCTCAATTTTAGAACACTTGGTTAGTGATTGTTTACATTTTTTGATCTGGAGGGGTCTAGTATGATCATGCTTAAAAATATTTTACGACTCACCTTATCTATTGTAAATAACAGAATTTCAGGTGTTGAGTCAGCAAGATATAATTTCTAATAATATCAATATTACAACAAATCATCAAATTTGGGTGAAGTAAAACACTAGCTGTATTTTGTGCGTGGTACTGTAACGGGGGTTTTAACGGCTATGCCACCTACCCCTCTATGTAGCTATGTATTGCAATGGTTTTAGGCCCTACGGCTCTGCTCTGCTTGCAGTACAGTTTGAGAATTAAGTTACTAAGCACAGTGTTGGGGTGTTTTATCTAGCTGCAATGCTAAGGTTAAATGTCAATCAGTAAATGCATTGAAAAAGAGATGCTTGTATTAAAATAAATGAATTGATTAAGGAACGCAAAGGGGCAAACATTGTTTTTTTCACAGGGTTGAAGTCAAAGTTCAAATTAATTAATTATTAGGGTTGGGCAGAATGAATAGCCAAACCAAATGAAATAAATAATCACAAAAAGGTTTGCTATGTGCAGGTCATTAAAGCTTAGATTTCAATATAGCTAATTAGGTACAATTTGTGAACAATCTTAAAAGGTATAAGAAACCATAAAAATTACAATGTTGCAACGAGCAATTAAGAAGGCAGACATAAAGGCATAAAATAGCAATTGTGAGAAGCAGACAAGACATGATAAAACAAGGAGAAAAGCAAACAGCAACACAGGAGAAAAAAAGAGTGAAAAGGAAACAATTGGACAACGAAAAGCATTTTTGAAGGAAGTGAGCTCTTAAAACTAATCAGTGCAATTACGCGAGTGAATAAAGCAACGCAAATAATAAAACGTGTAGTGGCGCAAAGAGACATTTTGACTATTATAAATGTAGACAATATTTTAGATAAAATAAATGTTTAAACTTAATAATTTGTAAGAAAATTTAATTTAAAAAGAAACTGATTTGAACTTGGCAAAATTACGTTTTTATATTTATTAGATTAGCATTTGTTTATAGCGGATATCATCAGATAACAATTGTTTAAATTATAAAATTGACATGCAGTTTTGTGCTCCCTTATAATTAAAGTTTTTACATAATAAAATACCATTTTACCAATAAAAAATTATACCATTGTGTTGAGCAAGTATCAGAGCTTATGTGAGAGTGTGGGTAGCTTTTCCCCAACAAAAAAATTTTCACAAAAAGCACTTCCGAGGCCATTTGCCAGCGATCCAGCTCGAGATTTCGACCTTCGATTCGAGGAAAAATAAGGTTCCAGAGCCCGGGATTTCGACTGCAGCGCATCAGAAAGAACTGTACGCGACCGTATAGCAGCAACTGCACCGGAGAAGACTATTGCAGTAGCAGATTTCAATTGGAGCATCTTTCCGGGGGTTGTAGCGTACCATCTCAAATCTCAAGGTACAGTTTTTAACTAAAAGTAACGGCGTTAACTTCTGGAAATTTGTACGACTACGAGCGCAAACCTTACTGAACAAGATCCAAGTGTATTAAAGTAGCCAGTGAGGGCGCATTTCAAATTATTAAGCAGAGTTCAGTTGTGAGGTTAAGTGAAGATTAACAAGTGCTAAAATTCGAACGGCGTTGCTTCTGACGTCATAAGACAAATTAATTCCTGAAACAAATGAGATTTATAACCGCCAAAGCACTACAATTTAAATAAAATACCTGATCGTATGTTCACAAATTTGAATTTTAAAGTCAACAACGCTTACTGCCCGATTCAAACTACTTTGTGAAATTTTGACAGCAGTGTATACATTTGCGACTGCGTATTTGGATATAATTTGTGCGCACAGTGGCGTACCACATTAAGGTAAAAACTTACAAATTATCAGGAACTCACCCCTTTAAATGGAGTTGATTGTTTACCGAGCTAGCGTTATGAGAATAAAATTGCAGATAAATAAAATACAAAAGAGGGCATAACACTATTTTATTTTGGAGTAAAGTAAATAAAATTAAAAATACAAACAATATTATTTTACCCAGTCCAAATCTGTAATCATAATTGCTAAAAACAAATCTCCTAAGTGGAGCATATCAAACCATTTCAGTATGTATTATCTGTAACTTCATTTATGCGCTGGCATCTAGCGGTACAATGCTCAACCTGCACCGGGTTCGGGATACAAAGCTGGAGCGCGCCTTTTGGTGCTTGCGCAGCAACCATTGTGTGGAGTGTGTGTTATGGTGATGTGTTGACCTTATTACTCTATCTCTTAGGTCTGTGGTTCTGAGTAGAACACAGTTAATTTGGTGCCCAACTGTGAATGGTCTCACCGAGCCCGATTCCAATCGCCAAGGCTGCGGAAAAATTTCAACCCCCGAGGGATTCGAACCGACGACTTGCCTAATGCAAGCTCGGCTCTTACCCAACTGCGCCACGCAGCTTCTTCTCTCTATGTAAATAATAATAATAATACAGAAAGGATTTAAGAGCATATTTGAGATTTAATGATTCACTAGTTCAAAAATAATCTTCGAAAAAGCTCAACAGCCTTATAATTGCAAAATATCCGTTTTACTCTACGGATTGGGCATCTTGCAATGAAAAATAATAATTTGTAGAAGAAATTAAGCTGCAAACGTTGGATACTAATAAGAAACCGTGAAACCATGGCTTTCTGACCAAGAAAATTCCTATCGAATAGTTTTAGAGGATTATGTTCAATAACAAATATTTTCATTGATCGACCAACGTCTCTTGCTACCTCCGGATAAAACTTTAGGACTAATTTTTCGTAAGCACAAATAAATACTGATTTTACACTGAATTACATTTTCTACTACGCACCTTTGAAAGTAGGCTTGATTCGATTATGTGAAACCAAAAAAGATATTTGAGATATGTCTGAGTAGGTAATCAGAACGGAAATTTTAATCAAACTGTTTAAAATGCCCTACAATAGTTTCAGTTGCTATTATTATAGTTTTTTCCATAAATAGGTTTAGTGAGAGATATTTTGTATCTATATTATATTGTTTTTAAGAATATCTACCGAGCTTATCATTTTAAAAAAACTGGAACATTAGTTCCAAGAGATTAGTATCTCTCAAATGTACACAAATAAGAATTTGAATTAAGCTATCAATAATTGAATTCAGTAGGGAGCACATAATTAATGATGTATTATTTTTACAAAGCATGTTTGCCGTTCTTTTACGCGTTGGATCGTTATTATGCAAAGCAGCAATTGCAAGTCATTATTAGGTAAGAAAACGCTTCTGTGTGGTAATGAATGTCTTTAGTATCGAAATTTTAATTGCTATTAGCTGGTAACCAATCAGCTTGTTACACTATTCGGAATAAAATATAATTGCAGATTATTTCGACTATTATTTTGGATATTCACTTGCCGTAGATACGTATGAAATACCATAACAAATAATCAGTATTTTTTAAATGCATTTACTGTTATAAACAAATTTGCTTGGAAAGATGAATAAACATCTTTAAAATTGCCTGAATGGATGATCATATCCTGTGATTCAGCTGGAACATTGTGGTAGATTAATATTCATTCTAACGACGAAATAAAAACACTTCAACATTCCACATCAGTTTAAACAGACAGTCTCAAGTACATAGAATGTGTAACTTCATAATTAGTTAATATACAAACCATTAATGACTTCCTTCGATACGTGTAACAGACATTATATCTATTTATTTACCTATTTAGATCATCAAGCAACACGGGTCTTACGCCCAATTACATTAGGTACTTGAGACTCTGCAATTACTTTTCTATAACAAGGAAAAACAAGTTGTAATATAATGAACTTAAATAAACAACACAATTTAAACAATACAATATGTGAACAATTCATAATCAAAACCATTATCCATCAAAATTGTCTTAAGTTGTTTTTTAAACGAAATTATGAATTCATACAAAATATTGACCCTTGGGTTATCGAAATAATTAAAGTTTTAGCATTGACAAACTTTTCCGTAAATTGGTTCTAAAATAAGGTATGCAAAATATCTGACGGGTGTGTAATAACAGCTGACATTAAGGGTGACCTTTTGTAAAGTGTAATATTTTTGTTTATGTTTGCTAGTATTGTTATCATTAAAATATCTCGTCAGAATATAGTGATAAAATGACCAATACAGCTTGCATTTATGTCCAAAAGCAATTTCGTGTGCCTAATAACTGAAAGTATCTTTATCTCAGAAATAATAAGATTTTTCGATGTAAATTTTTACATGAAATTAAAATATGCAATAAACATGAAACATCTCGGTGGGGCAGAGGTCCAAACTCATATTCAGAAGACCTTGAGTTCGAATATTGGCGGTGACATTTTTTTTTTTTAAATTCATCCGGTATCTGACCAAGTGAAGCCATTAATCATGTGGTTGCAATAAACGTACTTTACACATTCGAATTATAGAGGTGGCCATCCTACTAAGCTAGGGAAGCCAAATCAAACCAAAGAAATTACATAAAAAATCAAACCTAGTTGCACAGAATTTAGTAAAGTCATCCGAGTCTCTTAGAAATCAAGAGTTACCGATATGTGTGAAAGGAAGACTGTATATTACCTGCAATGATATAATGGTACAGAAACAATGGCTTTGACACAAAAAATTGCAAAAACTAGTAATTATTCAATGCGCGTGGAAAGAACAATGCTTGGCATTACTCTAAAACAACAAACTCGAAATACTAACATTAGTGGACGCACAAAAGTTATACTGATATCTCAGAAAGTTATAAACCTAAAGTGGAGTTGGGTAGGTCACGGAGTGAGAAAATCTCCAGACGAATCAGTTAACCTCATCTATCGTTGGAGACCCAGAACATCAAGAAGAAGCATAGGTCAATGTGGTTAGATATTAAGAAAATCACTGGGAATAACTGGCTTCAGATTGCTCAAAAAACAACGGCTTAGCAAGATTTAGAAAAGGCATATAAATAAGAAAATTAAAAAATGTAAATACAAAGAATAAAGTTGAATAAATATTTTTTGTTTATTGTAGCCACCAAGCCATTTCTGGCGCAAGAGGAAATCTCTTCAGTTTTGCACTGATCCTCAAGCAAGGAGGTTGCTCGAAAAGTGGGCGTTTTTAAGTTTGACTCGCGCTTGCTGGCGCCATCAAACCTTAAAAATTGGATTTGAGCATAGTTGAACTGCATTACAGTATAATCGCTCAATATAATGTAATATGTACTTTATGCATGCACAATCTTTGAGTCTTTTCCCATTGGCAGGCTAAATGCGATTTGAAAAGGTCTGCTGGATTGTGGCCAGTTTATCAAAATTACTTCTTTAAAATGCATCACAGTGACATAACCTTCTAGGATAACCTTCAGCAACTATAGTTGCTCATGAACCGCCCTGGGCTTTGTTAAGACCAGTTTGAAATCCCGCATTTTTTATTTCAAATATTAGCAATACACCGCTTGCTTTTCAAATTCAAATTCAAATTCACCGACGCTTCCTGCTCGTTTTGGTATAGTACTGATCTCTCACCTGTGTGCGATTCGGTCCAGATGGCCCCTGACGTCAAGTAGTAAAACCGAGGCTGGTGATATAAATCCCGTCTTCGGCAAACTAGTCGCCACATGTTTATCACGGCGTACCGCATTTTGGCTCGAAGAAACTGTTGTAATAGTGTGTTAGAGCGAATCGGTTGCATGAGTGGGACAGAGAATACAAGGAAAAGCTCTCCATGCCCTTATTTCTTTAGCCCGTGTCTCTTCAATCGGGGCCTGAAACTATTACCGTGAGGTTGTGTGTGGTTGAACCTCCCTTGGCGGGTGTGCGTTATGGCCTTCTCCGTTGTATTGTAGAACTGGGTTTGCAATTTATGCTTTTGCAGATTTCTACGAGAGGGATTTTTCAACGTACCAAATCTAGAAAACTGCAGTAATTAAGTGTCATTTTGCCCTCTTTCCAATGCTTGTCGCTACAAGGATTTTTATGCACTTGTTGGTATTGGTCTATAAATATAACAAAGATTAGTTAGGTTTGTGAAAGAATAATTTTTTCATTCATATTAAAAGTTATTGACAATATTACATGTAAAAGAGTATGGCACACAAAAATTTAATTAGGTTTGTGAAAAAATTAATTCTTTCACAAACCTAATTAAATCTTTGATATATTTATAGATCAATACCAACAAGTCCATACTCTTTTAAATGTAATATTGTAAATAACGTTCAATATGTTTTTATTCTGAAGAAGCTAAATACATTAGCGAAACGTTAAAAATATAAAAATATCTGCCTTTTGACTGTAATGTGGCCGGCGAGGCTAGCAGGCCAACCAAGGTAGGTTCTCAAGCAGCCAGAACGTCGTTGAAATGAAGCGTCGGTCCTTTCTCTGACTTCGAATTTCTACGAGGGCCGGTTGTAAGTTTCTCCCCCAATCTATCAATGAAATTCGAGGCGCTCATTTTCCCCTTTATTTTGATTACAATCAACCCTTATTGTGACATAATCTCGCTCTAAATTATGTCATGTTGGTCCGAACTCTCCCCCGATCCATTTAGTCTATCCCCAAAGTGTTTTAATATAAAAGTCGTTTTGGGCTGTAACAGCCTCCTGCTGAAATTGCTTTTTGTGTGTAATACTATGTGTTGAATATAACGTATAAAGTTGCATTCCTTGTATCGATTGTCAAGCAAAAATTAAGTCGGTTATAGGTATCATAAGCGTCCAAGTAGATTAAGGTAAGTCCATCGAGCAAATAAGGATATTTATTCTTCCGACGCTTCGTGGGACAACTTTTTCTGAGTTGAAACCTTTAACCTCTCCCCTCATCCCAAACATCTCCAGGTTAGAGTAAAGAACTCAGTGGTGTCTGTATGTATGTATGTACTATCGGTAACCTTGTTTTACCTTGCGGTGTAGAGGCTCGTACTTTATGCGCTGGCATCTGGCGGTGCACTGTTCAACTTGCCCCGGATTCGGGAAACAGAATTGAAGCTCGCATTTGGTGTTTGCTCAGTAACCCTCAATGGTGCCTAAGAAACTACAATAATAATTTTCTACGTTTTTACCGATTGGGTTTTATACAAAATCACATGCGCTTTCAGAGTGAGGCCGCACCCATTTCTCACTGTAGCAAGTTGCGGGCATGTTTTAATCTGTTAGATTACGTAAATGAGTTTTTACTTGTAGAAGTGTGCAGTAGTAGACGAGAGAAGGCTGAGAGAATAAATACAATCAGAAAATTTGAGAGTAGCAAAATTAATTCATCGCAGTGAACATATTTCTCAAGAATATGCCTTATATTCTTGAGAAATATGTTCACGTCGCTAAGTACGAATAAAATGTCTCTGTGACTCTCACACTGAAGTGCGATTTCGGATCTGTGGTCTACATACAGATTTAATTTCAGTTACATAGACATTTGAGAAAACCAATGAAACTAAGTAGGTCAAGTTTGAACTCGATCCTAGTTGAGAGTCCTTTGAGTGACAAAAAACGTTCGAAAATAAAAATTCAACTTTTCGAGTCAGTCACCGCCAGTCCAGATACCTATCCGGTAAAACCAGAATTATATCCTGAACTACCTGTCCTTTCCAGTTCATCTAAGTTCAATTCCTAGCTTCTTCCCAAAAAGTCGAACGGCCTGAGACACCATTATAATATATACTTCTGGTTGGGTTAGTTCCCCTTTCTGCACTGCGGCCTAAAAGACCTATTGTGCACATCCCAGTGCTTCACCTAGCCTCACAGAGGTATTCCGATGTCCTCAAAAAAGCCTCCTAGTGAGTTTAGTGAGGTGTTTATCAGCAGTTCGGGTTCAATTGTTGTTTCCCCAAAGTGTTTATGTCGCAGAGTTATGAGTTCCTCGCACTCGCATATCCAGTGGATTGGAGTCTCGTCCTCCTCTTCACAGAATCTGCATTCTGTGTTTGTTGCCACTCCTATTGTGTGCATATGTTTGTTCATAAAACAGTGTCCTGTAGTTATCCTTGTTATGTGTTTTATTTTCTCCCTTCCATTTTCCAGGAGTGCCAGTGTCGCTTTCTTGGACGGTTCCCCTATGAAGTTCCTAGAGTGCCTTGCTTTAGGGTAGTCGTGCCAGAATTTGCGATGTTTATCTCGTAACCAGCTTCTAGTTTGCTCCCTGATCATGCTATAAGCTATGTTACAGGTAGGCTCTGGTCCTATCAGCTGGGTAGTGCTGGCTGATTTTGAGACACCCTTAAACCTGACCCGCAACCTCGCCCGCTTAAACTGTCTTGAAGCGATTCTGTATACATAAAACCACCCTGTCTGGTTAATCTTCGAGCGCAACGGAACAACAGCTTGCGGCCCAGATTAACACCAAACCTACCCTGTCGGGGCAAATTTTCGAGCGCAACGGAACCAGATCTTGCCGCTCAGTAGCCCATGAAACCACCTCTCTAATAAATCATTTCTCCCGACAGCTTACCGCGAAGGCTCACCAACCCGAGATTCGCGTGGAATCCCGAGCGTCCGCAATCCAGCTCAGATTCGAGAGCCGCGAGCTTGAAATTTTAATTGCTAATTGAGCGCGCACCGGGGCCGCTCCAATTTTGGCCGGCGATTCTTAACGAAACGTCGGGCGCAAGAGCTGCCCTTGGACTCAGGTCTTTGTTAGCTAAATTTAATTAGTTGGTCAAACCTTTCAGAAAATTTACGTATGTACACTCGGGAGCAATTGCCGGGAGCCAGCTCAGTCGAAGAACGCGTTACAGGTCTTTGAAATATTAATCGGTAGAACAGAACAGAGATAAATTCCCAGTGCGCTAACAAATTTTTGTCAAATAACGGCAAGTATAACCAGGTGTTCAAACGTGGCAGGTAGCCGTAACTAAATCAAACCCTCACAGCTGGCATAATCATAGTATAGTTTCAGAATAATCACAGTAAAAATCACAATATTTATCAAAATGAGAATAGTAGGTTGCCACAAATTATTAGCTATGATTAATAATTCATCAATATGAATACGAGGTACTTTAAACAAAAGATTACAACTACTACTTACAGTTTCACAAATTTTGCAATAGTGTTATTGCACACACTAAAATAAATCAACGGACAGGCAAACATTACAGCAATGTTTAATCCTTGGTGTTGCTTGGTTTTGGAGGAAACGCGATACGCGTTCCAGATGTGAACTCAAGGTCAACGTCGCTCACGGCTTCCAAGAACGTTGAGTACAAATTCCAGCGCTAGGAAAACTGGTCGCCAGGGAAATTTGCAACACGACGACGGGGAATGCTTAAGCCTGGAGGTTGGCCTCCGTATCGGGTCCTTCCTGTTCTCTCAAAACACAAGCAGCAGGGGTTAAACGGCCACGACGACCAAATACAGCGCTATGTCGCCTAAAGCATCCCCACGTGGAAAAAATAACCACTACTACAACTAATACCCAAATCGGCCGTCCGTCCGGTACTGGCTGCTATAAGGGATTAAAGGGTTTACGACAGACTACAATGAAATAAAATGCATTTCGAAGCAAACTTTTTACTTGTCCTGGACAACGTCCAAGCATGTGCGAAACACTCGGGAGCGTAAAATTCTGCCGAAGAATAGCGTGGGACTAAAATTCCCTCGTAACAAGTATCGGGGACTTGAAACCGGTCCAAGAAGCGTAGGGAAGCATCACACAAACAACCAAACGGCAACCCATGAATCCTCTGAACTTTCTATACCGCTAAACCGACTTCATGTCGTTTCGCCGAGCGAGATGGAAAAGGAACAGGTGCGAGTTCTTAAAACGCTGTATTGCAAGGCCAAAGAAGTGGCGTGGCGCTAACGCGCGAAATACGAACTGAACACCAAAGACATCAGGATCGAAAAGATGCGTAACAATACGAAATAATCACTACAGGCTTCGAAATCAAATGGAAGCGCAATTTAATCGTAACATCTTTCAATTTCATTTTGCTAGCATGGAAAACGTTCTCGTTTGCTGGACCTAGGGTGTTTGTAAACTTCACCAAAGTTATTTCGGCTTTTGTCCTATCCCAGGACTTAACTCGGAACGAACGAGCTGAATCTAGATTATTTAATTGTGGTCTGTTTCTAGCCATTCGAGCTCCAGGTCGCTGGAAAGACCTTTTGTATCCGTCACCAGCGCACGCCGCTCCACCCGGAAAGCAAAGACTACCTGTGAAATTTTGACTCGACTCTTTTACTCCAGCTGTTTATAACCTTGGACCAGAGCTACCCTCGGAAAGTGATAGATAAAGTAACGTAATCAGGAAGTCGATCTTGAACGTCAGATTAACCTTTCAAAAATTACGAAACGTTACACTGGAGTAAACCATTTGGGATAATTTTGTTTATTACATTTGTTTATAAAACATGACACAAAATCATCAAACACACTATAGAATATGCTATAAGAGACATCACAAGCATAATCAGCATTGGCACATTCAGTCACCCCGACCAATCAATTTCAGTTGATGCAGTATGCATATAGTTGTACAAAATTCGCTTTCTTGAAGTTATTGTTTATGCTTACGAGATAAAAGAAAATTATCAAAACGGTTAATTTCAAGATTAAATGATAATGCCAATGCCGGATGATATGTATGTTTTTTCAGAAGCGCGTTGTTATGACAAACTTGACATCTTTAATTGGCTAATACAAGATTCAATAATATGTGACTTGAATTGTAAATACAATTAAATTGATGCAAAATTTAATAAATCAGCATACTCTGATAATAATGAACTTAAGTTATTATTAGTATTTTTATCAGCAATATTAGCAATGTTAGTCGTCTAAAATTAATAAATATTCCTTTGTGGATAATTCTGTACAATATATTCGCTAATAGTTTTAAGATCAGAAACTGAGGGAGTATGTGGAATATAAATGAAGAATACGTAACAAAGTATAACCCGGGAAAAATACGACGGCCAACAATATTAATAAATAGCAAGAGTGTTGATAACTGAAATGTATAGAAAACTTCTGATATGATGTTGACCATTAGTGCAAGAAGAACACCTCCTCCGCGTGTGGTCCCTGTTACTCCAAAATCACGATCACGTCTGTAAACATTGTCCATAGTCGCACAAAAAAAAACTCAGAAGTACTGATGTCATCTGATAATCACGTTTCGCTTAGTGCAATTCTATCGAATTCACAATCACTCACGTTAGACTCAAATTCAAACATTTTCCCACATAAACTACGAACATTTTGTTAATAACACATGAATACTTTGCTGCTGGGAAAATTTAATTTCTTTTAACAATCGAGGGTGAATTATTAATATATTTGATTGTGATATCATTTTCACCTTTCTCATATGTCTCTTTCAGTGAAATTTTGAACTTTTAAGAAATTCCCTTTGATGAATTGTGTCATCCTTTTCAATAATATATCTTTATAATCAGGTTTAGACTTTAAATTTATTTGGAGGATTGAATAATCTTCGCATCTACTATTGAAAGTCGTTGTTTTTGCCCAATCGCATACACTTATGGCGGGTCACAGCCAATCCTGCATTGCAAAACACTATTTACTGTATCAAGATCAAAAGCTTCATCTTCAATTATGTCATAAATGATAACGTTATTTTCACGTTTAATTCGATCCTGAACTTTGTTGACTACTGTATAAAAAACTCAGCTGTGATGTCTGTTGATGAACGCACTGTGCCTCAAGTTTTACGAATCTAGTTATTAAATCGTTAACAAACATCTTTAATTCAGAAGATTGATCAGAGGATTTGTTACAATTGTCGCCAATTTTTTTACACCTTTGGTACGCTGTCGAGTAATGCGTTTAGCATCATCCGCTTCAGTTTGGACACCTGCAACATGTAAATGGCCTTTATCCGTTACATTGCAAGGTTAAATTGTTATATTGTCTCTTACAGAGCATACACACCGGTATCTTCAGAGATGAAACACAACACTGTCATAAATAAAATGTATATTAGTGGAAATTCACGTCTCACCCTCTGACTGCTCGAATTATTAAAACACTTAAAGAATACCTGCACCAAACAGTAAAAAGTACTCATTTAATGACAGGCGCTTTGAAAAATTTTAAGAATTAGTTAATGAAAAGAAAAAATTGTAATTGCAAAGGGATGTGAACACGTGGCATTTAGATTGCTCTAATAAGAATTGTAAATGTATGTTTATTCGTCTGACTGGTTTTTGTAGACCGTAGTAGTTACTGTTATCTGTGTTAATGCACATTAAGTGTCAATTGTCTTTGTGAACCTTTTGCCCTGAATCAAATACTAAAGTATGTTAGCTCCCATTTTCAATTATGTGGGATTATGTGTTAGTTAATTCACAGAATCAACAAAATACATCAGTAAGTGCTTCTGTACCATACCATCATACTGAAAGAGAGAGAAACAACTGTATCTATAACAATGTGAAGATGTTTTCATTTTGCACGTTGCTTTGGAACACAGCATACTTATCTATTTCAACACAGACAATTTGTTAATTTAATAGTATATTACATACCGAGGTGGAAAGTGGTTCATTACTGTCGACAGATTAACGCGAAGCGTCGAGGTTAACTTTATCTCGAGACAGGAATGAAACTTTTCACCGTGGTATGTGTATTGTTTTATTCACAACCATATTCTAAACAAGAATTGGAAATAATTGATTTGACAGTTCTTCAAAACTGACGTTAAGCAAATAATAATACGGTGTAGCGAAAATCTGTTGCTATGACAGCTGTCGGGAATGGATTACTTCCCACCCGCTATCGTAATAATCTACTTTCCACTCGGGGTGGGAAGTAAAAATTGGTAATGGCTCATTTTACAACTGTTTAAAGGTCAGTAATGACCTTATTACACATATTGTTGTGAATAATAGTTATTTACTATACAAGTGGGATAAGAGCATCATTAATATACGTGTGTGTAAGTCTCGAACGAGTGTGTAGCACGAGTTATGTAAGCACACCGGTATATTAATGATACATTATCAAACATGTATTGTACAAAATTTTATCTACAACTGCCAGAAAAGTGCATTAAGAAAAATGTCAGATCAGTCATTTTCAAAAATATTTTAGTATTCAAATGTCATTACCTCATTCATTTGACACATTTCCATTCGGTAATAAAGCCATTACACCACAAGTGGTGTAATATAAATGACGTAATAAGTCCTTATCCATGCAGTTATAGATAAAAATATTTACATTAATTCTAACCATTAATGTAATGATGGATGATATGAAACGAATCACTTAGTATAGATCCCGTAAATTCTATTAGTGTCTATTTTTCCAATAAAAATACGACAAAAAAATCGAAATCTTTTCAAAATAGTACCACGTGTTACGGGCTAAAACGACTAGCGCGTATAATAACTCATAAAATCGGAAATGTAACTCACAAAGGACCGCTGCCCAACCCATAACAAGAGTTGCCGACTAGGCTCAGAGGAGCGTGGGGTGGTCCAACACAAGATAACACAAGGGTAACGGCCGACTGAACGGTAAACAGATTTAAATTGATTAAGCGCCACCACAATTCCATCACGATAAAAGAGAATGCACAGGTAAACTCACCTACCTTTTTAAACTCCACTTGAGCAACTGGCCAAACTCTTCTTACAACTGTAAAATATAAACACACAAATCGCATGCACAATAACAAAGAAAACCACAGTTAAATTAACATCAAATGTATTGACCAAAATATTTGAATACGTAGAAAAAGGCACACGTAAATATAAAATGTATATACGGCAGTTCAGTAAATAGCGCAATGTCTTAAATCTATTGACATAAATTCGGTAAATTGAGAATAATTCTGACAAACAATATAAGCAGTGAACTATAGGCAAAAAGCGGTAATAATGGCGACATTAAACTCTATTAAGTAGCAGTTGCGACACATGACAAGTTAATCAACAACTAGGTCACTGACGGTAAATAAAATGTAAATGACAGGTACACAACTAGAACGGTTTGACAATTACTAAAGGTACGCATTAAAAACTAAATGACCGAGACGTTACTGTCCGATAATTCGATAAAGCCCACTGTGTATATGTTAGACTGCACATTAAACGTTAATAAGCAATACAAACGATACCCGTAAGGAGTTTGGTTGTTCGGTAACCGATGTCCTAAGCTGCTGTGACGGCTACGGTACCCAGATTCTGCAGGGGACGAAACGGAAGGCACACTGCAACATCACAACGGGCTGCGAGAGCTGGACACATAGGGAATTTATCCATACGAGACGTAATGCGAAGTACGCACGGAAGGCAGGGCGGTAAAACGACAGCTTCGCCAACACAACACTGTCAATAAGTTACCAACTAAGGAATGCGTATAATGTAAGCGACACCGCTAAACGGTCACTCACGCTCCACACAGCAATCTCCCAAAAGAAATGCGTAACGCACGGCAAAAGGCTTTGTAGCTACGAAAGTCCTAACGACACTCTAACAACGGGACCCGCCCACACAGACTAAGAAGGCACAAAACGTTAAACACCCTCGCAAGCGCAAAGCGGACGGCATCTCCGAAGGGGGAGACTCCGAAGGCCGCACCACTACAAAGACCAACTGTTGCCTTCAGATGCCGAATGCCAACTAAACTCAAAGTGCAACGCCAGACAGCGCGTGATCGATAAAGAAACGGGGCAGCCGAGCTGTACATGATAGCTTGTTCTCTCGCACCCATGGCCGTTGTTTGTTAAATTCACGTCACGAAACATTCCAGAATGCGGCTTGTAGACAAATCGATATTTGTAACCTAGCGTGTCAACGAATATAAGCAAGCTACGCCAAATGAGTGCCTTTCAGATTCGATAGCTATAAGCTAACCAGCCAGCGGTGTGCGTTAGAAACCATTAAATTCGTGCATAAAGTTCGATATGCTTATATTCAGGCGGGATAATACGAAAAACCTATATACAAGTGTAAAGCGATTAGCTCCAGCTTTCATAAATACATGTTCATGATCTACTGTTTCGCCTTGGTCATCATTGTTAGTTTTAAATTGGTTTGTAGGGTCCACTATTATTACAATATGCTGCAACATCGTTCTACCTATTACCCCTGTACTATCAACTGCGCAAACCTCCTCATAACAATAAAAATCACGCTCAGTGAGAAGGCTAGTTATTTCATGCTTTATTTTGTAGTAGCGATTAATAACCATCAGCGAATTATATCAACAACTGCCAATTACATGAGCAGGAGTTCCATTCTCTTTGCCGCGTCGGGGGCAAAGGTTCGACATATCATTCAATGTATTCCCAAGTAGTTACACTACCCACATCTGCATAGCTCCATAACTGCAATGCTGAAATCCATTCTCAAGGTCACAGAGTGTTCTTGTTAATGACAAAGCTATTAACCGGTAGATATGTTGAAAAATGTCCTTAAAATGTTTTGTAACTTTTTCGCTAGTCAAGAAAGAAACACCATTTTTGAAATGCAGACTCATAAAGAAGCGATTTCATTTCTTGTGAAGTTCCATTTACTTTCAGCTTTTCTTGGTAAAATTAAATGTTCATTTTACAATTAATAATTTCTTGCAAACTTATTTCATCAGTATATGACAGATATTTAAAAATTGAGAAATGTAGTAGAAAAGCTTTCTAACTACAGTTTAATATTGCCAGCATTGGACAGCAGAAGAAGACAGATCAATGATTGTTTTCACATTTCATCGTATGATTGTATCGACACAATTCAATATATATTGAGGTATTTTATTTAATGGCGCTGATTGAATAGGTTATAGTAACACAATAAAAATGTATTGGTTGATGATGTTCAATTTTGATCAAGTTTAAGAAGTCGGTGATGTGACCAACCTTTCACATTTTTTTAAAATAAAGTTTATAGAACGTTAACATCAAATATAATCGGATCTGTGAAAGTACAATATTTTATTGTGTCTGTCTTCTCGATACGTTTTATCTAGACACTGGATATTTCTAACTTGTATGATGTTAGTGGGTAGGACTATTTCATGGATTTATCGTAACGCTATTTTTTTCATTTCCTCCAATCTCGTTACTGTTTGGAGTTAATTGAACCTACTGCAATTGTTTCAATAGCGCATGTGGTGAATTATCCCCAATTTTGAATATGCTAGGCTAGTGCATGTATTAAATATTTCAAGAATTGGTCGATTAACGGACCTAAATTATGAGTGACTCCCAGCTTGGATGCTTAGATCACTATTTACCATAGGTAACTAGGCCATCAAAACTCATTTTCGTAGCTTATTTACCGTCGTGACGTCATGTGTGCGGATAGATTAAATCTGATTTATTGCGAGTTTCAGAATTTGCAGTTGTGTCCTGCGATAAATGTGTTTATTTTGGAGTATTATTGCATTCTGATTCTGATTTTGATTACTTGTCCAGTACGCAAAGGCGTACCATGCGAAACCATTGGATTAAAATAAGTTCATTCAGAAATAGTTTACTAAATTGAAAATTTATTTCAAAGTTAAATATTGTAAAAATGGAGGTATTATATTTTTAATTAGGCTTCTCAAATCTGGTCAGCAACGAAAACGTTGCGGTACTGAACCGTATGATTGAATTATTATGCTGTCGTCTTTTACTGTCGTCGTCCACTGAATGATATACCACCTGGTGCAGTTTTTTTCCAAATTTTAAAAAAGTTCTGAATAGGCCGGCAGTATGAATGGCGAAATATTCAGAATTTTGGACACCACTAGGAAGTGTTTGATTCCATCAAACCAACCAGGTATTCTATGGAGCATTAGCTTATAAACCACCTGCAGCTGGCCGAAAAGTGTCGCTATGCATTTTTCGCTGACGTGCTTTTGTTTCCAAATTTCGAATGTGTAGTTTCGACGTAGAGATAGCTCTTCGGGCGCAATTTTCTTTTCTTAAATTGTAAAAATTCTGCTTGTGACTTCTGAGCCTACACGACATGTTCATATTGGGTTTTCTGTGAGCCCGACGAAACCGTAGATGATGGGTAGAATCGATCTGGTTGGTTTGGCGCTTTCTGCTCTCATCTGTGTTAGACGGAATATTATAGCTTCCTAAATGTAAGATATCTGCTGGCCGCCCATAACCCGAGGTAAAATGCAATTCTATATCTAATCATGGATAATCTTTATCCAACTTGTTTTCTAGCTTTTGTTTTTGTCCGCTCTTCTCGTCTTAGTTCTCCTTGGTCTCGTTTCCTTTTCACTTCTCCTCCCGTTTGGTTTCATCATCAAATTGGTGTGTTTGCAACCGTACTTTACCGCCTCGAGGTGTGCGTGAGGGCAAAGCTCCGGTTTTCACTGTTAAATAGCAGCACACGCTGACGGACGAAGAATTCGAAGCTCAGGCAGGTTATTCACAGCATGCAGCCACCAAGGTATATCTTTCGATTGCTCTAATCTTTTGGGTGCTTAGCAGTCCAGCTCAGGCTTACAAGTCTAGTTTGCCGGATTGCTAAACTCTAATCTAAAGCGTTAGTTTTTTATAGGCAAATTCAACCATCAGTCGCTTCCTGATTGAACCCTGCTACTGGTGGATTACTAGACGTCACCAATTTTTTTCATTTATTGTGCTGCGTACATTTTTTTATTCTGCATAACTTTTTCGTTCGGAATAAGAATATCAAACGGTTAATCTGATTGTACATATAGTCACAGAGTTATTCGGCTATTATATCGAAGATAGTAAACTGAAAACGATCGATAATAGTATTAATCCTTTGTATGAAAGCGCTCCGTTTGAGGAGGCATTGAGTCAACTTAATTTGTATCTTTACTTGAGTGCGCATTGATGCCTTTCATCAAGTGCTTTTATTACTTCGCTCAATCGGTACCGTACGCTTACGCTCTAACAAAGTCAGGCCTTTTACTTACATAATTCCGTGTACTATTCGTGCACCCTATTTATTATATTAACTAGTCTACAATCTGCTTCTATGGGCCTGTTTTGCATATACGTGTATATCCAGTGTAGTT